>OU015748.1:72280338-72327237 GCA_907169655.1 Acomys percivali | reverse complement strand
CTCTCTCTCTCTCTCTCTCTCTCTCTCTCTCTCTCTCTCTCTCTCTCCTGCTGCCTCATCTCTCAGTAGACACATTCTCCTTGAAAATATAACACTGAAATGTTTATTCTGTTACTCTGTCTCCAGAGTTCCTCTGACTTCCAATAGCCAAATCCCTCTCCCTGGAGACACAGGGAGGGCAAGTTGTTGTTATTACTGGTAAGTATCCCACAGCGAATAAAAGTTAGGGCTAACTTTGGAAACAACCTCAAACCCAGTGCACTCTGTAAAACGTTGGCATACTTTTATTTGAAAGAGTCAACAAGGTCGTATGTCTAAGGGCAGGATGTGATAAAGACATGGAAAAGTAAGAGGAGGTTAAAGGAAAGATGTTTAATACAAATTCATTTCAGATCTGCTGCGATACAAAAGCAACTGGACCACATTTTATAAAGAGGTGAATTTTTAGAATGTGAGATAAAATTTCTATCAGACACATAAAAATAACTTCTATGACATAACTTGATTAGCTTCCTTAGCCAGCCTATGGTATGATGACTGTTTACAAGTAATTATGGAAATGCTTTCTGAAATGTAAGTTCTAATGTGAACTATTAAGAATTGTTATTTACATCATTGTACTTTATACATGAAAGAACTGTCTGTAGAGTGCTCTGCAGGCCTGGATAATAACTGGAATATGGTGGGGGCTGGAAAAATCGCTCTTCCTGGAAGTGCTTTTGGTGGAAGGAGGTCCTTCCTAGGCCCTGTGAAATCAGATGTGGAGGTACACACTGTACCCCAGCACTAGGAAAGTGGAGACAGGACAACCCCGGAACTCACTCACCAGCCAGTCTACCTGGATTGCTGAGCCCCAAGTTTAGCGACTCTGTCTCAAAACGTAAAGTGGAGAAGAACTAAGGAAGACATTGACCTCTGACCTTCACATCCCTGCACGTTCACCCTCTTCTCACTTATGCACACACATGCAAATTAGTACTATACAGATACTTCAGAATGAGTCATGCTTTTATCAGAAATATGGTACTCCAGATGTTCATATGAATTTATTCATTTAATGAACTTTCCTTAGGGCTGTGAATATGGCTCACTTGTTAAAACCACTTTGTACTCATTATTATTATTTTTACTATTATTATTATCATTATTATATTGTTATTGTTGTTGTTACTGTTCTCTCATTTATTACATTCAGACTGCAGTTTCCCCTCCTTCCTCTTTTCCCAGTCCCTCCCCTTTTCCCCAGATCCCTTCAGAAAGAAGCAAGTCTCTCAGAGATATCATTTGAACATGGCAGAAACTTGCAATAAGATTAGTCACAAACCATTATATCTAGGATAGACAAGGGAACCAAGTAGGAGGAAAATGGTCCCAAAAGCTTGAGAAAGTGTCAGAGACACCTCCCACTCCCACATTGGGGGTTACACAATAATATGCACACCCACACAACCATAGCATATATGGAGAGGACCTAGGTCAGACACATGTAGGCTCCCTGACTGTCGCTTCAGTCTGTGTGAGCCCCTATGAGCCCTGCTTAGCTAACTTTGTGGGCTGTGCAGAGAACCAGAGATCAGTTTTCAGCACCTACAGCAGGTATCTCACAAACACCTATAACTCCCGTTCATTTGACTCTGTCTTTAGGCCTCTTTGGGCACCTGTACCCAATTTCTCATAGCATGTGCATAAACACACAACACACACACACACACACACACATACACACACACAGTCACATACACGTACACATCAAAACATAAACAAATTAATTAACTAACTTCTATAAGCCATTCTTGAGGGCAATCAGAGTACTTATCCGTACATTGCTGCCACAGCTATTTAGGAGATAATAGTCCTAAAACAAAGAAATGCATCTATATCATTATATTTGTTGTTAACTAAGGAGATTAAAATGTTTCTGGGCCTGGGGAGATGGCTCTGCATTTAAATGCTTTCCATCAAAGTAGAGTTTGGGATCTAGAGTTTGGGAATTAGAGTTTGGGATCCTTAGAAACTCATTGAAATGCCAGGAAGACACAGCAGCCCATCTGTAATTCCAACACTGGAAGACAGAGGGGATGAGAAATCCCCCAATCAAGCTGTCTAGCCAGACCATCATATTAGGGAGCTCTGGTTTTGACTGAGAACTCCTCTTCAGTGAATAAGATGGAAAGGGGTGGAGGAAATTCGCAACGTCAGCATCAGGCTTCCATTCATGCAGACATGTTTATGTGCACCCTCCCCCTCCACCAAGACATGCAAGAAAATGCATGTAGATGTCACACACATGCACACATACATGAGAAAAGGTGGAAAAACTGAAATGTTTCTGTAAGGAAATTGGTGATATTTAGGTAGAGTTTGAGAAGATCCAATATGTCTTGAAGAAATTCTTTTTAAAAGAGTATATGGAGATTAAAAAAAAAACTATCAGAAAGAACAAAGAAATATCTTAGTAAAATACACCGAGGTGAACTTATGGCTATGGTTGCAGAGCTACAGAGGAAGGTATGCATTCCAGAGACAGTCTTGCAGAAGTTACATGATTTAATAGTCAGTGGGAGAGGTAGGACACCATGAGTACCAGGAAAAGTGAGGGAAAAACAGGAGATGCTGTTGAGATGTGTTTTAGATGCCTGGGAAATTATTGTCAACAGAATGTGTGCTGTTTAGCTTTAATTGTGAACTTGACACAAGTTAAAAATCACCTGAGAAAAAGAGCTATCAGTGAGAAAAAATGTCTATTTTGTGTTGGTTTGTGGCCTGCCTGAGGAGAACTGGTTTTGGTTTGTTTATTATGTTTCTTTTTAACATATACATTTATATTTTTACACATGAATAAAATAAACTACATACAGCAGGAAGGACCATGAGACAATCAGGAATTATAAATTATAAATTATATAAATGTTACATTCATAGTGATTTGGCTATTTGTATTTGGCAAACTTAAAGTAAACATCTTTCCTATCTTGTTGGGTCTAAATTTCTGAATGGAGATCAATATCTGTAATATCTCATCTCTATTAACTTAAAATATCTATCTTGATCTAAAAAACATCTTAACCCCTAAGGATTATTTTAATTAAGTTAATTGATGTGGGAATTCCCAGCCCATTGCAGGTGACACTATTCCTTAGGCAAGGAGTAAAGAGAAGTAATTTTTTCCACTGTAGAAGAGTGGGAAAATCTAGCCAGGAACCAACAATAAAGCAAGTTAGCATGCATATATATTAATTGCTATCTCCTCTTGACTGTGGATGTGGTGTGACTAGATAGTTCAAGTTTCTGCAAGCTGTGATTTCACCGCAGTTGGATTATAACCTGAAAGCATAGCTAAAACTAACCCCTTCTCCCTAAGTAGCCTTTTGAAAAGATACCAGAGCAATAGAAATGGAACAAGGACAGAATGTGAGACAGTGAGCTGCTTTTTAGTAACGGATGATGAATAGGTGACGTTAGATATGAATAACAGTTTAAAAACGTAAGAGCCTCCCGCATTACCCCCTAAATGTCTTCCACATGGCAGTTGATCCTCTTACTTGTTCAGGTGAATCTCGGGGGGCCCAAAGGAGAGATTCGTTTTCTTGTCGTCCTCTATTGTACCTTGTGGACAATAAACCACAATTTCAAATCAGCATTCCTTTGAAATCCAAGCTAGGTAGATGATGGTGACTGTCTTGGACCCTCTCACGAAAACATGTGGACAGCTTTTATTGCACTTGCCTGTTTAAATGTAAACTTGTCAAGATCCATTTCTTATGTGACATACGAGTATGACACCAAGCATAAATACATACGTGAATGAATAAATGTAATCTTTCTTTCCCTGATTTCCAAGGTTGACCTCCTTTTCTCCAGGATTTTAGTTATCAGCCAATGTTCAACCAGAGGAGCCAAAGGGGTAAGAAATAAATTAATACAGGATACATGCCAAAGTATGCATGGTCAAAGGTTAAGTACAGAGAAATGGCTCACACAACAGTGGCCTATGGGTAAGGGTTCTGGTTAAGCTATTTCATGAATGATACAGGCTTGAAAATCTCAGAACTGGCACTTAGTATGAGTAGGTCATGGTAGATAGGCACCCACATGAGAGAAAAATGCCTGTGTTTGACCTGTTGATGCCCAGAAGTCTCTTACAGAAACCCAACCCCTAATTCGTAGAGACAAACATTCATTCATGACTTCTTGCTTTGAGGCACAGAGGTGAGACCAAGGTCAGCAATTAGCATTGAATATAAAGTGTCTATTCAGATCTCTATTCTCCTGGCTTTGAAAACACTTATTTTTAAAAATTTAATCTAAATTTCATATGGTAATTAACCTACAAGTCCAACATGCAGAGTGCTTGACTCAGGAGGATAACAAGTTCGAGACCAGCCTGGGGTTGTGATTCTTTCTTCTTCATCTGTTTGGGGTGCAATTTCAATATATCAGAGAAGGTAATTTACAAACACGAGCTTCTTTTCTCACTGTCTGGAAACTGGAAGTCTAGAATCAAGCCTCAAGGCCTCTTAGTGTTGGATGAGGGCATGTGGAGAGAGGGAGGGGAGGGAAGAAGGGAGGAAGGGAAGAAGGGAGGGAAGGAAGGAGAGAGGGCGGGCAAGAAAGTGGGAGTCGGGCAGAGAATTGATATATCTTTGCCTAAGGATAGTTCTACACTATTATGGAGCTTTGATTACTGTAGGTCTCACCTGCAAGTGTAACTGCATTCAGGGATTTAAGGCTTCTTTCTATATCTTAGCTTTCGGGAGACATACATGAGCAGCCATAAGAGTATTCTACTGTCTTATTTATATTTGGACAACGAGAAAAGACTCCTATATTGCCACTTCCTTTGTGAGTGATGCTCTTGGGTAAATCTCAGAAAGCATAACTGTCCTTGGAGCAGCATCATGTTATACTCCAGAACCACGTCCATCACCACCACGCACTGCTCCCCAGCCCTTTATTTGTTCAAAGTGATTGACTCTCACTTGATTCTTGCAAGCCTCTCATAGAGTTAACATTCCCACATCCAGCTTCCTGCTGGTTGTTCTCAGACTACACCATGTCAGAGAATACAGATAACACAGTGCAGAGTCACAGATCACGCACAGGTATTACAGACAGAATCATAGGTAATAAAATCATGAGAGAGCGTTTCCTTCTTTTTAATCACAGATACAGGCCACTGCAAATTCTTACTCTGTAAATTACTGCATAAAACTGGTAAAGGGACCTAAAACTCTTTAGTCTTTGCCCCTCCACTAGTTTATTCCCCTAAATTTCTCTTACTAACATTCACAAAATTTTCCCTCTTGAAAGAATAACGTTGAACCTTTTCCCTAGCAGGTTTTCACCTCGGCTCCCACTACAACCACTGGGTCACCAGTTCAGTGCCCAGTAGCCCCCTATCTGGCAAACCTCAGCAAGTTATCCTCCCTGGCTCTCTGCAACACATGACTGACCACATTCCTTGATGCTCTGGTACCAAGCAATGAGATTACTCCTTCATCTGTTGCCTTTTCCTCTTTTCTTATGTACCCACTAATTACAAATGATCCTCAGCATGCTTTCCACAGCCTTCCCACTCAAAGCTTTGTCTTCTGTGATTGCTCTGAAAGAGTTCCTTAATGAATACAATTAGAATCGTCCCGCCCTACAATGACACTGGGCAAACCTCCTCAGTGAAGGTTCCGAGTTAGCCAAACTGATGACGTTAGTTTTCACATGCTTTACCTAATTCAACATATTCTTAACATTACCATTCTAACGTGTAATTAGTCTGGACATTATAAACTATTTTACATTTAATTTTGGTACTGTGTCTTTAAAATCCCATGTGTCTATATACTCATAGCACATATTCACTTTGGGCTACTTCCCTTCCTATTACTCAATAGTCTCATGAGGCCCCTAACTCCTGTCTCAGATAACATAGCTTTGGCATTTATGACCCTGACATTACTGCCAAGGTCCAGATCTGGATACCAGACACTACCTACATCTCTCAACACCTTGCTGGTCCGTGTGTCAGTGAATGTGGTGTCAATTATCAATGAAAGCTTTCACTTTAAGGGATTCTGTGAGTTATCTTTGTGAAGATATTATGAAATTTTCACCTTAGATACATGGATATAGCTGTGATAATATTTGATACAAGGGCCATATTGTTATCTATGAAGTAGAATTTATCTTTTTAAATGGGTTTGGAAACTTTATGATAAAAGTTAAGTAAACTAGGGTGGAGTCACATGCCTATAATTACAGCATTTGGAAGGCTGAAACACGAGGTTAAATGGTTCGAGTAGTCTGGGAGACATACTCAGCCACTGTCTCAAGAATAAAATGAAACATTAGTAATAATAATAATAATAATGATAATAACAACAACAACAACAACAATAAAGTGTAATATTTGTGAAATTTTCCCAACTAAATTGTGCTTTTCATAAACTGATGAAAACAAACGTATTTATTTAGGACATCTCACTGTAATAAACCATATTAGTAGGACTAAGTCAGATTCTGGTCTACAATTAAAATATTTTAATTCTGTTCTTCTTAAAGACAAAGCTAACCAAAATTTTGTTCATCTTAAAGTGAAACTTATCCTAGTTACAACCTTCCTTCAACAACTGTGAGAGCATAGCACTTGATTCAGCATCTTCTAGACAGTATTTTTGAAAAGAAAACTATTAAATATTCTTTGTAAATTGGAAAGTTAACACTTTAACAATGTTTTGGGTTAACAGCTTATGACACTAGGTGGAGAAAAGTTCTAACTTTATTAATGAACATCTTTGCTTTCACATTCTTCTCCAAGTTCAGTAGATAAAGCAGCCACCATGGCAGAGGAATGAAGTGGCTGAGCACTCACCAGAGTGGACTTGTAAGAGGGAAACAGTGACAATATTAACATTAGAGAAACTCTCTATGCACATGAAGATGCCTCTGAGTTGGCTGCAGATAACCACACCTCTCTGAAGCAACGTTGACATCACAATTTGCATTTAAAATTTTTCTTCCATCTGATAATCTGATTGTCTCCAAAGAAGCAACTGGTCTTGACGTGTTCAGACAGAGGACATGGTTACCCTAGCAACCAGCACCATGCACCACATGTGACCCCTCTACCAAAAGCATCCACATCTTTTCAAAAGATAAATGAAAGCACTCAAGACACTTACACTCTGACCTAAAGTGGAATAAAAGCTCTGTTTTTCAATGCTGATGAAATGTACAGTGACAATGGACGTTAACTTCATCATTTGTTAAAATTTTGAACTGCAGATTCGAGATTGCTTATGGTCATTTTATGTTAATTCCAACACCATGGGTGGAGTGTTTGCTTAGGTAACTAACTACATGGTACTAAACCCCTCCCAGTATTCAGTGTGTGACGATCCAGCAGAGGGAGCCCACACATAATTGATGATTAAAAGTCGATCTAAAATGATTTAATTGTATTTAAAGATTTTAGTAATAGAATTCTTGTTAGCTTTGGATCCTATAGATTACCCAGTGAAGCATAAATTTTTAATTTCAGTTTTTTTTATTTGCTTTATGTCTTGCATGCATTTAAAAACTTATGTTTATGTATGAAGTAAACACTTTCTTTATTCCTTTTTTGTACAACTAGTTCAAGAATACTCAATGGAGCTCATATAACTTCATTTTAGATTTCCTAAAGCTTTGAGCTACATCTTTTCCTTCTCCTCCACCCCTGTAAGACTGCATTCCCATGAAAAGTATCACAAACCAGTTTTACAGCTCAGTCCAAAAACCAAAAACCAACAACCAAAAAACCCAAACACTCACGTGCAAACCCTAGCTGCTTCCATAAAAAGAGCACAAGAGGTTTACAGGGCATTGTTTACATGTCAAGAAAGACGTCTTTGAAAATGACATGCTTTCCATAGGAAGCTGTGGGATCCCAGGACCCGCCTCACTCCCACAAGACATTGAGAGTCTGGGTGCAGTTCCCCAACCAAGGAATATTTGTTTTCTCATTTGTTTCTACAGAAATACTGATTGACATGCCTTTTCCTGTCACTGGCTATTCTAAGCTTGGAGAACATAAGTGCGATAAAATGGCCACCATTTGTTGGGTTCCTACCTGCTAGATCCTGCACTCTGCTTTCTTTCGTAAACCTCACAACACCCAGTTGGTAGGAGAAAGACTGCATTTCTCAGCACTTAAGTAAGCAACACATGATGGACCCGGAATTTGCATACAAGTGTGAGACCCGAAAGTGAAGGCTGATAATCATTGTGAAATACCTACTTCCAGAGTGCATCCCTGTCTGTTGAATGCACTG
This sequence comes from Acomys percivali, assembly GCA_907169655.1. Classification (NCBI taxonomy): domain Eukaryota; kingdom Metazoa; phylum Chordata; class Mammalia; order Rodentia; family Muridae; genus Acomys; species Acomys percivali. Next base: position 72,318,931 of record OU015748.1, on the reverse strand, counting down.
TTGCTTCTGGTGAAGCCAGAATTTCTTATCCTCTGCAAACACACTTGTAGAAAGAATCAACACAGAGAGGACATTTGAAGGTGTTCAACAAAACCGTCCCCATGCTAGATGCTCTATGTGTCACTGATCTTTTCAGCAGTATACTAGGTATCTGCTATCCTTTGGCAGATAAAGACTGGCCCAGGAGATTTCATAATAATCTACCCCAGGTAATGCTATGAGCCTAGGATTTACATCTAGATCGTACCAATTGTAAAATCTTTATCATTAATTTGCATCTATTTTGTATAATTTTTTTCTTCCTAGTCAGTTCCCTGGAACTAAAATTTTGCTTGTATTTATGATTTGCACTTAGTTTACAAAAACTATTTGTAAAATGTCTCTCTAAATCTCAGCTCAAACATTCATTCGCAACATACTTTTGCCATGACTGTACTCATACTAATTTTTCTATAAAAATTGGTTTTATATTCCTCAGATAACTTAAAAGGTAATTCTTAGTTGAGAAAGAAGACACATAGTCTACAAACTGGAATGCATTGCTATCCATTTTGGTTAAATAACCTTATTTTATGAGTGAGACACTGAAGTTAGGACAGATTGTGTCTTGCTTGTTCTCCTATTGTTCTTTAATGAGAACATAGAACAGTCACTCTGACCATGGATGACAGATTTTCCTGCTTTGTTTCAAAACTAATTTAAATAAACAATGTTAAAAAAACATATGTGACCCCCCCTAAGTCTCTTTATTTAACTTGATGCTGAATTTAGCAATATTAAGGCATTTCATGAGGTCAATGACAGGTTTTTATCCATGGCATGAAAATGAAAGATGAGTTTTATTCAAAGTCAAAAAACAAAATGGATTCACAACTCAATGTGTAATCAAATGAGTTCTAAAACTCCTTTGTCATTAAGTTCCTGAGCCAAATACAACATTTTCAGAGGTTTTAATTTATTTTGGTAAACTGGCAAGTTGAACCACATAATGGATGTTCGAGACAGGGTTGTTACCTGCTTCCCATTCAAAACCCAAGTGTAGCAGGTCCTTCCTGCCACAGGCAGGTGGGCAGCTTCTAAGTGTATTCAAAATACACACCTCAAGGAGCCTCATTCCCAAAGCAGGTAGCAGCTCCATCTCAGAACTTGTACTTATTGGGCCTGGAGAGACGGCTAAGCTACTAAGAGTAATGGCTGCTCATGCAGAAGAACAGGCTTGGTTCCCAGCACCCACTGGGTGGTCACAATCATTGACAACCTCAGTTCAAGAAATTCTACACCTTCTTCTGACCTCTGCAGTCACAAGGCATGCATGTGATACACATACATATGTATAGACATAACACACATGTGCATGAAATAATATATTTAAAATTACATATTATAGTCTATATAATTTTAAATACAGCATATATTTAAATGTAGATATATAATATATTATTTAAATGCATATAAATTATGTGTAATATATAAGATATGAAATTTACATAATATACATAAATATATAAAATACATAATTATATATGTTATGCACATACATATGTATCCATATAACAGCACATTCTTTGTCCGTTTCATGCAAATACAGAGTCTTTTTCTTTGTTAAGTGACTCATTAGCCTTTGCATGTGCTGTCGCAGAAAGTTTCCAAGTGAGAACAAGCCAGCTGCCTAATCCCTGTCTCTTGAATCCTAGAGAAACTCTGGAAGTGAAGGCGTGTGCTTGAGTGATGGTTTCTCATTGCAGACACTCATCAGTTTCTGTAGGTGCTGCTTTCAGAACTGTTTCTATCCCTCTTGTGCTCTCCAGATGCCCATGATGTGAGCTCAGCACCAACAAGGCTCATAGGAAACAAAGTGTGATGCTGGCAGCCTTTACTACTCTTCCAGGACGTGCCTCTTAGATGTTCAGAATTGACCTGTGACAGAGGAAAATAAGGCAGTACTAATTGTTACATCCTAGATGCCACTTAAATGAATGATAGATTAAAAAAAAAAAAAAAAAGAAGTGATAGCAGACAGTGCATCTCGAAAAGATACATGCAAGCTATTCAAGTAGATAGGGTCTAATTTTAAAAAAAAAGTTAAGAATACAAAAGACTAAACCAAACCAAACCAAACAACCCAACAAACTTAAAAACTTTTTTTTTCCAGAAAGGAAAAAAGAAACCATTTCTCACCATGTCATCACTTTTCCTGATTGTCATTTTATGTAGTTCTGTTCGTAATAATTGTACATTTCATTAACTGTTTGAATGAATAAAACCTAGAATCCAATATGGAGTGATTCTTGTAATGCCAGGCAGGGAAATGAGCACTTGTGAGTATATTTAGCACACCGAAACCACATTATAGTTCTATGAGGTGGACTGTGGGAAAGGAGAGCTCTGTAACATAGCCAAGGTCACTTAGTGAGTGACAGAGGTAGGCTCTGAAGTGAGATTTCTGTTTCTCAAGGTCGGCACTTTAATCACCAGGCAGATTTTAGTTGGAATGCTTCCATGTGAAGCCTAAACAGTTGGTCGACTCTCTGGTTCTGTTCATACAAACTCTATTTTTCTTAAATGGCAATAATTATAGCATGATCGTATTGTTGCTACAACTTTTCCTGGCTTATGTAAGCATTTTGTTTGGTTTGCTGTGAATGCTCCTTTAAAAAACATTGAGACCCCGGATTTAAATATAATTTTAAATCACTGGTTGACCCAGCTCCAAAATTCCTGTGAAAATATTGTTTCCAACAGGGGATTAATGATATGAATTGGTCCACACTATGTCAACCTTTGAAAGCCAGAAAGAAGGAAGTGTGTGTGTGTGTGTGTGTGTGTGTGTGTGTGTGTGTGTGTGTGTGTATGTGTGTGTAAATGGAGTTTGGATCATGGTATATCATAGTAACTTCATCACGTGGGCAGAAGGGTATTATCTTACTGACATTCGTATTTCGGGGCAGCTAGAATGCCTCCTTTACACTGATCAGTATTTTTTTTAAAAAACTTAACCCCAAAGTAGGATTTTTACTTCACTTCTGAGCTCATGGAATAAGGTCCAAGACCAGATCAATATGGCCAAAGAGCTTGGGGTATTGTCTGGTGTTTGCTTTTCTTAGGTTTTCTTGTTAATTTCAAAGGTGATTGCTTTTTCTTGGCAACAAGTAGCCTTTGGGTTGGGAATATAGTATAACCCAGGAAACCACTCTAATAAGTTAGCTAGGAAGATCACTGATCAAACATTCTTGATTGTGGCCTATGAGGAGATGTGAGGAGGTGATGTGTCTAAGTAGCTAAGGCATGGAAGTGGAGGCTATAGAATAGCAAGAATTTTACATAAAGAAGTTTAAGAATTACCATTTTTGAAAGTATTTTGAAGATCAGCCATAATTAACAGAACCAATCAAATTTCTACAAACCCTTAAACTGACCAACATCTTATGAAGCAACCTTTGATACATTGGGTTTAGAAAAATATAGACTAGCATTTTAGAAGTGCTTATGTGTTGTACAACTAGACAAATTAAATACTTCTCCTTTTCATGGTCCTTCCATTATGTCAGGTGATCTATCAGCTGGCTTTTTTATCTTTAGTCCCTTATTGGCATGGGATCCAATTCGAGACAAAGTATGTTGCCCCCGAGCCACTCTTCTTGGGGTGGCCAATATTTATATAAACATGTCTCTTGTTTAGTCCAGTTCATTGCTATGAAAATAGCCTGAATAAAATGTGATTTTTTTTCAAGAGACAGTCTAAAGATAGACTCTAGGAACAACTAGATTCAGCCACTTCTTTAATCACAGAATCTCAGGTTTGGAGATTCTGTGGAAACTCCAAGGTCATGCAGTGCAACCACATTAACTACAGTTTGCCATTAACTACCATCAGTTAATATTCATCAAACCCTAACATCACCATAGGTTCAAACTTGTCTGATTAAAAAAAAATAACATTTTAATTTGATTTCTTAAGCCTTTGTCACCTAGAGACCCTTCATTTCACAGCAGGACAGTACTGGTCCAAGAAAAAACAGGACTGGGGAAAGTGATAGTACAGTGACATTGGTGACAGTAATGCTTGGGAATAAAAAATAGGCATTCTAGGGACCATCTAGATTCAAACTGAGGCTGTGCTGTTTGCCAGCTCTGACATTCCATGGTGGGTCAAGGTCTCTAAGCTTGTACCCATATTATAAATCTGTTATAAAGATGAGATGATCTAAGGTGCATATATGGCTTAGCATGAAACTTCGAACAATGTCTACACAAGTAGCCACTGATTATAGCATTACTGTGTTTATTATTATACTATGGTAGTTTTGGTGACTGCACAGCACAAACACATAGTGGGTCCTTAGCATGAGTTTGTTGAGTGAGTGAATAAGCAGGTAAATATTCAGCTCAAGCTTTTATTATACATTATATCTATAGATGTACCTAATACCACATGCTACTTATGACATAACATCTACCTGTAAATAAATGGATTATTTCACCCTTAGTTAATGATTACTGCTTGCTCCTGGAAGCACAGATTCTTAGTATGAGTTGACAGTTAGCAGAAACATGTGGCATAAGGTAATTTTACCCAGAATACAAGCTGTCATCCATTATAAGAAGCTAAATGGAAGGCTTGGCTCAGACCTGCTTCACAGCCCAAACAGGTTTGATAGGTTGGAAGCAAACAAAATGAAGAGCCTCTGTGGATTAAGTAAAATCTGGCAAAGATGGGTTCAGTGTCCTTACACTGTGAGAGCTGTTCAGATTCCAAGACCTAAAGTGGGGTGCTAGTTTTTACAATAGAAAGTTGCTATGGTGAATATTTTGTTCCATTTTCTTCCTCATTCTTAGGAAAGAATAAGTATTTGAACATCTGATATGACATTTGAAATATGCAAATGCAAATGAGAAAGGAAACATGTATAAAAACCTTTTGCTGTTGTTGTTGTTGTTGATGTGACAACATTACCAAATAAGCTAGCTTTATTTAGATAGGATGGGAAATATATACTATTCTTTTAAAAGGACAAGTTCCCAAATATATTTTTGAAATATTGAGGAATTGTGACATTTTACACAATTTGAAAGATGTTACTAACATTCATTTCACCATCAGCCTAGAGCAGTTTCCTTGAGTATGTACTTGTTACCTAGTATCTAAGGGGAGTGCTTAAATGAGGGATAAAAGTTGGCTTTAGTTAAAAGGCAGAACCTGCTACGAGGACGTTATGAGAAAAAACATAGCCAGATCAGACTGGTCAGAGTTTCCTAGAGGAGATGAAACTTGAGATATATTTTGACAGATGAGTAGTTTGGGAGAGCTGGGAGTAGGGGTGGGGTTAGAATAGGGCACTTCAGGTAAAAGGAACAGCCTGCCAATGGTAAATGAGAAGGGACATGCTGCCAGTGAGGAACTTCAAGTCAAACACAGGATTCCCAGAATGCAAAAGGACGATGAGGAGGAAGGAAAATACTGAGGGGGCAGTAGACTGGACCGGGCTGCACTTGGCTTCCCTAGCATGAGCCAAGCACCGGATGCCCACATGTTTAAATGTTGTCCCGCTGGTCACTTGAGAAATAGTAATCATTAGTTAGATGCACGTATAACATGCTAGGTTATTGAAATGTCTCAGTCAGTTTGAGCTTCCTTAATAAAAGGATGAAGGGAGGGTGTCTTGCAAATAGTAGAAACTTGTTTCTCATCATTGTGGAGGCTGGAGGTCTGAGGTCAAGGGCTCAGCATGATTGGGCTGGATGGGGCTCTCTTCTCTGTACATTGTAGACATCTTAATGTACACTCACATAGTAGAAAGAGCCTTTCTTTCTTCTTTCTTTCTTTCTTCCCTCCCTCCTTTCCCCTTCCTCCTTCCTTCATTATTTCCTTCCTTCCTTTCTCCCTTCCTTCCTTCCTTCCTGTCTGTCGTCTATCTGTCTGTCTTTCTCTTTCTCCTCCTATCTATTCCTCTGCAGATTGAATTTAGGGCATCGAATATACAAAGTAAGCACTCCATTCCTATAATGTATTCCCATAATTTTACTTTTTATCTTAAGTTGTTGATATGGGCCTTGAATTTAATCTGTAGCCCAGGAAGGCATGAATATGTTGCTTTTCCCCCTCCGCCTTCCAAATAGATGGGCTTACAACCCTACACTTCCAGGTTGCTTGGTCAGCTCTCCTAGAATGACATCCCCAGTAACCCAATAACATCCCAAAGTCCCCATCTTCAAACATCCCCCAACTGGAATTAAACTTTAAATATATGAGTTTGAGGATGGCAAGAACATTCAGTCTAATGCAAAAATATAAAACAGTTTTCTTTACATCAATTCTTCTGGCGACCTTTATTATGACTCTGTAGGCAGGGAATGCAGCAGGTATATTTTTCCTAAGTGAATATGCACACTTAGCATGACACAGACCATCTTGCAGGATACATTTTTGTGAACTGTGCTTTGGGAACCAGATATAGAGACATCAGAGAGTCTTAAGTATGGACCAGTTCACCCCACATTCAGGATAGAGGAAGAATGTGAGAAAGAAAATGTCAGATGGACACAGATGAGCTGACATCTCATTGTAATAGCCTTGGGGAGGCCTGGAGGACAAGTGGTAGATCTGACCTTCATTAATGGATGGCAGTGATGAAGAGGAGGCAAGTGACTGAGAAACACTCCAGAACCGAAGGAAACACAAAGCTGATGGATTTCACTCTCCTGTTTAATTAGGAGGTGAAAATCAGCGAGAGTGGATGATTGATTGGATGTGGTGGCTAAGAAGATAAATGACTCTCTGATGAGTTGGGAAAGTGAGTTGTAAGTGGAGCTTCTTGTTGAGATCCAGAACATGGTAGGGAGTGTGTAACAGAGCTGCCATGGAGATCTTTAGATTTTACCATGTGTATGGGACATAACCTGTAAAACTTAAGCGACACAGGTGTGGGAGACATGAGCTTTATACAGTACTGTCTCACTAAGTGGGTAAAGTCAATCTTCTAGGAATAACATGTACAATTTTACCAAAAGGCAGTTTGCTGGGGTGGGACGGTAGAGACCTTTCTAAGAAACTGCTTTTAGAGATTTAGCCATTTTTTTAAAAAAACTTTTTTGAGACAAGGTCTGTCTATGTAGCCTTGGCTGTCCTGGACTCACTTTGTAGACCAGGCTGGCCTCGAACTCACAGCAATCCGCCTCCCTCTGCCTCCAGAGTGCTGGGATTAAAGGCGTGCACCACCACTGCCCGGCTGATTTAGCCATTTTTTAAAAATTGGCTTTTGGCTAATTGTTCATTGGCAAGACATTCTGAGTTACCAGTCTTAGAATTTGCAGGAAGAACACATAATTAAAATAAGGAAAAAAAAAAAAACAGAGCAAAAGCAAACCTTTAAGTGATGGGAGAAACTCAAAAAGAGAGACACGAATGTTTTGGAGGTGTCATCAGTTTGATCAAGTATAATAATTTAAGCACTCTAATAAATATTTTCTGTATAAAAACCTAAAATTAATATTAAAATATTTGAACTACAAGATAGTGGGGACAGTGTATTCACTATGCACTTAAATGGTTCAAGTTTAGGATCAACTGGACTTTTCAATTTCTAACAATAGTTTGCTGTTATTCTCATTGCTTGTTTCTATTATAGACTTTTAAGACAGGTCAAGCTAAACCTAGATCACTGCTGTTTATAATAGTCCTGGGTGTACATAACTAGACACATGTAGAACTCATAGCAGCCAGTGTGTTTTAAGATGAAAATGATATGAGTCCTTTATTGGGAGATTCCTTAAATAGAAATGACTGATTCTTAGATTCTAACTTTAGCTCTTTAATAACTACATGGATTTTATCAGCAATGATCAGCTACCTTCAGATATAACCTCCTTTGCTTCTGCTTTGCCCAGAAACCTAAGCCTCTGATATCTGATCTTGTGCCAGAGTGAGTAAGATAGTACAACAAGTGAGAAAAGTGTCCAGCCCAGGGTCAGGGTCTCTCTCTGTCTCCCTGTCATTTCTGTTTTCTGTCTGTGTCTGTGGATCTGTGTGTCTGTGTGTCTGTGTGTCTGTGTGTCTGTGTCTGTATCTGTGTCTATGTGTCTGTGTGTCTGTGTGTCTGTCTGTCTGTCTGTCTGTCTCTCTCTCTCTGTCAGTGGAGATGGAGGTAGTATATGTCTATGTACACACATGCAAAGGCCATAACAAGATGCTGTGTGTCTGTCTATCTATCTATCTATCTATCTATCTATCTATCTATCTATCTATCTATCTATTCTGCTTTACTCTCAAGACAAGGTCTCTGACTGAATTGGAATGCATTATTTAGACCAGTCTGGTGGGTCAGCAAGATCTCAAGATCTTGTAGCGCCCCCGCCTCCGGCCCAGAATTGAGGGGTTACAGGCATTGGCAACTAGGCCTGGCTTTTCACATAGGTGCTAGGGATTCAAAATTATCTCCTTAAGCTTCTGGAGCAAGTACCTGTCCCAAGTCCATCTCTCTCTCTCTCTTTTTTTTTTAATTTTATTAATTTATTCTTGTTACATCTCAATGGTTATCCCATCCCTTGTATCCTCCCATTCTTCCCTCCCTCCCATTTTCCCCTTATTCCCCTCCCCTATGACTGTTCCTGAGAGGGATTACCTCCCCCTGTATATGCCCATAGGGTATCAAGTTCTTCTCGGTGACCTGCTGTCATTTCTCTGAGTGCCACCAGGTCTCCCCCTCCAGGGGACATAGTCAAATGTGAGGCACCAGAGTATGTGAGAAAGAGATAAATGTGACATTGGTTTTTGTGGAACAGTAGGAAAGTTATATGTATTCAGAACCATTGAAAATTGGTCTTAAAGCAAACAGGATAAAGGGGATCACAGACCAATCTGGACCCCAGTGGCAGCATGACCAAGGGCAGGAGCAACTCTTCTTTTCACTTGGAAGTGGGAGTTTTAATTATTCTGTGAATAATGAGATTATAGAAGTTGCAGAGACAACTCAGTCAACAGAACACTTACCGTGTAAGTATGAGATCCTGTGTACATATCTCCCCCCCACACATAAAAATCTAAACATAGTGGTATATATCTGGGGATTGTCAGGGACAGGAAGACCTTGGGAGATTGGTGCCAGGCAAGATAACTGAAATAGTGATCTGAGGATTCAAGTGAGAGACCTTGTCTTAGGAAATAAGGTGGAAATAAACAAAGATGTGATCATTGGTTCTGAGGTCCACATGCACATATGTCTAGGTGCACAAGCACACGTGTGCACACACACACACAAACACACACACACACAACACACACACACAGTATTTGTTTCTTACAAGACAACCCTTATAAAAGAGACAGGAGAACTATTTGAAAGTCATGTTTGATTATTCTAAAAATCTATGATATGAGGAAATAACTGCCCAGAAAAATCACTTAAACACTGAGTCCTCATTCTTTCAGACAGAGTTGGGCTACCCAGCCATGGTACCTTGCAACAACTTCAAACTATACCAGGAAACTTTTCTTACTCATTGACATTAAAATTCTATCTATTCTTTGTGACATGGCTGATACTGTCTTTATTTGTCAAGATTTCCCTGTAATTTTCAGTTCTCACATTATTTGATTAGAAAAAACAACAATGAAAAGGAATCCACTGAATGTTAGCTATATGCTGAACTTGATCCTTGGACCAGAGATACAGCAGTGAATAAACCTAAGTCCTTGTTTCTCATTAACTTCACTTTCTTATATTTTTGGTTGGGAGTCTAGCCTTTAACACCTGAGCCATCTCTCTAGCCATAAGTCCACATTCTTGGGGCAGGGGGTGACTAAGAGAATAACTAGTCTCTTTCCATGGATAGATAAAGATAGATATAAAAATTAGGTATAGAAATGTAGGGATTGATGAGTACTAGGCAGTTAGGTAGATGGGTGGAAGGAAAAGGTAGTGATAGAGGTATTAGAAGGGTTAGATAGAAGAATCATGGGAGAATGGTCAGCTTGGCTGTAATAGTAGGCTGATATTTCAGTCTGGATAATTTTATCAATCTCTTTGGCCACATTGAAGAGAAAGACCCCTGTGTTCCTGTCCCATTAACACGACGGCACAGGGTGGACTTGGGTAATAAGCTTCACATATTTGTTTATTGACAGGGCTTCTCGCTTTTTATCCAGATATTTTGGCATCTCATGGAAGCACAGATTTAGTTTCCATTGCAAAGTCAGGCTGTCCTCCACAGGCTGGCCTAGGAGTTTGTTTGGTTTCGTAGTTATATGCAAGGCAAGATGCTCTAAATAAATCCGGAGGGATTCAATAACAAAGTTTTGGCAGTGGCTTCCCTCTGTGCATCATTTTTTTTTTCTTTTCTGGTTTTCCCCAATGTCCTTGTACTACTGGGAGACTTCTTCTGTAGTGGGGAAGGCCCCACTCCAAGCTGTTCCACCATTCCCCTGCTCAGATAGACAAACAGTGCCAGAAAAGAAAGCAGGGTCAAAACAAAGGTTAGCAGAGAGTGCTCTTTGGGTCAGAGAGGTCCCGAGAGTGTGTGTGGATTAAGACAGTTCTTCAACAAAGGCTCCTCATTCCCCGCTTCTCATGATGGCTGTTACAGGAGGGCACACTTGGCAGTTAGAACAGAAACTGGAGTTTTTCCCAGGAAGTTATCAGGGCACTGCCAGGAAGGAAAAAAAGGGAGAAAGAAAACAGAGCAGGAGAAGGAGATGGAAGAGAGAGAGAGAGAGAGAGAGAGAGAGAGAGAGAGAGAGAGAGAGAGAGAGAGAGAGGGAGAGAATAACTCTCTGGAAGGTTCGAGATGAATCAGACTAAAAATTGTTTTACGAGGCTCTTGTATCAAGCAAACATGGTGACCCCCAGATACAGTTTCTCAGACCAGTGAACTTTCAAATGGCATTACAAGAAATTCCACTGTGTTTGCAGCCAGGAGAATTTATAGTATTCTTGGAAGGGATTTTTAAACATTGCTGCTCTTCAGAGAAACAACAAAACCCATTTACTTTGCTCTATGCTGTTTGCATTTCTCTTCTTATTTATTAATGCAGTCTTAATGTATGAAAACCATTCCTCACTGGGCTTCTCCAAACACCAGGCATTCTGCTTGTGCTGTTCCATTTAAATTTCACAACAGATGCAAGAAGAAGGCATGGTATGCCCCAATGAGGGAAGGTAGAGAGGCAAATGTGGACCAATGGAGATGTTCCTCAGAAATACACGTGAGCCAAGCATAAAAGCACATCCCTGGGGCTCCAAGCTGAGTCCAGCAGTTCATCAGGTCCTGTACTAAGTCTCAGATTACTCAGGTGAGAAAGTCCAGGCATAACACTGATGTCTGAAAATAGGGACAGTATCTATGAGGTCAGTGTTCCCAAGGTAGTGTGTTATACTGAGGATTAAATTCATGCTTTCATTTCCCCAGAAAAGTTAGCAGAATGTGCAGTGGCCCCATTCATCCTTAGCATGTACTGCAAATATAGAGGGATATAAATAGACTAATAGATCATACTGCCGATCTCTGTGTAAGGCCTTCCATATCTTCTAATACCTTTTTTATTTGTCTGATTCCTCTTGGTCCCTGGGCAAGCAGTTGGCTTTCATGTCCATGTTTATTTATAGTCATGGCTTGTTTGTTAGTCACATAGGACTTTATCCCAGGACATCCAACTCCTCTACAGGTATCACATAACTTTATCATATGAAAAAGGTAAATTTTCTTAATGTAAATACAATAAGGATATAGAGAATGGAAAGAGAGAAAAATTATGGTGACTAAATTTTAGTGAGAAATTTTTTGAATGGAAACTTAAATTTGCTTTTGCCATTTGGATATTAAAATTCCAATTTGAACATTTTATTTCCAGATACTGGGAGTCACTCAACTTCTAGATGACTGTCACTATAACCTGGAGAAAAATCTTTAAAGCAGAGTTCTTTAAAGTGTACAAACTGAAAGGTTATTTATTCGTACAAGTCTACAATTGCATGACCTTTTAAAATTTACTTGCATATTAGTGGTCATTATTCATTCACACACACACACACACACACACACACACACACACACACACATGTCTTGAGCCACCTAAACAATCCATCATCTAATATATGACTCATATTTTGATGAATATTTATTTATCAACACTGATTCTTGGGTCATTGTGGGTAATAGATCCATGTGCAGACTGTGCACATGAAGTGTAATGGGCAGAGAAGTGATATCTGTTCCTCTGTGGTAGAGATGTTATTTAGTACTATGTTAAGTCTCTCTCAGGACCTTTTACCTCATAAACTTAATAGAGCAACCTGTCAGGGGGCCAGCAGCCAGGAGCAGTAGGCATACAGTAAGCCTGAGCCTGCTCCTTTGGGTGGCTCCCTAGCCAAAACTATGGGAACAGCTGTCACTGGGAGGTCAGAGCACAAGGTGACAGGAGTGATATCCAGGAAGCCTGGAAGCGAGAACTTCAGGAATGATTAGAGCTCAGAGAGAAAAGATATTTTAAGGTTGGTGGAAGACAGGAGCCTAAAAAATATTTTTTAATACATAAAAAATGTTTCAGTATAATCTACAAGCATTGTGTAGAAGTCTCTGAAGCTTTGCAGAGAAACTGACAGCATTCTGTAGCGTCGGTTCACCATGAGTGGGATTCTGCTTGTGCATTCGCTAAGATCGCTGAACATGGAGCCCCTGCACAGCCCGATACCGTACCGGGGGCAGAGACACACTTACCGTTCCAGTGCAAGGGCAGTATAGCAAAATGTGTGCCTAGTCTTTTCTTCCTTATGCTACCAGATTACCAACGTATTGCTTGTTATTTCTTTTTTTGATATATTTTATTAATTTATTCTTGTTACATCTCAATTGTTATCCCATCCCTTTTATCCTCCCATTCCTCCCTCCCTCCCACTTTCCCCTTACTCCCCTCCCCCATGACTGTTCCTGAGGGGGACTTCCTCCCCCTGTATATGCTCATAGGGTATCAAGTCTCTTCTTCGCAGCCTGCTATCCTTCCTCTGAGTATATTTCTTTTTCTTTTTTTAATGGTATTTAAAACTGTTTACCTTTGGTTACTGGGATAGCTCACTGGGTAAAGTCACAGGCCACTAAGATAAATAGAGTTTGATCCCTGGAACCCACATGGTCGAAGAAGAGAGCAAGGTCTATCAGTTCTCCCCTGACTGCCACATGTATACCATAGGTGCAAGTGAGCACACACACACACACACACACACACACACACACACACACACACAGAGACAGACAGAGAGACAGAGAGAGACAGAGACAGAGACAGAGACAGAGAGACAGAGACAGACAGAGAGACAGAGACAGAGAGAGACAGAGACAGAGACAGAGAGAAAGAAACTCAAAAGTTTGTCTTAATTATATTATAGTCTTTCCCTTTGAAGACAGGCCTGAATAATTTTATGTTGATGTGCGAGGGAAAAATGGTCAGACAGTGGTGGCCCCACCCCTTTAATCCCAGTATTTAGAGAAGGTGTATTAAAAAAGTATAAATTGGAGAAAAAGAAGGTGGGGGTCAGATGGGTTGAGAGTGGGGTGCATTTGAGAGGAGATGAGGAAGGAGAAACTGTGAAAAGAACAGATCATATGAACATTTGTATTTTCAATAAAAAAGTGAAAAAATTGTTCTTAAAAAGTGCAAATTTAGTTGTTTTTAGATTAACATTATTTGTGAGTGGTTAATTGTGTATGTGTGTATGTGTGTGTGTCTGTGTTTGTATGTGATAGTCATGGATATATGGGCATGTGCGTACACGAGCCCTCAGAGGCCAAGGATGGGATCTCCAGGAGACGGGGTTACAGGACATTGGGTGCTAACACCTGCACAAGACAGCAAGCACTCTTCACCATGTTAGCCGCTCTCCAGCCCCTCCCTATTTGTAAATTGCCATTTTGGTCTTTTCTAACCAATGCCCCGACTAAGTCTGACCAAGTACTGGCAGTAGACAGGCAATGCCAACCTATCCACTGGAAAGTCAATTAAATAATAGTCACCCTTTCAAAAATTCATTTTGTAAGCAAATCACTCTAAGAAACATAAAGATAATGTGCTTTCTTTTTCTAACATTTTATTAATCAAAACACAAAGTAAGTCAATTTTTTTTTTTTTTTTTTTTTAGCAATCTGCAAGGCTGAGAAATCAAGCTCAGGTTAGCCATGGCGCTACTCATTCTTTAAGATTGAGAAAAAAAGTCAAATGATACAGAGTTTACCTGTGCAGCAGGAAGCCAATGTTGTATTTTCTCAGATATACCAGGACAATCCAGTTGTTCTAAGGCAATTTATTCTAAAGATCTGTTGAGCACTATTTAAAGATATCATCTTGTTCGTATGTTAAATTTCTCAAGTAGCTGGAAATTTGTATTTTGAAGCCAGATGTCTGAAATACATGTGAAAAACAGCTATCTAGAGACCATGTCTAAAAAATAACAACAATAAAAAAAAAAGAAAGCAAAACAAGCAAACAAACAGTGTTATTCAGTCATTCCAAAAAATATTTCTAAGCCATTACAACAAACGCAGCTGGTCCTTTCCTACAATGGCAAAGCGTAGGAACGTTACGTTAAATAAGGGAGGAAAATGAAACTGAGAATGTGTGCTTAAGCAAGGATAAAAGGCTCATTGGTAGTCACTGCTTCTTTTAATAGAAAACTACAAATATTTCATCAAGAAAGAGGAAAAAATCATATTTCAAAAGACTTCCCCAAGTCAAGTAAAGGGTAATGGTACATTCCCTTGTCTGCAATTACACTGGTTCTCTGGCAGCCTTGCTGCATGGAATAAAGCTTGCTTATTTGTGCAAGAGAGTTTAGAACCGTATATTGGCAAGTTCAAAGATATTGTTTTAGTAACTCTACTGGCATAGCAAAGTATTAAAAAAAAAAAAAAAAAAAAAAAGAGTAAAGTCAATATCCCTGAGGTCAATTTACCCAGGTTAGGTTAGCGAATTCCTCAACAGGACTATTGCTCATATCCTGGGTTCATATGTTCCCAGAACAGTCAGAAAAATGTGGAACTTTTTCTGATATTTTATTTTCTAGCATTTGTGTCTCTGCTGAAAGCAAATCTCCTCAAAAAAGTGATGAATACAAAATTTGCTGATGTCCGTGAGGTGCTTTCTGTCTGGTTTTGTTGCTTTTTTGTTTGAGGTGCTGGGAATTGACTGCCTCAAGGCCTCACACACGCAAGGCAGGTCTCTGCCACTGAGCCAGAGCCCTAACTGTGTTCAACCAAGTGCAGCCTGGATCAACAGCTCCACCCCACTATGCTTAGACTGATCTTCTCTGGGGCATAAACCGAGATCATTGGCCATTTGTCAGCCTCTTCTCTTATCTGAAGTCACAATTCTGGTGATTGGCTGTATGTAAGATATATTGGGCCAGAAGGCTGAAGAAGATGCTCCAATGTTATAAAGAGTTTTCGGTGACTGTTCAGGTAGAAAACTGTCTCTGTCATCTTTTCATTTGGAAAGCTACTAACCTGCACTTCCGGCATACTCAGATAATCAAGTTTTCTCCTTCTCAAGTCTCTGTGGGAGTTGAAGCTTAGTTTTAAAATGAAGCTTAATTGTTTAAGGGTTAAGATGTTTTTAGGTCTGGATAGGTGTTCTAAAGTTGATAATGACAATATGTGATGGAGATTGATTTACATTCAGAAATTTAGATGCACCAAGATAGGAAAGATGTCTTCTCCAAGGCTGTCAAATACAAATAGCCAAAACACTAAGAATGCAACATTTATATAATTCCTGATTGCGTCACGGTTCTTCTCGTCATAGGTAATCTAGTGTGTGTGTGTGTGTGTGTGTATAATCTATTGTGTATATATATATGTAATAATATAAAAGTATATGTACAAAAATAAGTAATTTTTTAAAATCATGGCCAAACATTGGCATTATTATTAGATTAATTGACCAAGAGAGTTTAATGAGAGTTCCTACCTGAGAATACGTTACAGGGAAGAGTACATCTTGACATCATTTAGGAGGATTCTAGGAAACATGAACTATGTTTAGGAAGTGCCAGAGAGGGGTCTCCTACAGGATGGTTGATCATGTTTTTAATCAGCAATTTTTTATAAGCTTTGGGACAACTTAGGGCCCAAGAGTAGGATGAGAAGTAACTGTTGGATGAAGAGAGACAAAAAAAAAAAAAAAAAGAAAAGAAAAGAAAAGAAAAGAAAAGAAGAAAAGAAAAAGAAAAAAACTATGTGTGAGACTTGATCTTTGGACATCCAAAGGTTGTGTTTTCTCCAAACGTTCTCTTCATCTTTGAACATTAGAGTTATTCAGAGCTTGGACAATACGCTTTCTTTGCTCTCCCCCCTCCTTCCTACTTTGATAATGGCCTCTGTTATTTAGTGCCATCTACACACTCTCAACAATGACCCAGATTTGCTCTCCATTACAGAAGATCTCCCTGATCTCTCCAGTCAGGCACCCGCAGATTAATATTACTCTTCAATGTGAGTCTAAAGCTTAGCACGCCTGAAACTTAGTGTCTGGTCTCCCATATCTGTATCTCTCACAGGCTTCCCCATCTCAGTTAACAAAACTAAATTTACATTTTGCTCAGATCAAAATGTGTAAGAGTTTCTCACTCCTTACGTAACAAGTGTTACATATGAAATATTTACCCCATGGCTTACCCCCATGGCCATTTCCTTTAATCTATCAAACATTCTCTTTCCTGTAGGTCATTTAAAGATCTTCCTTCACTTCTAGACCTTGTCCTTTTTCCCCTACAAAGAAGGTGGTGGTATCCTTTAGATGGAAGATAAATAATAGCATTGCTCTTCCTAAAAATCCATAGTGATGTTCCATCAGAGTGGAAACCAACATGGTTCTACTGGCTGACAAGCCCTCTGCTGTCTTTCATCCCTACCCTCTGACTCTAACCTCAACTTCCCCTTTCTTCTCCAGATTTCATGACTGCCCCACTGCTCTTTGAACAAGTTAGAAGCTCTCTCTTGTGTTGGTCTTCAGTTGCTATTGTAACAAATTGCCATGAACTTAGTGGTTAAGGAAACACAGGTTTATTATCTTACAGTTTTGAAGGTCAGAAGTCAATCTCTGATCTCACAGGGCTAAAGTCAAGGTGTTAGGAAGGCTGTGTTTTTTCTTTTCTTCTTCTTCTTTTTTTATCCTAGACGACCTAGGGAAAAATCTGTTTCCTTGTTTTTCCAACCTCGGAGGGCCACCCACATACATTGGTTTGTGGGAAATTTCTTTTACCTTCAAAGTACAAAACGACATCTGTCTGACCCCTCTTCTATATACCTTCCTCTGGTCCTAGCTGGAGACGATGTATTAATTGTAATGTTCCACAAGGTTACACAGTCTCAAAGGAATAACCTCCACATTTTAAAACTGGACATGTTAAGCATATCCAAAGTATTCCTTTGCTGTCTAAGGAAGCATATTCATAGTGCTTTAAAGATTATGATGTGTGTGTGTGTGTGTGTGTGTGTGTGTGTGTGTGTGTGTGTTTATGGAGTTGGAAGCAAGAAACTTTCTGTCTTCCAGACTTCATTCTCTCGATACTTGGATAACACCTTGCCACTAAGGCCATTCCTGATCATTTTAGTCCATCACCACAGTATACACTACCTTGCCTTCCAATTTCATTTTTAAAGTATTGATAATAGTTTCTTATTCTCTCCTTTTGCATAAAATCTGTATTCTGTCATTAAAATTTGGCTAAAATTTTATTTAGCTAAAACATTTTCCTGCTAAAATCCTAATATCTAAGACGTGTGCTTTATAGAAGCAAACTCTAGAATCACAATGAGCCCATCTTGTTTCTGAAAATTTTCTAATCAAAGGCTAAAATACATTTTAGATTGCAGATCCCCCATAAATTCATTATAGAATAGGAACACCTGCTTTATTCTGGTGGGCCTTACCATCTATGATATACACGTCTATGGAATTGATTGAATATCAGTGTGTGTCAAGTGACATTATGAAGAAGTAGAACATCTGCACGTGCCCATCTTAGACATTTATCTGTCCTAACTTAAACTCTGTCTTACTATTCTCATTACTTTCTCCCATGTTACAGCACATTTTATCTGTGTTACAATCTGTAAATCAGCAAGGGTGTGAGATTTGTATTGACTATGAATGTAGTGTATAAGAACTTATACTAATGCACACGAGCCTGGAACTGAATCCCTCAGAAGGGGAGTGGATGACCTATGAGAGTATTGTGGTTACATTAATATAGCTGCCATAACATTGCGTAAGTGATGTTCACTCCCTGAATTTGTATTCTCAGTGCAGGGGATTGAACCCAGGCCACTGTGTATACTAGCGACTGTTCTGTCAACAGATAATCTCGTCATCCCTCAAAATAAATGTTTTTAAATGGGAGTTTTATTTCAATGTATTCTGGCATAACTCCAAGAAAGTACAGGTGTCAATGTGTTTTGTAGGAATACTGTGTCAATTACTTATAGATTGTTCTTTATGGATGTGAGATATATAAAATTGATCATTTCAAAGCACAAAATTCATTAGCATTTAATACATTCATAATGCTGCATAATTACCACCTCTCTCACCTTTCAAGACAGTTTCATCAGAAACAAAAGGAGGTCCTGTGGTCAGTCTCCCTGAGTCTCCCTATGCAGAGGCCCCAGCAAGCACTACCATTTTCTGTCTGTATTCATCTACCTTTCTGAGGTAGTTCATATCAACAGCATTATACAATACACGAACTTTGTGTCCAGCTTCTTTCTCTCGGCATAATATTAATCACAACAAGAGATAGAATCTGGGGCAAAGACCCTGTGGGTAGCAATTTAGAAAATTCCATTAGTCTTGTCATCAATTTTGTCCTTTCTGGAAGCCAAGACAACCGGAGGAAGCTCTGGTTTCTACTCGATTTTTGTTTCTTCTCTTAATTGAACGTCCTTGCCTGGAACCTATGT
The DNA here is from genome assembly GCA_907169655.1 of Acomys percivali. NCBI lineage: Eukaryota > Metazoa > Chordata > Mammalia > Rodentia > Muridae > Acomys > Acomys percivali. The sequence continues at coordinate 72,299,992 of OU015748.1, read as the reverse complement.
GGGAGACTATGGGCCCAAATGAGAAGTCCCCGGACAGCTCCTGAGTATTCCAACTGGACTCAGCAATGCTCTGTCATCCACCACACTTTATGCTGTAAGTTCTACAGAAACCCATGGACTAGCAGTTCAGTGGTACCCTGTTTCTCCGAAGGCACTCCTGTGAGGCAGGGGTTCTAACCTCCTCTCTTCTAAGCTCCCTATAATAAAATCTCTTTTATAAGGCTCACCCTTCTGTCACCTGTGAGTCTCATTCTTTGGCTTTGGGAGACAAGAACCTAGAACTACTGTGACAGTGAAGCTCGCTACGATCATGGATTTCCAACATCCGAACTCCCGAGTTAAAGCCCAACTGAGAGGGGAGACAAATCTGAAACACACCCCTCTTCTGCTCATATCAATATTTTCTAAGTTCTTCCATGTCATAGCTTGTATCAATATTTCATTCTTCTGTGTGATCAAACAGTTTTCCTCTTATGCATCTAACACATTCACTTTGCTCATCCGTGTGACATAGTTGTCATTGGTATCTCTTCCTTTCTGCAGACAATATGAATGGTGTTGCTTTGAATTACATGGTGCCACTTTGATACAAGAAAATAATTGCCCCAAAATCTCATGGTTCTGCAACAGAAAACAAGAGACCCAAAACAGGCTTTATAACTGAAGAGATGATGATTAGCAAAGCCAAGCCTTCTGTAATTCACTTTAGGAGAGCAACTTGTTAATGTTGGTCTCCCAATTACTTTATTCACCCCAAGTGTAAAATCAGAGATTGCAACAGTTGATAATGAAAACACAGGCACTTGTTTCTTATTTTTGGAAAAACTAAAAAGCTTCATGAGAACAAAGAGAATATGTCATCATAACAGCAGTTGTTAATTATTAATTGTGATAAACACCATGTCCTTTTGTGTAAAGGCTGTAAAATATAAATTTAAGAGAGAAACTAGGCCAAGAAAATAATGAGCTCTTGAGAGTTATTTGTGCTAATTTTTGTGTCCTTAAATGCTCCAGAAATTAAATATGCAGCACTTTTTAAGGCATTAAGTTTATTGATTATTTTCCTAAATTTAAAAAAATACCTCAGAAATATAGCACATATATTCATGGAAGTTAATTCTCTCCTTGTGGTAGACAGAGTCAATTCTCTTTATGTCACTTATTTAGCCCTTTCCATCATAATCACTGGTACTCAAAGACTATACATTAAAAACTGATGTCCTTTAATATGTAGAAATACGTTCAGGCTACATCCAGAGCTACTGAACCAAAATCGGAAGTATAAACCTAGGCTTCTTTACTTATGTAAAAGTCACAAGAGATATGAAGATACCATTACTTTTTTTTTTTTTTAAGAGGTGAAGAGCCAAGCCAGTGGCGAGCACATATACTAATTATCTTTAAACCTTGTCTGGAGAAGCCATGCACCTGGCATTCTTCAGATTCAGTAGAAATGAGGTGGGCCAGAACCACATAGGTTCTCAGGTGGTCCTTTGCTGGCCAGCCAGGATCATGGATATTCATACAAACAGATGTAAGACGATTAGATTATGTCCTTGAGAGAGTTTGCCTTAATACATTACTTACAATGACTGGGCCTTTAATTCAGATAGTTGGTCAGGCAAAAATATCCCTCCTGTAAAGCCTGCTTCAAGTTTCTTATTTTTCAAGTTCCACTTTCTTTATCTGACAACTCTAATGAGAAAAATAACTTTGCTCAATGATTAAATGTGAGGGGCCAGAGAAATGGCTTAGCAGTTTAGAATGCTGGCTGTTCTTCCAGAGATGTAGAGGTGTGGGGAGAAGGCTCGCATCTACCTGGAACTCAGCTCCACAGGATCTAGTACCTTCTTTTGATCTCCTTTAGTACCAGCTCACAAGTGTACACACACATACACACACACACACACACACACACACACACACACACCACACACATGCCTGCAGACTAATTTTAAATTAAAATTGGTGATGTATACAAACCAATTGACATACAGCAAATAGAACATAATTGGTAACTTTTGCGGGTAGCAATCATGTTTTAATTTTCAACTCTTAGAATTTCGCATTTGTTTAATTCTCTATCAAATGTTCTGCTTCTTATTGGATCAAGAAATAATGGAATGTATACTAAAACCAGGAAGAATTAATTTGGGATTCTAAAAAAGTGTACGCTATAATGCAGGACTGACTGAAGGTTTGTATATATGTAGTGATCAAAAGATTATGGTCTGGAATCAGAAAACAATGAATTTCTATAGTGCCTGGAATTCTTTAGTGTTCTTTCCTCTGTAAAAAGGCAGCAATAACATTTCCTATATATTGAGTGTTGTGATGATCACAGCAGATGAGATTGTGCTGGTACTGTGCTCAGCATGGTCCTTGGTACACTGTAGGTACTCAGTAAACCTTAGCTCTTGTTAAACCAAGGCTAATTGGGTCATAACTGGTTCTTTAAATATTAACTTTCCTCCCCCTGTTTTGAACTGATGGGTTTTTATGGCTTTCTGAAGGACTTGAGTTAGGAATGTCAGTTCTCCCAAGGGAGGGAGACTCTTGAGAAGAAAGTTATTTTCTATTCCCCTAACATTCTTCTAAATGCAAGGCCGCAGAGGAGCAAAGGCTTATTATAGACGATAAACAACCCACTGTTCTGACCATTGGCAGATCAAGAGAGAAGTGACTGGCATCCGGTCTGTCATTGGCTTCAATTCCAGTCCTTCAGTTAGGCATTTCTTTTGGTACACAACACAGAAGACACAACTGCCTCCACCGATCCCTGCGATGGCATCCCTGGACGAGGATGAGGGGAGCTCCTCCTCTGCTCTCTGCCAGGATAAATGGATGAACCTGTTTCTGAAAAATTGTTTCTTTTACTAAGGTTGCTACAAAGTGAAAGTGATCCTCAAACCTTCTGGACCTGATGCAAATTCATTTTAGGAAACTTCCTGACAATACTGTTTTCCTTAGACATAGTGACAAGGAGACATTGCATCACTTATTGTGTAAGAAGAGAACCAAGTGGTATTTCCCAACACGAGGCTCACATTCCAGCAGGAATGTCAGTGTTGGATAGGTTATTCCTGCATAGATATTCATTTTAATATCCTGTGTTTGATTTAGCATATGCTAGGAAAAATACAAGTGTTTTATTTTCCAACTGCTGTTGTTCAGGATAAATCTAAGAAAGCAAAGGCTTAAAATTTGAGGTAGCTAGGAAGGCAATAGAACAGTGAGGATGGCAAATTGGAAGATAATATGAGCATACTATAAATTTAGGGAGTATTTTACAGACTATGAGTTTTTGGCATCCCTAGGGCTTGAAATGATCCCTCTGTGTATGTCACAAGAAGATGGAAAATAATGTGGACAAAAACATGACCACAATGACCATTCCTAATTTCTCACTCATTTCAGGTTGCCATTTAGCCTATCCTTCAAATGCCTAAAGTATTGTTTTTATGACTTTTACTAATTTAAAAAAAATGTCAAGGGGAGTGAACCACATCATGTACTTGGTAAAAAAGGAAGCAGTAACTTTTCATAATTAAAGGGTATTATGATTAAGATTGCCATGAAAAGGCCTAGTGTTTGCCAGGCAATATATGAACTAAAAAATCTGATTAAGGCAATCATAGTTTTAAATACCACTGGAATTTATTTCCTAATTTAATTGCCAAATCCCTAATCAGATTAGAGCCTGGGGTGGTGGTGGGGCACAGAACTGAATTTGGGGGCAGCGGGTATGTGATAAAATAAGGTTTCCTTTGCTGTGTTAAAGTCATGCCCCAGTGCATGTTTTTTTTCTAAGATTAATATTAGAATGTTTCCTTTCATTTTCATTGTGTCAGAGGCAAACATTATCTCCCAGGAAACAGAATGAAATAATATATACCCCAAGCCCAGACATAAAAGATGGTCTTGAAAATAAAGTCATTTGGTTGAATGGGCTGGAAATGAGCTGGATAGCAAGTCATCATGGTGAAGCCCAGAGTGATATCCTCATTGCTCCCATGGGCTCTCTGAGGAGCCAGTTCTTCCTTCCAAATGGGATTGGTTCCTTGTCTGTTTGCCTTACCAGTTGCTTCTCTGGCCTCACTACTTAGGGCAGAACATTCTCACTAAATTGTTCCCAAGCTGTTTCGTCCATTCAACAAATATTTACTCAGCACCTATTGTGTGCCAGGCCCTCACTGTTCCAGGTGAAGGGGAAGAAACCATGAGGCTCAACATTAAAGTGCCTGCCCTCAAAGAAAGCAGAACTGTTTACATGAGTTGTTACTGTGGATGTGACCGCGCTTTCATTTCAAAATGTGCTTCTTAAATTTGCCATTTTTAAGAGGTTCAGAAATGATCTTGAATGTTTAAGAGGATGAAATGATAGGGAACAGAATTAGATAAACATAGTCATAAAATTCAATTAAACAAGGTCAAAAGTAGGACGAATTTTGAACACAAGAAAGAACACACATGGAGAAAACCAGGAACTATCCTTTACCTTTTATATCTTTTCAGTGTTGAGCTCAGTTCTTTACAGTCAGTGTAGCACTGACTCTTCCCTGAACCTTCACATAGGTTATGCTATTATCACTATCTTGTTTTACAGGCCAGGAGGCTGAGTTTAAAAGAATCGCTTGTGTCTAATGTTATCCAATTTACAATAGCTTAGGCAGGAACTAATAAAAACTAACCACAATGTAAATATATCTCTCTGTGTCCCACCTTGTCCAGACAAGCAATAGGAAGACAGAGAAGACAATGCTACCCTGGGAATAAGTCTAGGTTATCAGAAGATACAAATGATATTCAGAGAGAAGGAGAAGAACTTTAGTGAAGTCAAGGAATCCATTTCCATAATATTTTAAAATCTAAGTTTACAGGTGTTGGGGAGTGGTGTCCTCTGAACACAGCACGTATTCCATCTTTATCAGTAGCTGTGGTTGTTTGCAAAAGATCCTTTAGGAGGACATGTTGATGTTCTCTCTCCTGAGAAACTAAACACTCCTCCCTACAAATCCCTCCCAGTGATATCTAGTTCTTCCCAAGTGTTCATGGTCCTATGGTCTTAGGAGGTAATGGAGTATCTAGGATGTATAAAGTTAACTGAAAAGGCACTCCATCCATACAGCAAGAGGAAGTGGTCAACCATGCTGGAGTGAGAATTCTTTTCAGTGATAAAGGTGCATGGAGGTCCACTCACCCCCTATAAGTAACCCCTAAGCCATGTTCCAGCAGGAGACTCAACAAACTAAATAATCTGACAAGATAGACTTGGTTGGAATCACTAGTTTGTGCTGATTTGGGCACCTTATATGTATTGAGTAGACATTGCTCCTGTTTCTCCAAAGAAACTCCACACAAGAACAGAAATATTATTTCCATTATCGTTTTAAATGTGAGTGTGTACAACTTGTGAATGAAAGATTTTTCATTGAAGAGTAAGTATATATGTCCATTTCAAGACCAAAATTCAAAGGCATTGAGTTGCAGCTGAGTGATAACGGTTGAGGGCGGTATTAGTTACTTGTTTGCTGCTGTGATAAAGCACACGACCTAGGTCAACATAAGGAAGCATGCATTTTGGCTTGTATTTCCAGAAGAGTCCATATTAGCAGGAGAGGCTTCTGGAAACATTTGCATCCCCACCTGCAAACACCAGAGAGTGAACTAGAAGTGGAGCAAGGCTGTGAACTGTCAACATCTGCCATCAGTGACCTTCAGCAAGGCCACACCACTCCCCAAAACCTCCACCAACTGGTGACCAAGAATTTAACTTCCTGAGCCTCTGGCCTTCAAACCACTACAGCCAGCCTTATCTTATAAAGACCAAATACCAATGATCCAAGAAAGGAAAAAGTCAGACTTTGCTAAAAACTAGTTTGCTTTTGAGAACATATAAAATATTCTTTCTAAAGTTGGAAAGGTTTGAGAGACAGAGAGAGTGGCGTCTTTTTCTCTTAGCTAGGCAATGATACCTCCACAGAGAAAAATAGAAAGGGGAGGGTTTTTTGTAAATGCAACGTGAGCTATATAATTTTGCTATAATAAAAGCTCTTCTTAATGGGTGTTCAGTGGTAGCCTGCTCTGTTGTGATACATAAGAAATGCTGGCATCTGCCTTTCTGCTCCCTGTAAGTCCTGTCTCTGTTTTGCGTGCTAGGTATACTCAGAACAGTTATCTCTACTGCATAAATAATAAGTGATGACATGACAGAAAGGTAATTCTGAGATATGTATTGAATGCCTTTTCCATCCTATCCATGTCCATATATGGCTGATATTAATTTACTACCACACCTGGGATTCCTTTTGGAGTCTGAGTACTCAAGTGGTGTTCCTATGCCTTCCACTGTCAGCACTGAAACTTAAAGCAAATGTGTCTGTAGTCTACTGTATGGTACTTACTCAAACTCTCATCTGTGACACGAAAATGAGAAGCTAAGGATCAATTTTTTAAAAAAAAAGTCATATTCCCTGCATCCAAAACCCTGATCTAAACTAAAACCAACATGGAAAAGGGACTTTATGTTCACAGTAATGGTACATATAATCTACGTGTTGTTCCCATGTACAAAATAAGGGCCAATGACCCTTTTTATCCACAGAAGATACCAACTTGCCCAGACTGTCCTCTTATCTTATTATTCTGTAGCCACACAGCCAAAAGTCCCTCTCATCTTTGGTCCCATTCCCACAGACCCTCAATCTTCATTTATTCTAGATGTCTCTTTCCAGATCTTTCTCTGACTCTTTTAGTCCTCTCACCTTTTCTTAGGGAAAATTCTGCCTTAGTTCTTTCTAACTTAATTTGCTATGGTTAAAAATTACCTTTCCAAGCAAGACATCCAGTAATTACTGGGAATTTCTATATTTCTATACACAGAAAGCAAGTCTATAAAAGAGGTTTCCTCATCTGCCGTTGTCTCCAGCTCTCAGCTCTTCTGCTGTTTCTACAACTTTTAGCCCCATGGTTTCTCAATGGGCCTGAGAATGGGACATTTCACATAATCATGACATGGTGCTAGCTAGCAGGCAAGATCCTGCGTATTCTTCCGGGTTAGCTCCTTGAGTACCTTCACCTGCTGTGATGTTCTTGCCCCCTGCAGATGACAGAAGGGTTGTGAATGATCTGAGGTAAGACTAGTCATTTATTATGGACTGAAAAAAATAGCCTGTTCAACCAAGCTACTTCCTTGTTGATGAGCAGTTGTGACAACAATAGGAGTGTGTACCAATTTAATATTAGCTCCGTTTGGGATGACCATAACGTGAATATATCGGGCTGGGGCTGGGAAGAGATGCCTGTTGTTTTGGCATACAAAATATTCAGAAATGCTTTCTACTGGAGTCTGACTACGGAAACATTCTTGTAAGCAACCTAGGTCAGTGATATATGTGGGACTAAGAAATTGCTTAAGGATTAAATTCTTTCTCTGACATATAAATAATCACAGGTCTTGGTTAATTGATATCTTTGGGACATAATTTTCTCATCTGCAAGACAAATACAGTAACATACCACTGTTGGGAGGGGGGTTCAAAAAACATTGAAAAATAATTTGTTAAGGGATTAAAATATGTATTGATATTGACTACGGTTTTATGTCTATCTCACCCTTTGGGGGAAAGTTTCAATTTACCACACTCCTTTATGCTTGGAGGTTCTAGAAAAATTTACCCAACAAATGCATTGAGTGTGGACAGTCTTATAGTAGCCAGATAACCATAAAAATACATCAGTTGAGTAATTAGTTATTTCATTCACTCATCCCCTTAATCCTTTATTCTTTCAAATAAAGTGTATAGTAGGTGCTGGGGAATCAATAGTAAGAAGATCACTTTAGTTACTTGGAGATAGAAAAGGAAAGAAATAAAAATAAGTAAATCAAATGAATAATTAGAAACATGGGACTGTGAGAGATATGAAGGGGTTATTAAAATTAAACAGAGACACGGCCACTTATTATGTTTTATTGAAATCAGAAAAGCATCACTAAGAAAGCAACAGAGCCTGATTGTTGGGGTCATAGTTAGTGTCGTTAAATACCAATTTTAAAGGGGTCTCTGGTCTCAGTGAAAATTCCAGCATTTACAGGACTATGTGTAGATATAACCTACAGCCTATGTGCCATTATTCCAGGTTTCAAAACTAGCCTATCCCAGTCTTTAATTTAATGTAATTATTTATCTCTTTAGAAGTATAAAATGTTTGGAGGGGAGATAGAAAAAAATTTAATGACTTGTTTTTCCTGGCACTTCCTGAATTGCACAGTATTTCTGAAGACCTAGTGACAATCAACTGCCACACACCTTTGGCCAAATCCATGGCTTCCAAACATGTTAGCCTTAGTGTATGGGGCCTCCCCATAGCCTCCACTGTCCCTCAATTGCTGCTTTAGGAAAAATGGTTTACAGACATCTCTATATGTATTACTTGTTCATCCATAAACTGTGGACATTTTCTCTAGATTGCCACTAGCACTTCCGGTACTGTGGATTTTTGTTTTCTGACAAAAGCCCTATTCATTCTTTTTCTCTTAGTCACCTTCAACCCTTTTAGGCTGGCTTCAGTTTCCCTCTTCCTAGTTATCTGTGCTTCCCTGTAGAAACTGCAGCTTCCTTTTGTTGTTCAGATTGGAAAGTTCACATGGACAGTAGGTACAGATACATACAGAACAGACTTCCAACCGTCGTGACCTTTGGAAACACAAGAGCGTTGTAATAGAGACCTCACCACTCCTCCATTAGCTCCCTGCCAGTTTTCAGCTGCATTTACTTCTTAACAAAGCACTTACAGGTGTTGGTTTTGGACGCTCTTCCCTCTATGGGTTTTTTCAATGTAAGCATCACTGGAAAGCATTCCTGGACAATCAGCTTTTCCAGGCTGCTTCATCCTGGGCCTGTGCAGCAGACACTCATCACTTCACAGGGAGACAGAATTAAATCATATTTGTGCTGGGAAAATAGCTCAGTTGTTAGAGCATTTGCCTAGCTTACAGGAAGCCTTGGGTTCAATTCCCCAGTTCTGCATAAACTAGGTATGTTGGTACAGGAGTGTCAGGTAGAGGCAGGAATATCAGAAATTCGAGCTCATCCTGGCTACATGAATCGCTGTTACAAAATAGAGAGGTAAACTACATAGTCCTTTATTTACTGGGTATCGTCAAGTACCCCACTTTGAGTGTGTAAAGCAATTTAGATGGAGCCTTTTTGAGACTGTTTTTTCCCCTTCTGAGAGTGTTCCAAAGACAGGCTGATTTACTGGGTAGAAAGTTAGGCTCAGTATGCACTTGCACCATCATCTGTAACTGATCAGTCTTTCTGTAACTGGGTTTCCTGCTGACATAAAAAAATGAAAGAGTTAGACATGTTAGGTTTGTTGTCATGATTAAATGAGATAGCATGTAAGGAGTGCTGGAGGAGAGCTGATAAAAATAGCAAACTCTTAAGTGGCATTATGGCTGCCCAGGAGCAATCTCTCCCATGACCCTTGTAATAACACAAGTCTCTTGTAGCAGTCAGAGGCTTTTACTCCTATGTCTGGCATGATGTGCCCATCTGATCAGAAATGCATTATTTGATGTGGAAAAGACTGGTGAGTCTCATTTTGGTTCTTTTACACCAAGCAAACCATCACCTTTCTGGAGTCTATTTTAACCTCTATTCTTTCCCCTAAAGATGCATCAATAACCACCACTGCCCTTCACTCACTGCCCAACTCCTATTCCAGGACACAAGAATCACACTGTGTGCATGACAGAGGAGAGGCTCCTTTGCCTCAGAAAGCCCACTCTGTTCTTTATGAAAACCCTGCATGTGACAAAACATGACTTATCCACTCATCCTGTAAATTTCCTGGTGCCATGTTAAATTCTGGAATCATCTCTTGGTCCTTGCTTTTGACTCTCCCTTTGCTCAAATATTTCTGTTCTGCACTCAGGAAAGCACCTTCTAATCATATGGCTTCTTTTCTTAATAAAACCGCAGAGGTTTCTCTTGTATAAGCCATTGGCACACCTGATACATGCTTCTTCTCAGATGCTTTGCCTCTGCAGCCACAGAGGATTTGTGTGGAATTTCCACACCAGTGTTAAAGACAGCCATAGCAATGGCAGAGGTTCTTGTGAAATATATGATTAGCATGTACCACAGGAATTAATAATTCTCAGGCCACTGTCTTAAACTGTAACCACATTGTTTTTGTATGGAAGTTGCTCAACTTATACTCACAGAATGTGACCGGCTGCATTCTGACCGAGAAACCAGCTTCATTTAAAATCCATATCCCAAAAAGGACCTACAAAATACTATTTACTATGCACATGCTATGTTGCTTTGAGTGACAAATTATGGTAATTTCCTTGATAATTTGATCTTTTGATTCTTTTCTCCTCCTCCCTAAAGCCTAAGTAAATACAAAGGAAGAATGCCATCTCTAAAAATAGTTTTTCAATGTTTTTCCCAGAGTAAAAAAAAAATTAATAATTTTATGGAAGTATAAAAAATAATCCATTGGAGATTGTGCCAGCTTGGGGTTTCTGAATTAACCGGTAACTCTGAAAACATATTCCTAGCTTGCTAGATTTTAGTAGGTCAGCAAGCACACCCAAACGTATTAAGGTGGACTGCTCTGTTTATTGATTTTCCGTGCATCTGCTAAGGGCTCAGGGCAATTGTCTGCGGAAGGGGGCGGGAGGCCCATACATGATGGAGGTCATGCGCATCTAGCCAATTTGTAAGCCGATCCGCCGCCCAAAGCCATCAGCAATCCTTAGCATAGGGGCACACTCCTGCATTCCTGTCAAGTCATCTTGTGAAAGGCTGCCTGCTTCCAGCTTGGCTTGGATGTGCAACCTTAATAAAACTCACTGAGGTCTGGGAGAAAATAGCAGATCTGCGGCAGATAGGGTGGAGGAAAGGGGCTAGAATATGTACTCGCAGCTGACTCGGGCAGGCTCCACGCTGAACGGTTACACAGAGAGGAAACAATAAATCTCAGCTACTATGCAATAAATATCTCAAGTTTTAACGAAGGAAACTATCATTACAGTAAAAAAAATTTTTTTTAAAGTAACATTTTAGAACAAAGCTAACAAATGGCTAGTTTTCTATGGATCTTCTTCAAACGCTTTCTTTAAAGGGGAAAGAGTCAAACAAGCAGTTTTTACCTGAAATAAAGAACTAGTTTAAAGGTCAGAAGAGAGGAGCAAGCTTTGCAGGAGGCACAGAAGGCTAGCGCTGGCAGTACAATGACAGTTTTCCTTTCCTTAGCATTCTTTGCTGCCATTCTGACTCACATAGGGTGCAGCAACCAGCGCCGAAGTCCAGAAAACGGAGGAAGAAGATATAACCGGATTCAACATGGGCAGTGTGCCTACACTTTCATTCTTCCAGAACACGACGGCAACTGCCGTGAGAGTGCGGCGACAGAGCAGTACAACACGAATGCTCTGCAGAGGGATGCGCCACACGTGGAGCCGGATTTCTCTTCCCAGAAACTTCAGCATCTGGAGCATGTGATGGAAAATTATACTCAGTGGCTGCAAAAAGTAAGTGATCGCTTTCAGTTTCTAATTGCATGGAGCCTTCCGGCTCCCTCACTGCAGCAAGCTCAGAGTTCCATAAGGGTGGGGGGGGGGATTTGTGTTTACCTTTTGCTCCGGGGGGCAGTGTTTGCAAAAGAAAAAGGACTCTCTTCTCTGGGCTCAACTTCCTGGGTGAGCCAAGGGTCCTGGGCTTGCGCGATCCTCTCTGATCCTGTGGTAGCTCCCTATTTGTGTATCTCACACTAGCAAATTTTACGTCGGCGCTGTTTTTCTCTATTTTATCTTGAGTATTCTGAATGTCAAAGCCCATCTGTAAGAAAGAAAGCTCGCGCTTCTTGGGCAAGTTGGTGTAAAAAACAAACTGTATTGGAAATATTAACTGAGGTTTAAATTGAATATACAGCAAGGAGTTTTGTTAACTACCATGGGATGTCTTCATAAATTGTTTAGTTCCTCTCCCCCCAAACTTTTGATACAATTATCTTGAAATCAGAGTAAGTATAAAGTACCCATATTATATTTGTTTAGAACGATTGTATTTGTAAGTAGATGGAGCTTAACTTTGCCAGCAGTATGTAAGCAGGATTAACATCTGTCATATATTTCTTCTGTGCTTGCGGACCCCAAATCAAGAAAACAGCTTCTAACGTGAAAATCATAAGGGAAGGATTTTGCCTACACTGAGAGTAGAAACCTAGCTCTGGGTGTCTCCCCAGTGCACCTGCGGACATGGTTGAGCACAGGAAGGCTGTGCTTACTCCTAACAAGCCTCCAGTCCCTGGGATAGTTACAGGGACAGTGCCATCTGGGAGCCTCATTCGCTCAAGGAACATTAATGTTGAATACATATTTGATTCCAATTTATAGAAGTCATATTGTTTGTCACTCGGCTCTTTTTCCATAAGCCACAGAACATTTTTGTAGTTGCTGTTGTTAAGACTGTTTTCAAGCGTGAGTACTTTCTCCAGCTCACCCCGCCTTCGCCGGTTAGCTATGTGACAGGTAAGTACATGTTTCTAGAACCACGGCAGCATTCCCATTTGAGAACACTCCCCCCCTGCCCCTCCCCCGCCCCCGCCCCCACCCCCACCACCCAGGACCTGGGCTAAGCACTTGCTTCACTGTGGGCCGGAGTGTCACAAGTAGGCTGCTGTTAGCACAGCAAACCCTCTAAGAGGACAAGGGCTGGAGAAAAGACAAACTTCTGTTCTGTGTGGTCCCAGTCCCTTCCTTAGGTCTGTGCCCGCTGGATCATGCCTGACGACAGTTCTTCTTCTGTCCACTAGGGACTGAACTAAGATCACAGTTCTTTCTTCTGGGCATGTGAACTGCGACTTGGAATTGCAGCTTCCTGCTACAGCTCACAGGTGAAAAGTTAAGACTGTGGCATGAAAAAAAGGAGGCAAACAGCCTTTAAGGATCACAGATACATTCCCCGACACTACTCATATTATTAGTTTATAATAGGACATCTGGTGTTTCTTTGGCAAAATTTCATCCTACAGTGAATAAATGACTTTGTTTAATAGTTTGCTATTATGGTCACTCTCATGTCCAGAGTGAGAACTGAATCATGATAAATTAGTCTGCGTTCTTTGAGGGGGTCGCCAGTGGGAAATACAGTTTTAAATTGTGAATGAGCTATTCTACCAAACATGCAATGTTTTGTTTGCTTTAAACATACAACCAAAATGGTGATTCACACAGAAATGTATATATTTTTTCTGTTGCTATGCAATTATTCAGCAGTGACAGGGCAAATGCACAATTCTGCTGGGGTTACATCATGCACACACTTCATATGTTAATTTGTTTTGAGAAATAAACTTGATTCTCATTTGCTTTGTTCTTGGTCAAAGATTATGGCATAGTTTTCATATTATAGCCAAGCATAAGTATTAAAATGTTCCTTGGTTATATCAATCCTCACAAGAATGAATCAAGCTGAATAGATGTTGAAATGTCCCAGTTGGTATGAGTCAGAGGGGTTGGCTTGACTATTGTCTGCCTGAATTTGCATATCTTTTGTCCTTGTTAATGTGATTGGTTGGAGGATCAAGTAACCAAATAAATGCATTCACCAAAGAACTTGCTACAGACGCTCCTAAATTTCCCTTAATTAGTATTTTCTTCAATTCAAACTCTAAACTTCATGTAATATGTTTGTTTGGAATACTCATATGCACATTTTTTTACTGTAATTACTTGGAAGGTAATACAATTTATGCCATTTCTATTTTATTGTAAGTAGTTTCTATCAGTTAAGAAGTAATGTCGTACAGAAATGGATGCCAACAGTGTGTATATGTCAAACCAATTTGACTATTTACTGAACAAAGTTACTAATCAAAGTATGATGATCACTATCAAAGAAGTTTTTGGTGCAGAATATTTGTGTTATCAAAGGTATACGAAGCCAGATGATGGCTGTGGTAATCTGTTCATATCCTTAAACACTGGGAAAGTAGATTTTTTAAAGAAATGCCCTTTGTAAGATATTGACCATCGAAAGAGTCACTTTCGAAGACTCTCAATGATCCTACTTCAACTTTCATGGTCTTACTGACATATGAGCTACTGACAAGCAAGTTATGCAAGCGAACAAAAGATTGATTAGTGTCTGTAAATGTCAGAACTGTTATGGCACCATTCTCTCAACTATAGGCTTAATTCAAGAAGGTCCACTTTGCAGGGTTATTCGTTGTTAGTGTTGTTTGCATGATAGCATGCTTGCCAGAAAGCAGAAAGCTGTGTAGTTATATGCTTAAAATCACAGTATATGTTTGCATCTGAGGCTCCTATATTATTTGAGGCTCTTGTATTATAAAGCTCTTTTTGGAAGCATTCTCAGTAGTGCCAGATGAATGAGAGTAATCACATCTTGGGCACCTAACAGTCAATACAAATGAATGTTGGGCTTTTGCCATTTTCTATGCTTGAGGGTCTTTTAAAAATCAGTTTTAATTCCAGTGGAGGTCAGAGGACAGCTTGCCAGGAGTCAGTTTTCTCTTTCCACCATGTGGGTTTCAGAGATTCAACTTGGGTCTTCAGGCTTGGTGGCAAGCGCCTTCAGGTTCTGAGCCATCTCACTGGCCCCTCCTGAAATGTGTCGCTGTTGTTGTTGTTGTTGTTGTTGTTGTTTGGTTGGTTGGTTGGTTGTTGGTTTTTAAGACAAGTTCTTATTCTGTACCTCAAGGCAGCACTTGGAACTCATTACACAGTGTAGTTCAGGATGGCCTCAAACCTGTGGCTGATCAATTCTCCTGCCTCAGCCTCCTAAATGTTAGAGTTACAGAAGATTTGGTTCTAACTATTGTTATTATTATTTGTAATGTGTACATGATGCATGCATGTGAGTGTACATGTGTAAGGACATATGTGGAGGTCAGAGAACAGACAGAAGTATCTGCTCAGGATTTTCATTTACCACTTTTATTTTTGAGACAGGGTTTCTCTGTGTAGCCTTGGCTGTCCTGGACTTGCTTTGTAGACCAGGCTGGCCTTGAACTCACCAGAGATCCACCTGCCTCTGACTCCCTGAATGCTGGGATTATAGGCGTTAGCCGCCAAGCCCTGCTTGTTTACCACGTTAAAAAAAGGTTCTCTGATTGGAATGGAGCTCACCAATTAGGCTAGAGTGGCGGCCATCTTTCCCCAAGTCTTTCCTGTGCCCCTTTCCAGGACCAGGAATACAGATGAACACCACCATGCCTAGTTTTCTATATGGGTACTGGAGATTCAAATTCACACCCTCATGCTTGTAGGCAAACCCCTTATGGACAGATCTATCTCTCCAGTGCCAGATTGTCTGTTTTGTATCATTTCTTTTTTTTAAAGAGTGAATATTTTTAATGATTTATTTTTATTATGTATACAGTATCCTGCATCAGAAGGGGGCACCAGATCTCACTATAGATGGTTGTGAGCCACCATGTGGTTGCTGGGAATTGCACTCAGAACCTCTGGAATAGCAGACAGCACTCTTAGCCGCTGAGCCATCTCTCCGGTTCCCGTTTTATCATTTCTTATATCCTCTTTTTACCCTCCTATGACATCTTCTGACAGAAAGATGTGGGATTAATGTGGACAGCCTGTGCTTTCTGTGACTATTCTTTTTCCCATTCTTCAAAAGTGCACAGGATGGCTGTAGCTCAGTGGTAAGGTATGTGTCTACCACCTTGGTTCAGTGTCCCAGTCCTGGAACAAACAAACAACTTAGTTTGCAAAGAGATGTACATTTAAAACATATAGTGCTGTAGAATTTGGGGAAAATCCTTCGGAAGTCGGCTTTGCTTTAGCCAAATCTTTTGCTGCTGCTGCTGACTGCCGTGCTACCAGGAGGCCCTTAAGACATGTCTAATAGGGAGGATTTCCTAAGTACATGATCAGAGTAGACAGACAATAAGTATGCTATTGACTATTTCTTCCTAATTTTGAAGGAGGCATAAATGTTTAGTTCGTGAGGAAGTTGGGGAAAAAAGAGGTTTCGTTTTCCAAGAAAGGGCTGATAACAACAATGTGCTTTAAGAGAGGTTGGTGAAAATGGCCCCAACCAACTTGACTTCAAGAACAGTCACATTTTTCAAGTAAAAAACATCCTTTTAAAATCTGCACTAACTTTTCAACCAACAGGTACGTTTTGTTGTTTGCTTGTTGTGCTTTCGTGCTATGGAGGAATGGAACCCTGTTTATCCTTGGAACTGGGCGGTTGTGGCTGTTTCCGACTCACTGCAGAGCTTCCGCGCAGGGTTATTTCTTCCTGTTAGACCTCAGAGTTTAGGGCCAAGGCAAGTCCTTTCCCAGGAGGCTGCAGGCCATCCTCGTCCCCTACCCCACCATTTCACACTGAACCGCCCTTTAATAGTGTTCATTCTATATGCAATTACTGATGTGTGCAATTTAAAGTGAGTGAAAAGTAAGTTACCTTCTTCCTTAAACTCCTCCTATAACTCTCCATTATGAAGGGGCAAAATCCCAATCCCTCACACAAAGCTCCTCACCATCCTCCCCACACCCCCTCTCTGGCCTCATCATTATTACCTTCAAAGGACATTCCAGACACTCAAACAGCTTGGCCTTTCTTGTGATTTCTCCAAGAGACAAACTCATTCCTGCCTCAGGCACTTACAAGCTATTTACTCGGTGTGGAAAATTGGTCCCCAGCTATTAGCAAGGATGTAACTGTCGCTCTTAGGTCTTCATTCCTTCAGAAGTTTTCCCTGAGCCACCTTCTCCTCCTCAGTCTGTTGAGTGACTTGCTCAACAGTGTTACACTGCTCTATTTTTAAAGCTTTTAAAAAAAAGTATAATTGTTTTATTTCTCCCTTTCATTTCCTCTCTCCAGCCCCTTCTGTATACCCCTTGAACTGTCTCTTGAATTCATGACCTCTTTGTTTTTAATTGTTTAATTCCTATATATACAAATACAAGTTCTCAGTCTGTTTATAATTTAACTTGTACGTATATGATTTTTGGTATTGGATTATCAGTTGGGAAGCTCTTCCTTGAAGAAGACTATTTCTCCCACTCTTAGCAATCCTTAGTTGCCTAAATGATCTCTCCAGTGTTGGAGTCCCATGACACTTCCCTTCCCATGGTAGTGTTTCTATTGGTGTCCTGCTTGTTCATGTATTCTGGTCTTCTTTAAGTATCAATTATAATAAGACTTCATGGGTGTAGTGTCTCTGAAATTTCTAGGAGATACATTCTGACATTGAATTCCCTGGTTCTCTGGCTCTTGTAATCTTTCCGATCCCTCTAGGCTCAGGTGTTCTGCTATAGATAAATCTTCTGGAGCTGACTACCTTTTCTCTGCATTTTAATCAGTTCTGGTGTCTCTAATGGTCTCCATCTGTTACAAAGAGCCATACCTTTGATAAGGGTTAAGACCTATACTTATCTGTGGGTATAAAGATGAATGCTGAGAATGTAGCTAGGCATGATGCTTATTCAGTAAAGTGGTGGGTGTACATTTGCTTCCAAGTTCCACAGCTTCCCTAGCCCAGGGTATTTGGCTAGCTTCTTAGAGCCAAGCATGATTTCCCTCTTGTTGAGCTGGTCTTAAGTCCAGGTCAGGGCTGTTGGCTACTGCCAAGGATGGGTGCTGCCATTACACCCTTAAGGTTATTATACTATGTTAGCTGTTGTGGTTTATAGACATCATAGCTGGGTAGGAGTACTGGTTGTTTCCTTCTGTTGGACTCTTGCATGCCACTTTCTGGTACGATGAAAACTGATCTTTAGTGAAGAGGATTTTAGGTCATATCCAGTTCAGATCCATGGGATCCTGTGTCTGAAGCACATGGTACCTTCAGCAGAAGGGACTTAACCTTCAACCTCAGGGGGGAACCAAAACTACATTTTATTTTATGTCATTTACTGTTATGTTACATAACATTAAGTATTGTTTCTCAAACTATTTCTTCTGTCTTAGCCATTTGTGGTCATGTAAACCCTAGAACAGAGTTTTTGTCTCTTATTGAGTCAATTTGCATTGTACTCAAAAGAGTGCATGATACATAGTAGGGCCTCAATAAATATTTGCAGAAGGAATGATTTGATAATCACAAGCATGGTATACTATGGAGTAAAAACTTTAATTGCTGATTAATTTGTATTGACTACATTATTTATCTTTTGGTTGCATAATGACTGTTTGATAGCAACTCCTAAGACAGTGGATGCACTTTCACACCCACAAATTCAACAACCTCAGATACATTTTAAAAATATGTACCCGGACTGAAGCACACATACACATTTTGTTATTCTTTCCTGGACAATATGGTAAAACAATCATTTACACAGCGTTTAGGTTATATTGAGTATTATAAGAATTCCTGGGTTTTTTTAAAGTCCACGATATGCATAAGTAATATGCGAATATTCTGGGGTTTTGTATAAGAAACTTAAACATGTACAGATTTTGACCTCCAATGGGAGACCTTGGAACCAACCTCTTTTATGGATACTAAGGGTGGAAAATACATTTTTCAATTAGTAATGAATGGCATAATTCCATGGAGATATTCAAAGAATAAATAACATTTATGACAGTAATAGTCAACTCCATTTCACATATTACACTTTATATATGCAACATGAGAATCTTTTAAATCATCCATATCGAGTCATCAAACCATTGCCCTTGGGCCAAATCCTGTTTGTCACCATGTTTATAAATAAAGTTTGATTGCGAAAGAACTACAACCACACTCATTTCTGTATGCTTTGTTCAAGGCCATTTTTGTCCTACAAAGGCAGAATGGAGGACCTGTAGTTGAAACTAAATGACCAATAAATCTTAAAATTTATTTTAGTATCTGGCACTTTGAAAAAAGTTTCCCGACAACTTTTCTAAACTGTAAGGGTAAATAGCATTGCTATTGGGACTATTGCAAGGTAAATGCGAGGCTTGTTGTGTGGGAAAAACATTGACCTCCAGGAGGCAAAGTGAGGACTGTGCCAGCTGGCTGAAAGCCTGACTAAGGCAATGCTTGGCATGATGTCTGGCATGCTGTGAGGTGACATTTTAGAGTGCAAACAAGGGAATTTTGTGTCTTTTTGTTCCTCTGCCCATTATCCTGTGAACAGAGAAACAGTCTTGAAGCTGATACATGTCAAAGAGAAAAAGTACCTGGGAAACAATACTCATTGGTCACCTCTGGGTAAACAAGTCTGGAGGATTCTGTTTGCTGAGCTTATTCCATCCTGCTGGCTGAGACATTAGCAAGGGTGTTGACAAGACATCGGAACTATTTTGTGGTCTCAGACATGAACTTCAGTCAGCCTCTCCACTCATGTTGACTGCACTTGGAAAACTATTTCCCTCCCATTTCTTTCAGATCAAAAACAATAGTAAGTGGGCTCACTTGTACAATTGTCAGAAGGGAGGAGCAATGAGTGTGTATGTGGGGGGGTGCTTAGTTGCCAAACGCAGGACATTGTCAACCCTGTCATAGAACATGCTGCATTAGGAAGTTTGGTTTCCCTTGTGTTTGGCCTGGTATAGACGCCTGAGTGTCCTTTTCCTGGGTATTATTTGCTTTCTTCTCTCTTTTACCTTTCTTTCTTTCTTTCTTTCTTTCTTTCTTTCTTTCTTTCTTTCTT
>OU015748.1:72252575-72270351 GCA_907169655.1 Acomys percivali | reverse complement strand
GCCATCTATAAAGGGGTTTGATAGTGTGATTGCAACCCACTGTGAAAATTGCAGATGCTTCTGTTGGTATCATAGGGAGCTGTTAACTCAGACAGCTTTAGCAAGTAAAGTGTGGTTGATGTCATCGCATCTTGCTAAGTGAGAGGAAGGAAGGGTGATTCCATGGTTCTTTTGGTTTTGTTAACTTGGATGTACAGATCTCTACTCTGTCTTCTATTGCTTCAAATGCTTCTATGCATTTTGAGCATAGACACAATGCATTGGAGAACTGGATCAAATTACATCCTAAAACTGAGGCTAAGAACCTTACCTTTTCACATCCATCCCACGTACTGTCAATCAAGATATGTACTGCACTATTCTATTTGAAGAAATTTGTTGTAGTTATAAAATACAGATGAATGATTTTATACCTTTAAGCTCTGTGCTTGAAATTCAAATGACCTCACTGGAAAAACAAGGCTCTCTGTTTTTACTTAGAAATAAAACCAACAAGCATTTCAGTGAAGAATCACTTAAATAGCAAGAGTATGGGCAGAGAAGTATCAAGGCAAAATAAATGATGCTAACTCACCTATACGTCTCACTCAGATCTTCCTCATTTTAAACAGTTTGATCTTGCATTTTTAACTTGGTTGTTACACATTTGTAAGTGTGCATATTCTGCACTCAACGTGAAATAGCCTCTACGTTTCCCAAGTGGATGATGCCTGATAATGCATTTGTGACTTGG
Organism: Acomys percivali; assembly: GCA_907169655.1. Taxonomy (NCBI): domain Eukaryota; kingdom Metazoa; phylum Chordata; class Mammalia; order Rodentia; family Muridae; genus Acomys; species Acomys percivali. The sequence goes on along the minus strand of OU015748.1, from coordinate 72,269,618 downwards.
TCCAGCACAAAGAGGTTGCTGGTTAATATTAGGTATCAGCATGTCCTGACAATCCTGCAAAATTCTGGAAAAGAAATGTGCAAGTAAAAATCTGGTTCTGTGAAAACAGAAATTCCACATTTACTGGGCAAGAATAATGGTCTTATAACACAGACCATGTGGCTATTTAAGCAAACACATATATCCCTGTAGAAATGAAGTACCCTCACTGGTAAGCTCACATCCTCTTCAAAATGCCCCGCCCTCCAGCAGCTCCATCCCTTTATGTCATGGAGCATATTCATGTAAACCATGACAACCCTTGGAGAACTGCAGACCTTAAATGCGGTGAGGACCAGTGTTTCCTGGGGATGATGAAGTCACTAACCTTCATGATGGAAAGTGAATAGAGCAAACCCAGAAATCTTTAATTAGTCATACCTAATAACCAACGAGGCTCAAACTCAAGTCAGAGCATTTGTCATGCTGCCTGATTTGGTTGGACATCGGGGAAGTGTTATGTATGTGTTTCTAGTTTTGCTTTTAGCATGTGATAGGTTATCAACATGACCTGGACAGAATTGGATCTCATCTTTGGAATTCGAAATACTTTTGTAGTAGCTGTGCTTTTAAGGTTGAGGGAAACTCTCTAACCATAAATATAGACTACAATAGTGGATTTTTCTCTAGAGGACAGTGCCATTTACGATGGATATGGAGAAGTTTGACAAACATGACCTCAGGCTTGGCGATTGTTGTTCAAATCAACAATGACTGAGTCCGGTTAGATAGGTCCATTTGTCAGTGTTACAAGAACATCACAGAATGCACTTCCCATCTGGGATCATGTTCTTCATGCCTATAACCACAGTATAGCTGTGACAGAAAACCTTGTTAGTGACATTTTACAAAATACTTGGCAAGAAAGCCTCCAAAATGTCTAGGCCATCCGAAAAGGAAGTAGAACCTGAGGCAACATTAGGAGTTATGTGGCATCCTTGATGACAGTCTGGGCTAAAATAAAACGTTTCGTGAAATTAAGCAAATCTAAGAAGCATAAGCCTTAGACAAAATATAGAAATAAGAAAATAAACAAACTGAGCACATCTCAGAGAAAGTGTTTTCCTACACACGTCTGATAGAGAAGCAAGTTCTTATTGCTTAGTATATTTCTTAAGAATATATTTTTATCTGCTATTTCTGTGTAATGTGAATAATTCTTGCAATGAGGCTTTGAGAACTAGTTAATAGGGCAGTGTTTGAGCCTTATACTAAGTCACTGGTAACATGAAAAACTTCTACCCAAAATTGATTTCTATCTCTTATATCTGAGGCAGCCAGTGGACCCTCAGCTAAAAAGCTTTGCTTATCTGCTTTTAAAACCCTGGGTATGTCCTCGTTTGTGTACCATCCTGATTGTTATATGAAAGGAAGTTTACACGTTTGAAAAGCAAAGACCATTGTGGGCATATAAAAAACGAGTTTGCAGGTCACCGAGGATGTTTTAGGAGTAACCTGATATATTTTATTAGCCATCTGTTATAATACAAGTAAAAAAATTAGGAAATTTGCTAATAGTGCATATTTAATCTATCATATACCCCTTAAAATGTCTTTTTTCTAGGCACTTGAGGAGTCAGGCTAATAAATTGAGCAAGAGTCCTCAAGATAAGTGCTATTTCTTTTTAAAGCACATTAATTTTCTTTGTATCATTACAATGAATTCATCTTGTGCCAGAACAAGAAATCAGAACCACAGCAACATTTTATTGAAATATTTACTATACAACAAACTATCCCCCAAACCTTTTTTTATTACATTACATCAGATCTGTAAAGTATTTTGCTTTGTGGCTGTGGATATGGTTTCCACGCCTCTTTTCTGTAAAGGCTGTAATGAACGTTATACAGATCATACACAGATCAAGTGCAGAATAGTCTGTGCTCATTTGGACCTATAGAAAGTGGTTAAAAGCAACATTCATGCAAAATCTGCACCGTGTTATCCCTTGTATATGCCTCACAGAAAGGTATTTTTAAGAAGTGGTATGGCATTGTTTTCCACATTGCCTCATGTCAAATCGGATTGCTTGGTAGCTCATGACAAACCTGTTATGTGTTAGCTAGGAGCTCGTGAAGTAAAATTTGAAATGCCAGCAATCTGGCTTAGCTTTTCCAAAAAAAAAAAAAAAAAAAAAAAAAGTAGATTGCAATGCTGAAACTGCATAATTCTAGGCTTTGACCAATTTGAGGCTACGTTGTGGGCCCTGTTTACTGCTTTTCTTAGTCTTTAGAAATGACATGTTCATTGGCATTGTTCTCCAGCAGTGCCCAAATGTTTTGCTTAGAATTATTTATTTATTTATTGCAAAGACAGGTTGAATTTTGTTTTTTTTTGTGTGTGTGTTTTGTTTTGTTTTAACAAAATCTTCTCTCTATATAAGAATGGCTATAATGCCTTGATTAATAAAATTCTTCTTGAAAGTTGCCTGCATCATTTTTCTATTTTCTGAATATTGACAGGTGGCATGTGTCGCCAAGCATGTGCTAACAAACAGGACACAGGCTGAGCAGCGCAAGCATCCTTCTCTCTTCAGAGGGTTTGTCATGTGGCAGAGAGCAGGCATGCATCAAGTGGCCACAGGAGGTATTTTAGGTCAGCACACAAAGAAATAAATAGGGTACTGAAAATATGAAATAAAGGATCTACTCAGGCTGTGTAAAAATGTTCCGCTACAGCAATGAGCTTGCAGTTTTCTTAGAGGTGAGCTCTGACAGTAGGTACCAGGGCTTTGACAACTGACACTACAAAAATTCATTGAAAAAAAAAAACTAAGAAAGGGATGACATGAATGAATACAATTCATATTATTATATGCTATGTCTGTCTCTGTGTTTATATACAGGAAACCTTAGGGTCTTGTGGTTCCATGCCATGAAGAAACAAGCATCTGCTCTGAGCACTGCTCGCTTTGTGACTGTTGTTCTGAATACAGCACTTTGGTTATTATTTTCCTTTTTAACATTAAAATTCAACTCTCAGAAAAATGACCAGAACATTACCTTGTGAATGCTATTGTTTAATTTTCATCAGAAAGGTCTCTCTCTCTCTCTCTCTCTCTCTCTCTCTCTCTCTCTCTCTCTCTCTTTCTCTCTCTCCTTGTCCATCTATGTGAGTGTGCGCATGTGAGCACATGTGTATGTGTGTGTGTGTGTGTGTATGTGTGTGTGTGTGTGTGTGTGTGTGTGTGTTCCATATGTTTTGGGAAGCTTATAAAGTCTATTAGAACAAACTGCATTCCCTGAAGGTAGAGTTACAGGACATGTGAGCCACGTGATTTGGGAGCTGGAAAACAAATTTGGGTCCCCTGGAGGAGTAGAAAGCACTATTGAGCCATCTCTCCAGCCCAACTCCTTACTCTGAGGGCAAGTGGTGTACCCTCAGAAAATACAAGAGTTTCAGTTGAAAGAATCTTGTTTAAGATCCTGTTTAAGGTTCTTCTTTATTACTACACTTGGCTCAAATTCTTGTTCACTTGAAGCACAAATATATTTTGAGAGATAGGTGGTTAGAGGCTTACTACATTTATTTGCAGTATTTTCTGAGTGTGTCTAGTATAAGATATGTGAGATGGTGTTCCTTATCTACCCTTGTGGTTAATTTAATCTGATTTTACTCACCTTGAAACCACATACTAGCACCATATCTAGCACACCATGTTTGCTTTCCTAACTTACATGTCATTCATTTGCAAGTGGCAGTATTTACTGGGTATTTACTATGCTCCAAGTTCTACTTAAAGGCTTTCTTTTATTCTCAGTAAATCCATAAATCCTCACTATAAATGTATCAGATATTAACCATCATCATTTCATTTGAAAGAAGAAGAACTTCAGAGATGGGAGTTAAGAATATCGCTCCAAGTCATAAAATCCCGAGATCTTTATTCTGAGTTTGTAGCTTGGGCTTGGTCCATTTGCCTAAACTGAGGCTCTATGTCAGTTACCTCATATAATTTGTGATGGAGGAAGCCAGGGCATAGTTGTAGTCACATGACCACCACGTAGTTTAGCATTTTCAACTTCAATAGCCTACCAGGACCAGGCCCAAATGCTGCACATGTATCATCTTATGCAGTCCTTATCTGAGGTACATTTTGTCATCTCATTCCCCCTTTAGAAGAAGGGTAAACTGAAACATGAAGAGAGCATCAACACACCAGAGTTGCTGGGTCACCAAAAAAGCAAAGACCCGGAGTCAGCTAGCCTCAGAGCTTATATTCTTACCACACAACTCTTTGTTACCTTCTGTCTTTACATGGCCTATGCTTTATATTCCCATTATTATATGTTTTTTAACTTCTAAGTTAGAATTTCTTGACCCATGTATTGTTCAGGTCTACAAATGTTATGGGGAAAGACATTCTTGTCCAGCTTCTAAAGCAGCCCTTTATTTTTTCATATATATATATATATATATATATATATATATATTAGTTTATTCATATTACATCTCAATGGTTATCCCATCCCTTGTATCCTCCCATTCCTCCCTCCCTCCCATTTTCCCCTTACTCCCTCCCCTATGACTGTGACTGAGGGATACCTCTTCCCCCTGTATATGCTCATAGGGTATCAAGTCTCTTCTTGGTAGCCTGCTATCCTTCCCCTGAGTACCAACAGGCCTCCCTATCCAGGGGATGTGGTCAAATATGGGGCACCAGAGTTCCTGTGAAAGTCATACCCCACTCTCCACTCAACTGTGAAGAATGTCCTGTCCATTGGGTAGATCTGGGTAGGGGTTCTAAGTTTACTGCATGTATTGTCCTTGGCTGGTGCCTTAGTTTGAGCAGGGCCCCTGGGCCCAGATTTGCCCATCATAATGTTCTTCTTGTAGATTTCTAGGACCCTGTGGATTCTTCAATTTCCCCATTCTCCCATGTAAATCAGCCCTTTAATTTATCACAGTGAGATTTCATTATAAAAATATCATGTATAGTACCTTAAAATTGCCAGGAGTTAAGATAAACAAATAGTCTGTATGTGACATTATTGTGATCTTTGGATTGTTCCAAATAAATCTAGATTTTCTCTGCCTGCTTAGAGTTCTCTGAAACTTGGAAGATGATAGCACCAAAGCTGTTGCTGCCTTCTGCTTGTTTATAGACAGCTGTGTGATAACTGAGAAAAGGCTTATGTACTTCTTACTGTTTCTGGACAACCTAGAGAATGCTTTAACTGTTAGGAGTACATTCAGTGACTACATTAATTAATCTGTTATTGAGAAGTTAATAATTCATTAAAACATTTGTTTATTAACTGAAAGTCTCTATGGTTCAGAATCAGTGCTATTTGTGTCTCCTGCTTTATACTCATCCTGCTTTTTACTTTACTGGCCCGGATGCAGATGTTGGTCAGGCTACCCATGTTCCGGCAGACAATACTAATCCTATGCACAGACAGGCAACACTAGATGGATTCAATGTGTTTTTTAAAAGGAGAAGCAGATGAAGCGAAATTGAGCAAGAAAAGTGATAGCAGGAAAGGGTAAGAATTGGAGTGGGAGTGGGAGGCAGATTTGATCAAAACATACAGATATGAAGTCCTCAGACAATTAAAAAAGAAGATGATGCTGGCCTGGACCAGGGTCCTCTGACTGTTCAAGTAGTAACAGATTAGCATCTAATCTCACATGGATTCAGGTCCTCTATGCAGGTGGCCTCAGAGCAAGTTTCATGTTACCTCGACTTATCCAATATTTAGCTTCATCTAGGTGTGTGTGCTGAAAGCCAGTAGAATCTATTAAAAGGCAGCTGTCATGATCTTTTGCACTGCTGTCACGGAAGTGGCAATGCTGCTGCAGTTTATTGATTACAGAAACTTTCTCAACCCAGGCCACACACTAGAGGAAAGGATCCACAAGAGTGCAAACTTTACGATTCAAGGAAGTCTAGGGTTCTAGGGAGAACCTGGACACCATGGGGATACAAGTGTGAGCTTTCTGCTATGAGTGCCTGAGGGTTTGAGACTGAGCAGGAGTTTCACTTGGCAGCATTCAAATTATGTGCTCATCTCTCATGAGAAATATTGTGAGTTTGGGTTTGGGGAAGCTTGAGGGGAATTGGTTGATAGGGTCTTTTTATGCTTGCTTACTTTTATAGACTATATAGACTAAAAGCCCTTCCAAAGGTTTTTACTGCCTGCCTGTATGGAATGTGCAGCTGAACAGGAGCAGGGCATCTCTGTGTGTGCCTTGGTTGTGATTATGAAGGTCTCATTAATAAGTGAGTCGCCAAACACAGAGGTGAATTTTTATTCTGCTTTCTCTGGCACTCCAGCACTGGTGGTCACCATGAAAGGAGCTTGAATGACTGCAGTGTCACTTGAACTATCTAACACATTCCACCTCTTGCTTTCTAGTGTCAGCTCATCTTTCCTGATTTAGCATCCATGTCCCATAGCTGCAGTTTTCACAACAGTCATCACCAACGTCTCTGGTCTGAGTCCTTCCCCTCATCGAAAGGACCAGTTACGGCCTGCTGGTTGAGACGGTTGTGAAAAGCCAAAACAAAGGCACTTTCTATGTGGGACTTGAACTTTTCTTTGTGTTCCTCCTTCATGGCTTCACCACCTGTGTCACTGTCTACCATTTGAAGCCATTCATCTTTCAATTAAGCGAAGAGCTAATGCCTTGATCCCTGAGAAAATTAAAGTAGACAGCGTGTATCATCTGTCCTCCCTAAGGCTTTACAGGCCAGTTTGCGAGCCCTGTGTGGTCACTGTACAGTAGCAAAATGCACTGGCTGCTATCGGTGTTTTCAATGAACAGTTTGTTAATTAAATGGATCCTTCCTGCACTCATTTGTTCTATTTTCCAATAAAAATGCTAATAAATACTTCATTCCTTACCTCGTTTTAAAAGCACAATGGTATCTACCATGCCTTGTATGTTTTGGTGCATAGAAAAAGGCCAATATGCTACCAACATACACTTATTTAGATCTTTATTACTTTAAGTGTAAAAGGAACTTTCCATAAAGAAGGTGTGCTGAGAATCCAGAATCTACATATTTTACGGTGTACTTTGGCCACAGCCCATATATACCATTTGAATATTAAAGTGACTGTGTTTTAAATGTCAGGCTTAGGCACGTTGAAACAGAATTGTGCAATTGTGTTTCAAATGTACTTTGTTGACAGTGAGAAGCCAATGATTAAAGGAAGCCTCATTGTTTATTTGAGGTGAAGAAAGGAACATGTGGCCAGGTGTTATCATACCATTTCTTACTGCTCAGTTATAGGATGTGTCCTGACTTAGAAAAGTTAGACGTCATTGGATCAAATGTCTAACTGATTGATCGTAGTAACCCAAACACTGGTCTACTTTCCAAATCTATGGTGAATATAGACCAGTCCTACCTAGGGCTTAAAAATATGAGCGTCTGTCGTGAAAAACTCAGTTCTGTTGGTTCTGGAATAGTCACCAGGACTTCCCAGTGAAATGTGCCACATAGGGAGATGGAGGAGAGGATGAAATGGCGAAGGTCTGCACATACAGTCTGAAGCAGCCAAGCTCATTTAAAATACATAAATATCAAAAGTATGAGTAAAAGGGAAACATCTTTAATTATAATGCTTATATGTATATAATACAATTTTATTTGTAAATGAAAGGAGCTTTCCCTGAAGAAGATGCACTGTCTTCTTATGTGGATTGTATACATTGGGCACATTGCAATGTTCTCGGAGGCCCAGGGTCCCTTGAGACACTTGAGCAGTTAAAGACAACAGATGGCATTAGCAAAGGGCACTCATGATTGTTTATTTTTTTAAATCTGACCAAAGGTCAAAAATAAGTGGTTTTGTCTCATTACACAGCATTAACTCAAGTTTTCTACACTGGGGCCTATTTATATACTACCTTCTTATGAAGAATATGTCAGTTAAGATTTAAGTGAAAATCATATCTTAAAGAAAGATAACTACATTTGCCTTGTTTCGTGACAACAATGGTGTCTAACGGAATTGAACTGTGGTTTTTCTCCTTCCTCCCATGGGTACTATTCAGGCAGCAAACACCGTGTTCTCTGCACAACTGTGGGTGTATATTGCGGTAATGTCTCTTTGGGAAGTCTTTCACTTCTGTCGTAAATAATCCAACTGACCGGGGATAAACACAGTGGCAGAGTCACACCATGATCTGGAGTTGTTCACTGGTCCAACTGCAGAGAAGTGCTCACCCGTGCATACAGAAATGTGCCAGCTTTCTCTGCTTAATGAGAGATTAATCTCATTTCACTCTTAGTTTTATTCACACCAGCAGCCATTAATCCCTTTCTGGGCATCCAAAACATAACTGCTACTTTCACTTCCCTCCATTTCCCCAGCTCCCTCCATCTGATTCCCTGGCTCATTAGTGCCAACTGATGAGAAACGCCTACACGTTTCAGAACACACTTGTAAATACAAAGTAAGAACAACCGTGTCACACCCCACATCTGGTGACTGCTGAAGAGTTTTAGTTTAAAGATCCTGGAGTCTCTCGCCAGATTCTGTGTGGGAAACTCTGACATGTCACTGTCCTCGCGACAGAACCCTAACATAACATGACTACCTAATAACAGACAAAGGAATTGGGGACATTGTGGCATGTTGTATGGACAGGTCAGTTCCACTGGAAAAAAATCACTGGAGTCCATGAGGTTCATGACAGGAGTTATTAGCACTTAGTCACTACGCAACCCTTTGTTCTCTTTTTATTCATTTATTCAGCAAAGGGCAGAAAACTGTGTTTAGAATAAATTTACATTTTCATTGAATTTCCTGTGCTGTTCATTTCATGTGTCTTGGGAGCCAGCTACATTTTCCCCCATTATTAAAACGTCATTCTAGGAAGTTAGTCAAGCATGTTTTAAAAGGCTTAACACTATAAAGAAAACGTATAACTTATTCAAAGTCCTCAATTTGTGCCGGTTAATATAAAGTGGAATGGTCCTCCTTGAGATTTGAACAACTGAAGCTGTGCACACATTGGTAGTGGGCCACAGAGCATTTTCTTGCTCATGCCCAGTTCTTATTTGCTACGAGCTGAATTGTAATCTACTTTTTGTTTGATTGACTGATGTTGTTTACTTCATTAAAGAGGTGTATGCTGCATCTCGATGTAGTTACTAAGCACTTAGGAGAATGAATTTCCTCAACATAAAACAAAACAAAATTTGACAGGGGTGAAGGGAGAATACTGTAGCCATATTTGTTTGAGGTTCACGGGCCAGACAGAGTTGACTAAGGTTCTCTTAAGATGGCGTTACATGCACTGGCTTTGCAGTTTGACAATCAAAGGTTTGCGTTTAGACACAAGTTCTGCCATACATTTAATCTTTTTGGGACTTTGATATGAAAAGGGAGAAAGCAAAATTTATTTGATATTGTTTGATAATAATAAATGAAATAATATATAAATGAAATTACTATGATAAGCTATGCCAATGGCCTAATATAAGATCATATTTAGTGTGGTCAATATTTATTTCGTTAGGAGGGCAAAGAAACTAATCTTCTGAGAAAGAATTTTCCTTCCTCACATTTATAAGAAGTATTTATTTTAGTTTACTGTGTTTTTTTCTTCTCAGAGAAGTTGAACATTGGATTCCATAATATGAAATAGATTATATACTAGGTGCAATTCCTAACCTGTGTTTAGAACAGTTTATAATAGTTTTTCTTCTCTGCTTAGAAATGCTTTCTCTTTTATAACGTTATCTGTGTTTGTGTACATATATCATGCATTTGTGTATGTATATGCAGGCATGATGTATGTGTGTGTGTGTGTGTGTGCATGTGCATTTGTGTGAGTACAGGCATCTGTGAAAGTCAAGTATAATGTCAGGTGTCAATCATTGCTTTCAACCTTGGAAGCTGAGTCTCTTGGTTACTGCAGTGTAGTTGGGTAGCTGGTAGCAGGGATTTTGCCTCCTAGCTCACAGTAAAAGCACAGTTACAGTCAAGCTGGACATTAGTTTTGGGGATCAATCTAAGGACAACAAGCTTATGGAGCAAATTTTTACATGCGGAACCTCCTGCACATCCTCATAGCATAAGTTTTGTACATCATGACACTTACACGTTTGGGTTAGCAGTCAATCAGAGAATTGAGATGATGTTTTTGAATTAGACATCCCTAAAACTTTTCCCTGCATTTAGTTCCTAAATGTCACAAACCAAACTTAAACATCAGATTTCCATTAGCTTTTTAAAAATGTGTTACAATAGCAAAACAGTTGCTAGTAGAATCTCAGAAAAACCATAGTTCATTCCTACATGTATCCTGCAAATTGTAGGATCATGTAAAACCCAACTAAGTCTAAAAGGCCAGTAGCTGGTAGCTTATATTCAGTGTCAGTCATCAGATTTTAACAAACCTACAAGAATACCATTAAGGCTGATGGATCTGGACCCAGGGACATCAGCTCAAACTATGGTACCATCCAAGGACAATTTATGAATTAAACCTAGAACCCCTATACAGATCTAGCCAATGGACAGTACATTCCTCACAATTGTGTGGATAGCAGGGGCTAACTCGGACATGAACTCTGGTGCGCCCTATTAGACCACTTCCCCTTGGTGGGGAGATCTAGTGACACTCAGGAAGAGTAAGCAGGCTACCAGGAAGGGACCTGATAGGCTGTGATCTCATAGTGGGGGACAAGTTCCTGTTCTGTCACAGACCTACGGGAGGGGAATAGGATAAAAGAAGGAAGGTCGGGAAATGGGAAGATACAACTGAAGGGACATGAAATAAGATGAAATCTGAATAAATTACTTAAATAAAAAAAAGAATAAAAAATTAAAAGAGAGATGGGAATTGGAGAATTCCATTGTTTAAATTTTCTCCTTAATGGCACTACTTTGAAGTGGTCAGCATCAGTTTTGACCTTATTAATCACTATTAAGGCCATGTAGCAACTTGGCTTAACACATCAAGTTGATCACTGATTAGAATATATTTCAGTGATGTTGATTTTCCTTTAAAACTGGTGGCTTACTTGTTTAGCTAACTATCTTGTCTTTCAGTGGGTGTATCTTTTGGTTATGCCTCTTGTAGCTCATCATGATAAAGGACGTATTTTGTTGTATAAAATTATTATTATTTCTTACACAAGTACAGTTATGATACCAGCCAAATTTGAACCCATAAAGTGTAAGTGGCATATGTGTAGCTCCATCGTATTGAGAAAAAGTTATGATTTTTTAACAAATTTTCCACTGTCAGAAGTGGAATCATTTTCATTATAAAAATATTGCTTTATTAAATTACATCTTAATTAATGCTTTGATAAAGGATATATTATCTAAAATTTTGCCTTTTTTAGAATCTCATATCTATTTTATATTTCTGTTTTAAAAATAAATGTACTATGCACTTTGAGATCAGGCCATATTAAACATCATTGCCTCTAGACCTCAAGAAAGATTCTTCAAGTAGACTGGATGCACACTTGATCTCCTTTTTTCACTAGTGTGTATAGTGACTTATTTCATTTGTAGAAACCTCAAACATGTGAGTGAATTTGGGAGATGAAATTGAGATAGATAATTAAAAGTTTAGAATCAGAAATTTAAGTAAAATTATATTTTGCATTCATACAACCTTAAGTCATCTACAGATGTTTTAATGGAGGAGTCAAACTTTTATACACATGTCAATTTCTAGAACAGGATTATACTTGAGATGCTTTTTATTTAAGTCTTGAACCCAGAATACCACTAAATGTGGAGTTTCTTTTAAAAGAGAAATATGTGAGTGGAATGTTATTGACACAGAAAAGATTATGCAAACATTCTAGCTTTGCTCAAGGCATCTAAGTTCACAGAGAAATATCTCTGACTTCAACTGTTACCCAGCTTTCTAATTTTTATTGTTTATCATGTCATGAGTGATTGATTTAAGTAAGATACCACAAAGGTAATTTTGAACCTAGAACACATTTTAAACGTTTTCTTTTTGTATTTAAATGAGGTACTAACACCTGACATTCAAGAATGCAGCCCTGGGATCAGCGGGCAGGCATGAGCCTGGTCACTAGACCATTCTACTTGGTAAACAGAGTGCTAATGACTATCATCAGCTTTGGATTTCTTTTCCATGCACAGACACACTTTTTGTGGCTTCATTCCAATGTCAAAGCCATGCATTTTGGGTCTTTCTGAGGCTATTATAATGCTTCAAAAAGTTTGGAAAAGAAATTAAGGATGTCCTAATTGTTTCTTATGGATAAAATTTGGGATTACTAGTTTAGCTGGCTCCCACTGCTTCTCACATGAGAAATATTTGTACTCCCTGATTTGTCACAGGTACAGAATCTTTAAATTCTCAACAAATCATGGAAACTACCCAAAATGGGTCATGAGAAGCCAGGAATTGCCAAAAGAATTTATTTTCTTTTTAGTCAACTTTCTTTTTTTAAACTACACTGTATACATGTATGAAATTCTCAAAGAATAAAGAATAAATAAACAAACCAAATTCTCCTTTCAAAACACTGAGTCCAACTCCACATGAGATGCTAAGTTGTTTCAGTGAGATGCACATTGCAGTGGCTTTTGTGTTCCCTTGATTTTTCAGTCCTAGGATGGAAGGGTAAGGTTAAACCTCTCACCCAGCACTGCTAGAAAATTCGATGATCACTGTTAATCATGGGATATGAGGAACAAGAGGCATTTTCTGGAAATGAATCAGATAAATTTATTAAGGCATTGATATGTGCCTGTAAGACATGTACACAATGAATATGTAAAACAACTCTCTCTAAATTTGAAAACACTGACATCTGACTTTAAATCAAAGAGGTTATTTCAATTACCAAGCATTATTCAGAGATAAAATTACTGAAAACAGTTCTCTACACTTCCTAAACTCTTCACTTTGAGACAAAGAGGATATATACTATGAACTCACTTTGACCTCAAGCTCTTGTCTTTAAAGCCTTCCCTTTGTCTTGCCTAATAGTACAGTCTCATTGAGGGAGAAAATGGACTGCATAATAAGGTAGTAAGACATCTGGGGCCTATTTTTAAATTTAGTAAAAGGCATCTGAATGAATATTTCCAGAAGGTGTCTGAGAAGAAGACATATAGGAGCCAAAGGTCAGGAGACAAGGGTAAGCCCTGTTTCCAAAGGACTTCATTTTACAAGCACAGCCAAGGTCTTGGAGGAAACCCACGCTGGACAAGTGTACCTCTCAGATGGTTATCCTCTGTTTTCCTTGCCTTTTTGATAAGAACATGCAGATGTATGTTTCAACAAACAGATGTGTTTGACACTGGAGATGTGTGTGTATATATATATATATATATATATATATATATATATATATGACAAGAGGGATACTATGATTAATTAAACAGACAGAAATGAAGGTGGATAAGCAAAGTTGGTCTGTAAAACCTGGCATTGTCATTTTAAGTTCAAGTAAGCATTGAGGTAATACAGAGAATTTGTACTACATCTTAATGCATTACCATATTGTCGTATAGAGTGGCTAACCAAGTAAGCAATGAGCAATGCTGCTCTTGGGCAGAAAAGGTACAGCTCCTTGCTTAGTGTGCATGACCATGCACGTAGGAAGACATGTAGATATTAGGTTACTATAACGATTTAAACAAACAGCTAAATGTTTGTATGAAGCTATTTATAACATTACCAGATAATTTAAAGTGAAGGAAAACTGGCTGAAAGCTTGTCATAAGTGGCTTTCTTGGGAACTGATTTCTCTTATAATACACAAACCGAGCAGACTTGTCCAATAGTAAAATGTCTTGAGAAATTGAAACAAGACTGAACCTAAGCGGTGCCCTCCACAAAACTCTTTTAAAGCTACTGTACAGCTGTGCTTTTAAGGTCACTAAAAATGTGTCTGCGTTTGTTGGAGGAGGAGCTTGTGGAGCACTGCATGCTGCGGCCAGTTCTTTCCTAAGCCAGCTGATTGCGGATGTGTACATGGCTGCAAATGGAGAGGAAACTGGACTTCAGCTACAAGCTCACTACATTTCAGTTAATGATTCTTATTTCATAAGTGCTGTGTGCTCAATAGTGGAAACACCAGAAAATGCTGACAGATGTGTAAATTTATTTTTCTTAGGAAGGGGGCTATGGCGTATACTGCTTCTCAAGATCTGCTTGTATGTGTGTACACTTTATTTCATGTCAAGAAATGTACTTTCATACTTCATTTAATAGCCTTCTTCAGATTCAGTAGCTCACATGTATTCTACCCAGTTACCTACTGTGGAATATCTCAATTCTTAGCCAGTTTTCATAAGTAGTATGAAGGGGAATATTTCAGTTAGTGTTTGTCTTAAACCTATACTTGGTTCTTTTTAGCTATCTGAAACCCACATTCCTCTGCATTTCCTCTCACTGTCCGTCACAGAACAAATGGTCTAAAAAAAGGAACTGAGTGTAAGCTGCAATGCTTCTCAACCTTGTCTCATAAAAATGAAGCAAGAAAAACAATTACAAAACCAGAAATTTGGTGGACCTTAAAAGTACAAATGCTCAGTAGTTGAGAAAGATTTTTTTATAATGGCACACGGCTTAGAATATATCTCATTTCAATTTCTGGATCAATTAATAGCATTTAGAGGTCGCAGAGATCTACAGGCCACTTCAGATAAGTAGTGTCAAATTAACATATAATCCCATTAGGTTGATGTGAGACTAGTCATCCTTTAGCACACAGCACACATATAAATGTGTGTATACACACACACACACAAAAAAATACACACACAATTACACTCACAAACATCTTTGCAAACACTGGGCTACATAATTTGGAGCTAAATTAACATTAAAAGTATTTTTAAACATATTAACATTTAACACTATAAAACAGCTTTTTAGTATCATTTTTTAAAAAATCACTTCCCATCTGGTTGAATATAAAATTAAAATGAATTTCTCCCTATGCAAGAAAAGAAAGTAGACAAATGTATGTTCTTCATCAGAATTTACTTTTTAGATAGGCATGATGGCACACACTTAATATCTAAGCACTTGGGTGGTGGATCTTGAGTTCACACTCAGCTTGTGCTGCATAAGATCTTGTCTCAAAGTCTAACTAAATAAATCCCATAATTCAACTTTTCATGGTGTATGTGTGTTGAATGAAAATAAAGGAAATAGAGATATAGAGATTTCTATGAGGAGACTAAAAATTAAACAACTATTTATTTAGCTTGTGCTATGTGTCAAGTTCAATTAATTACATTTAACCCTGCTGGAGACACAGGAAATAAAAATGATCTCAGTTTGGAGATAAGGCCTCTTTCGGAGGTTGTATGAGTAATGAAAGCTGACTCAGTAGGCTAAGCAATAGTCCTCCTTATAGTCCATGGTTGGCCAACACAAGTTTATTATAAAGGAAAGTTTTATTGGTTTCACTATTGGTTTAGATGTGTTCGTATGTGCTGCAACTGTGGGTACATGAAGGGTTTTGTGTGTGTGTGTGTGTGTGTGTGTGTGTGTGTAGGCACCGGGTATCTGAAATTTGGCACTTATGCTTGTTATAGCAAGCCTTGGCCCAAATAGCCATCTCCCAATTGCTTCAGCTCTTCTTAATTTCATTTAGGTCAAAGAAAATTTGGCCAGAGAAGTTTCATTGTCCTAGGTAGTGGCTAATATAAACATATGTTACTAGTGTAAAGAGTGGAAGATGAGCAACTGTGTGCTCTCAGCCTTAGATGCGACCTCTAAACCATTCCCTCCTCACTCAAGGCTCAGGGACCTTTCAGAGAGTGGAGCCAGAAAGACTCTGAGAGGATGTATACTAGGTGCACAGGAAGACTGAGAGGGACAGACACTATGTCCTCTGGATGCGAAGTGGTTGTACACACAGAAACTCAGCTGTGGTTACCAACATCAGGTAAAGCCATGTAAGAGAGCCTCCTAAGGCCCCAATACTAAATTAGGAGCTATTCATAGTTGATGGCTACTGGGGGAGGAAAAGTCACTTCTTGATAGAGGTGTGGATACTTATAGGTTCTTTATGTCCCCATGGATGACCCCATACTCATGCATATATGGGCAGCACTAAGTGGGTTTAGGGGGAATAAATACATAAATAAAATGAAATTCTAAGCAAAGGACAAAAAGCTGGAAGGGAGAAGTCATAGGGAGTCCAGGGTTCAGGGACGATTGGAGAAGGAACAGAGTGCTGGTTATTATCAAGAAACATCTCACATATGTCTAAGATTTTCAAATGACAAATAATAGAATCTATCTTATGTAAAATATGATGAATTATGTCAGCGTTGTTACATACTGTTTATTGATCTTATTTTTATATGTTAATGCCCTGTCTTTTACATTTATTCTATGAGATGATGTCACAAACACACACATAAATACATAACTATATACATATACTTTATACATAAATATATTATTCATCCACAACAAAGCATTAACATTTGGTAAGTAGGTAACCAAGAAAAAGGTTTCCATGGTGAGAGATACACATTAATCCTCTCTTAAAATTTTCTAGTAGTGAATGTAGTAAAATGGTAAACATCCTATGTCCAAGAACTCATTAATTTAGAAGAAACAGTTTTCCCATATTCAGCTCACTGAAACATCATTTGTTTCTTAACAAAAATTTCTAGATACGACATCCATAACTCACCCCTGTGGTTGTGACTTTCCTTTCTTGCTTCATCAAATGTCCTCTCACAAACCACTGCCCAAATGGTTTATAAAAGAAATTCCCCTTTCACAAGAGTCACTTTGAGAAAAGAAGTCACCATATAAATGTCTCTCCATGCCTTTCATAATATGGTGTTTATAATGTTGTTAGCAATCAGCTAGAATCATCTGTTCACCTAGCCTTCCACTCCTTAGAAACAGAAAACAGTGTCTGGTAAAACCTAATTCTCTTGGCAGTGTCACATTTGAGCTCATAAGATTTTAAATCATGATTCAAACAATCTTGTGAGACACAGCTTACAGGGTATGGTGTGTGTGTGTGTGTGTGTGTGTGTGTGTGTGTGTGTGTGTGTGTG
>OU015748.1:72218777-72251892 GCA_907169655.1 Acomys percivali | reverse complement strand
TCTCTCTCTCTCTCTCTCTCTCTCTCTCTCTCTCTCTCTCTCTCTCTGTGTGTGTGTGTGTGTGTGTGTGTGTGTGTGTGTGTGTGTGTGTGTGTGTGTGTTCATATTCTTGGCAATACCCTTGGAAATATTTCATTTGTGTCAAGCAATTTTTTCAGGATATTTTTCTTAAAACAATATTAGACTTTATTTTGTTTGTTTTGGTTGGGTTTGCTTTCTTTCTTTTCTTTTTTTAGTGCTTTTGGCAATTCCATATGTAGATGTCATTCTGTTCCAAACCCGGGATAAAAATATTCCATAACACTGCACAATTTACAAGACCACACAGTGATTTATAAGGGTCCCCTCCCCCTCAGTTGAGCTTTTAATGGGGAAAACCCATCTATATTGCTGTGTCAAGAAATCACCACCTTTATCACATACCACAGACAGAAATGAACCATACAAAAGCAAATAACCCTCAGCTCCACTGCAGGAAGCGGGAGCAGAATTTGAGCTTTAGCAGATGCTCCGAATGTATAGTTAGCTGTAAAGATCATGAAATATGGATACTAATGAGAAGTAACACAGAGAGCTGTTGAGGGCAATGCCTTTAAACTTACTTCTTCAAACACATTAAATGTTATCCAACAGTCTCCTGAAATCCACATGGATCCACTCAGAACCCAGGTTACCTTCATTGTGTGCCAACCTTGCTGGGGTTCAGATATACTCTATTGCCCTATCATCTTCATTGATTTTGTATAATTAATCAAAATACTGACTGACTTGATGTGTTCTTACTTTTTTTTTTTTTTGAGATTGAAAGTTAAGAGTTCTTGTATTTACTCTTGAAGCTATAATCTTAATAACAGATAGTTTGTTACTTCTAAACCTTGGAGGTATAGTCACATCATAAGAAGGGAAGAGAAAAGCAATTCCGTGAAAACTTTTTGATATGTAACTTTAATATATTTTCTTCTCACCTCATTATCTACATTAAATGATGCATGTTTGATCATTAGCCCATTGTATATTAATTAACACAGTAAAAACTGAGAAGTAAGAATGCATTGTAAATCCATGAAATCAATGAACGCTATAGTGTAGTTTAGTTGAAAATTGAAAATAAATAAAAAATAAATAAATAAAAATGCAGTTAAGAGTGAAAAATAAATAAAGAAAATTGCTTGTTACATACTGCAGAGAATCTGTGAAATCCACGTTAAGATGTATTTTGACCCTGGTTTGATGCAGAAGTACAGAAACATATCCCATTTCTCTTATGTAACTATTGAAATGCATATTTATATAGATATATTTTGTCTAGGTGGATGTCTCCAGACAGTGGCACTCACCTGCCCCATATTATTTGGGCCAAAGCATCTGAAGTGAAATCTTCGAGATCTGTACACCCTCACCCAGTACACTCTTCTTGTAGAATACCAAAGTTGGCTTTCTTATACTTGACTAGCGAGAAATTCATAAAGGTCCCAAGAAATTATATGTGATCCAGACTGTAACACACAGCACATTGCATAGGTCACTAATTTATATCATGTGTAAATAATGGAGCCAAACCAAAACTGAGGAGAAAAGCCATAATTTGTTTTTGTTTCACTGATCTCTTAGAAGGTTAGAAATGATGTGGGATTTAGTATCTGATGAAGTAAGGAAAACTTGGGAGTAGTGCTAAAATAATGGAAGATTCCTTGCTATGAGAAAGTGCCCTTTCTAATAGTTTTACTACATTATTGTTAAAATAAATTATTTCCTTAGTTTTCTCCTGCAATTCCTGGAGGTGCCTGTCCACCTCCAAGGTTCTGGCCTGATCTCCTCAGACCATGGACTTATCTGTATGACTGCAAATATGCATGTACACACACACACACACACACACACACACACACACACACACACACACGTACAAACAATATGACAGCATAGGAAAAACAAACTGTTATGCCCAGAAATCCTCTAAAATTAAGTTGCCTTATTGGACATTAAGTGTGACCATGTGACCATGTCCTCCTACTTTCTGTACTCCAAAGTAGAAAAGAAACAGAAAAGACAGAAAGAATGAAAGAGGACAGAAATCAAGTAATCTCTTCAGTTAAAATTATTCCTCAACTCCAAAGTTAAGGAAGAACTCCCAAGAACAATGTTACAGAAAATACTTTTTAAAAAAGAAAGAAAGAAAGAAAGAAAGAAAGAAAGAAAGAAAGAAAGAAAGAAAGAAAAGAAAAGAAAAGAAAAGAAAAGAAAAATACAGTCCTAGTTGTAAGGAATATTGATAAATCAATGTATCTACAGTATACTTTGATCAGTTTGGTTATAGAATTCCGCAGATGTGTTTATTTACTTATTGAAGTTTGACGTTGATACCAGTTATGAAAAACACTCATTTGGAACTTGTGAGTGTTGTCATTCATGTAACTATCACGCAAGTGCCAGAGCTTGAGCACTCACACAAACACTAAGCTGTACCACTAGCTTAAAATAAAAAATAAATCACATAATTCAGTAAGTCCCTTTGTCTGAGAGCCCAAAGAGGAAATAAAAACTCAGACTTATGACTTTCAGAATGTTTATAAACCTCAAACTGTTTTTTTAAAATTTTATGTAGGTCAATATTGATTTTCTGGTGTGTGTGTGTGTGTGTGTGTGTGTGTGTGTGTGTGTGTGTGTGTAAAACCCCATTGTAACCTGATGGCACAGTCCTACCAAACAAATAAACCCCTTAAGAAAGTGTATATGCCAAAGAGTATCCTGTGAAAGCCTCTGAACTAGTTACTATTTGAATTCTCTTCAAATTATATTTTTGATGCTTATACATGTCTATATACGCCATGATCAGCTTATATAAGCATATTTTCCATAAACTTTTGAATATGTTGAATATGACATGATCTTTAACTCATAAATATTTCATTGCTCACTTCCTAGATGTAAAGCCACTTAAAAACACAATTGAGTTTTAATTTCCTATCAGGAGATTTAAAGTTGTTGTAATATTATTACCCAGCCAGGGCCTCATTCAGAGTTCATTAAGTTACCCAGTCACGTTCTTCATAAAGTTTTCTCCTCCTCCAGAACTCATTTCAGGATCATGAGCTATATTTTATCACTAAGTCTTACCAGTCTCTGATACAGAATATTTTTGGCCTTTAAAAAATGTATTTCTTGATAAAGTCATTTAAAGCAATTGCAATGACATTAGATTTTGAGTTAGTTTGTTTCTTCTTAAACTGAGTCAGACTATAAACTTTTTTAATAGAGAAGAAACATTAAAATGATATTCAGTCTTCTTTAAGGTTTGTTACTGCTGACAAAGTTTGTCGCTTTATTTCAAGGTTGACGGCATTAGTTTTGATCTACTGGGAATGGTGGTACTCATTGGGTTCATCAGGCCACAGGGGAAGAGGACATGCTCAGTCCTGACTAAACTTAATGAGTTGAGGTGGGTGAGGAAGGCTCCCCTTTTCTGAGGAATATGGGAAGGGGGTGTGGGAGACAGACAGAGGCTAGGACTGTGAAGTAAGGAGGGATAGGGCTACTACCAGGATGTAAAATGAATAAATAAATGAATAA
This sequence comes from Acomys percivali, assembly GCA_907169655.1. Taxonomy (NCBI): domain Eukaryota; kingdom Metazoa; phylum Chordata; class Mammalia; order Rodentia; family Muridae; genus Acomys; species Acomys percivali. The sequence goes on along the minus strand of OU015748.1, from coordinate 72,248,322 downwards.
ATAATGTTAAGGGGGAAATGGGAGGGAGGGAGGAATGGGAGGATACAAGGGATGGGATAACAATTGAGATGTAATATGAATAAATTAATAAAATATATTTTAAAAATAAAACAAAGTGGATATTTTTATTTGTATACAACAAAGGGATACATCACTCAGATAACTAGGAAGAATAAAGTCCCAAGTAAAGGTATATTGGTTAACAAGGGCACAGCCATGTCAAGAACCAATTTGCATAGGAGAGGCAAAACTTTACCTGCGTTGGCAGTCTGGTCTGGTTGCAAATATTAATAGTGTACACAAAATGTCCACAGTAACTTTTCCTGAAATGTGTATAGTGTCAAAAGACTGCTCTTCTACAGAGCCTGCTCCTGCTAACACTAGCCAACCTACCTCCTTGTCCAATAAATGACGACTCTGTCTCCCGATTCAGCTGCATGTAATAAGTCCGCCTCTCTCTTCATGTATAATAAACATGCTGAATTTCTCTGGTGCTGTGGCTTCTCCTCTGACTCTAGCCTTTGTGTGTGTCTGTGTGTTTGTCCTTTCTTCATTCCCTCACAGCCCCAGGTAGGTCAATCCGGACAGCCATGCAGAGTGTGGCAGACAACTGAAAATGTGAAAAGAGGAGGCTAAAACCACTGTTCTAATTCCATTGGCTGAAGAAAGATATTTGCCCAAGCTTAAATTTACCATGAAAGTAACGTATTCTTGCTTACCTGTTTGAAATACTGGAGACTCACATGGGAAGTCCAATTTGTAAGGGAACTAACAAGGTGAGAACACTCTAGTAAGCACATAGGTGCAGTTTCTATGAATTGAATGGGGGAATAAAAGTGGGTCTGGGTTCTGTGCTGGAACATATGGTCTAGGAAGGAAGGGGCATGCACCAGGAAACCAAGTAGAGAGTTACAGCAACAATAGTAGTGGTCAAGCTAGTAGCCGTAGAAGTGGTCATATTTTGACCTTGCTCTGTAGATGAAATGAGTGGGCTTTCCTTACAAGTCACCCACTAGAAATGAAGAGAAAGAAGGTTTTCAGTCTCAGAAATTAGACATGAAGAAAGACTGATCATAGACAGAGATGGAAGGCATTACATATAAACATGATTATTTTATTTTCTTTATCCCATGAGTGCCTGCTAATTATCAAAGCAAAAACTTTCATGATGGAATTTCCATAGACACTTGATATATATTGATCACAAATATTCCATTATTTTTTTTCTTTAAAGTGAAAGGAATTTTAGTATGTCACCTACATACACAAGTAAGCAGAGCATCTCTGAGTAGAAGGTTAGGAACTGTGTTACTGCTGTCCTCTGTCAGCTTGCTTGTGGATTCCACTTGGACAGAAAGGTCCCCTATGGAGCTGGCCCGTCTGGAATTCAGGAGAGAGATCTGGGTTGGAGAGATAAATTCGAAGCCTTGTGAGTGTAGTTGGCATTCAGAAAGCAGGATTTCAGCTCAGTGGTTGAGCTGTTGTCCAGGAAGTGCAAGGTCCAAAGTTTGGTGCCCAGTATAGAAAGGAAAATGAATGCAGATGATGCTTAAATCTACCTTCTACACTTTTGTAGTAGTCACGGAATTGGGTTTTTGGTTGCACATTTCCCCTCTCTCAATACATCTTTCATCTTGACATTTATTTATTTGTTTGTTTGTTTGTTTGTTTTTATTTAAGCAAAACACTTCTTCTTTTATTCTGTCTTTACAGCTTAGACATAGCTTAAAGAACACATTCAGATATTTACTATAGCAATTCACACCCAGGCCAAGATCTATTCCCCTTTTACTAATAAAATCTTTAAATGCCAAACTGAAAGGCCAGCTCATCTGCTCAGTGTCCCTGATGGTCTTGTGGGAAATCCGTTTCCTCTTCTGCAACTCCTCAGAACTTCTTGTGTGTTTTGCTCTGCAGCCCAGCACTGAAGCCATTAGCTGTATTTTGACTGCTATGTACTTGGAGTGTGGCGAGTCCAATCTGAAATGTGCTTCCACTGTCAAAAAAGTTCAAAAACTTCATATGAAATATGCAAAATAAAACAAACATTTACTAATGAAGTGATATGTAGAACTTATCTAAGTCTAAGTAAATAATTTAACTCATCTAATCTGATCTAAACTAACTACTATGATCTAACTAATCTAACTAAACTAAATGTGGCATGCAATAAGCTTTATAGTGGCATACGTGGCTTTTAATCCCTGTCTGGAAATTTCTTTTGGCATAATAGTGCTGGTTTAAGCTGCCACTTGTAATTAAATGCATGTTACTCATATCTCATCTGTTGGTTGATAGATTCTGAGTTTCTAAAAATGGAAATTTTATTTGAGACCTATTTCTAGAATGTAGAAGTGACTAGATTGTCAACAAGTATTTGAAAGTTTATTTACTTTTGTTGATGTTGTTCTTAATGCATTAAAGAATCAACACATCACCTATAATGTATACAGAAGCAGAATTCAAAAGAGTCAACTATAAATCTATGACATGCAATCTAAAAACCACTACACTTTCCCAAAATCAGCCACAATTTTAGCTTATCATATATAATTTTTGACATAAAAGTTATACTTTTTAAAGGAATTCCAGGGACCCTGAAAAACTTTCAAGGGATGAATATAAGGATGGAGACTGTGGTTTTATTGCCTATATTCTCATACATCCAGTACCTTCCACAAAGTTAGAAGTAAACTTAAAATATGCACTGAGCAATGAGATGAGGCCAGTGTCCATCAAAGCAAGGAATCTAGTGCATCACACTATAAAGTATAACCCAGAAAAGTGGCTCTGAGTCTCTGTGCCTCTGGGAAACAAGATGCTAATGTGATGGCTGCCATGTAACTCACCACAGGGAGCACGTGCAGAGAGCCACCTCTGAAGAAAAGCAAAAGGAGAGTGTGCACAATTGGAATGTATTGTCAGTCTACTTCAACCAAGTGCACTGTTCTAATGACCAGATTGCATGTCTAGACAGAAATACCCCTGCAGAGAAGAAGAATAATACCCCAAGATATGTTAATTTGATGTAAATCTCCTCTTGACCTGCAGAATCCTGCCTTTATGGTTCTCTCAACAGGGTTTTGGTTTGGTATTTGATCTCTTGAGTGCTCTGCCCTTCAGAAATGGAGTAGAATGGGTACAGCTTCTCTCCCATGATAAATGAATGGCCACCATCTGATTTATAGACTGTTGTCTTCTGTGAATAATAATGCTAAGTATTTTTCATTTTAATATTTTAAGGTAATAAAACTGATGCCTGAACATGAGATTAAAGGAAATTTGTGCAAATAATTAGAACATTCTACATTAGTATAATCCATTGGCTTGCATGTCTTTTTAATATTTCATATCATGTTTATCAACTAATAATGAAGAAACCTTTGGATTTGCTAGTACTAGTGACAGCCTTAAAAATATTTAACTCTATATACAAAGCGTTGTGTGTGTGTGTGTGTGTGTGTATTTCATCTCAATGAGAAAAAGCATAGGACCTCATGAGGCAACAACATTGTGTGCAGAGCCATATTATTATCACCCACTTTGGCTGGCTAGCATGAACAGAAGGACAGGAGGATAAGGCTGTCCTAATACCATGACACACAAACATGTACTTGAAAAGGGAGTGCTTTGTCTTTTCCTCATTAAATACATCTGGCCTTGGTAGAAAGGATAATGATACTCAAAGTTCAATTTAATCCTAAAAACCTGTCCTTTCCCCTAGGTAACTGAGCCAAATGAAATGTACTTTCAGAACTTCCTGTGTTGCTAAATAGCTTGCTCAACAGTTAATAGCTTGGGGTTTAAGAGTTTTGTTTGGTATTAGGCACTGGTGCCAATGATTCAGACGTGGAACATCCACATATAACCCGTGGACATTTGAGCCAGATTCTTCCCGCACAGAAGATATTCTGAGAGCAATTTAGACAGTTTTGGAAGGACATTGACTCTTCTTGGACATTCTTAATGTCATTGCTATCAAGTATAGTAAACTATAAGCAAGTGATCTGACCCTTGAAGTCTGAGGGTATAGATTTTAACAAGAACTCACTGTGTGTTCATCTGCACACTAAGTTCACATTCAATGACATTAATGACCCAGACCTAATTATTCTTTCAATTAGAACAGTATATGCTCAAATGTCTCTCACTGCTTCCACTACATTATTACATCTATTGCGAAGGCCTGACTTGGGGTCTAAACTTTTAGATCCCAGAATATGCTAAAGGTGGCAATAATACCATCTATTTTTTTCAGATGTCCCCAGAAGTTAATTAACTTTCTCAAATGTGCTCCTTCATAACAAAGCTAGAACCAAACTAAAAAAATAGGGTTTCTAAATTCCAGTCACAATCTTTCCACTGTACAATTCTGTATTCATAATTAAATCAGAGAGGCTTTATGGACGGGAATGATCTCACGAACTAGTGCCTTTGGGAAAATGAGGAGAGTTTCCTTGTCTTCGGAAAGTCTCTGTGATGAGGAAAGGCAGCTAAGAAAGCAGAGACCTTAAATACATAGATTGTCTTAAGAAGTGTGTTGGGTATAGGTCTTGGTTTATAGTTCAGTGGCAGTGTGCTTGCCGGTCCCGTGAAAGACCCAAGGTTTGTGTCCCATCATTGCAGAGAGAGAAGAGCACATTTAATATAAAATGAGAACACAAAGAATGATGAGAAACGTAGGTAATTAGAACATGATTAATAGAAAATGAACCTTGGGAAAGACTGCTGGGCATGGATTATAAAGGGAAACACATTTGATTCTGATCTCTGATAGGAAGAACCTGTGCAGGTGTTATCACAAATTGAATGCATCTGGGAAAAGGGTTTCTATTTGCAGAAGGGAGTGTGGTGTCTTCTAGGCAGGTGCCTTACGAAGACTGGGTGGGACACAGTGATATTTAGGGAGGGGTTCAGCAGTACTGTGCTACAGTACTTTGCCTTTGCATATGCTTTGGAGATGCAAACATGAGATATGATGAAGCTGCTGTATTTGGGAGACAGAGAATTAGGAAACAATAGAGGAGAGAGGGTCGTTACATGGCAGATTTTAAGCTAACCCAAAAAGGTTTCTATTTCCATTGTCTTATAGAAAGAAATTCCTGTTTCACAATGTACCTCATGGTTTTGGACAGTATTTTAAAGGGTTTGGCTTACTTTCCCTGTCATTAATTTTGATTTCTCTCTCTCTCTCTCTCTCTCTCTCTCTCTCTCTCTCTCTCTCTCTCTCTCTCTCTCTCTCTCTCTCTCTCTCTCTCTCTCTCTCTCTCTCTCCCTCTCCCTCTCCCTCTCCCTCTCCCTCTCCCTCTCCCTCTCTCTCTGTGTAGGGGGGAAGGGAGATGACAATACTCACGCATGTACAAGACTTGACATTGGCTGTATTTGTCTATCGTGTTCTACCTTATACTTTGAGACAGGGTCTCTCACAGAACCTGAAACTGAAGCTAGCTAGTCAACAAGCCCCTGGGATTCCTGTGTTTCTGTCTCTCAATGGAGTTACAAATGCACACTGTCACACTCATCTTTAGATTATTCTGGAGATCTGAACTCCTGTCCTTCTATTTATGCAGAAAATACTTTACTGCATAAATAAAGGCCTCCTAGATCCTTTATTTCCTGTTGTGTAGCCTTAATAAACTTTCTATCTAATAATTACACACAATGGCATATATGCATTTATAAAGCTGTAAAAATACAAATAGACTGAGAAACAGGGTAAACTCCAATTTGAAACTAGGCTAGATAATAATAAAACAAAAATAATAGTGCAGCATGACCTGTGCACAATGGTATTTATTGACCTAAACTAACTTTGCCAAAATGTATTATTTTATTTTTGCGTTTCCTCTAATTTATATCACTAAATGTTCAAAGGAAATTCATCTGGTGAGTGCTTCTCATGACCTTTCTATTGAGAGGGGCTGTGTGAACCCATGTAAAACATTACAATTTTTAAATAAACTTTCAGTTTTTTTCTTGGTTTCCAGCTGGTACACAGTATCTGAATCTAAGAGTTGGTGGGACTCTCTTTTTTTCTTATCTATGGGGATCTGACTCCTACTAGGGGTGTGGTTTGGACGAGAGCTTGGCCAGGAGCTAGACTATGCATGATCTCATTGCGTCCACACTGCAGACCACTGAGGTTGTTATTCTTATTTCCAACTTGACAGATAAGAAAGCCAAGGCCCGGGGAGGTTAAATAAATTGTGAGATCTAACCAGACTGTTAATGGCAAAGCAGAGATTCAAATAAAGATTGTCCAAATCCCGATCAGAATTTCTCTCTCTGCAGTTCCGTAACAATTCAAAAAGAATCCCAGGAGTGAGCAGGAGAAGATTATATGTAAAGGACTTAGAACAGTTCACAGCAGAAACACCCCGGGAATCAGGTTCAGAGGAGGCTTTGTTGCTTAGTCAAACACTGGAAAATTTACCAGGCCCAAAGGAGCAGTTGTGTTTACTCTTGGTGATCTTTAGGTGTAGAGAATAAAGCAGTATCTAGTGGAACTTCCAGGGGAATGCTGTTCTATGAAAGGACTTTCCAACAGAGAGATAATTCAAGATAGGCATAGTTTACTCGGAAGGCAGTCAGTTTTCTGTCATTGGTCCTAGTCAGCTGTCGGCCATGTAATCATTGAAAAGTCTATTAGAGTACAATCACATGGAAAACTTAGAGTTTAATACATTAGCCACCTCCTTTTTTTATTCTGGCCACTGTCAGATGAATAAAGTGCAATTGCACTAAACCCCAGGAGAGTGATTGATTGTCTAAACTAGAACTAAAAGCCAGCAACATATACTATTGCCATGGTTTTCTGCAGCATTTATTTCTTTTTCATTACTTTTGTCTATGTGTAGTAAAATGGACTGGAAATTAGTTCTTCCTTCTGGTTTAGAGTGTCTACATTCTATATCCAACATAAGCATGTAGAACAGCTGGGATCAATGCTAAGAAAATATAAATCTCATGTTAAGTTAAATTCTTAAAAAGAATCCCGAATCACCTACAAAGTATTCCCACTTCCTCCACCTGTATTACTAACTGCTCTTGTTGTTGTGACACAGCACATGGCAGGAGTGACTTAATGAGGAGAGGTGTATTTTGGATTGACAGTCAGAGGGAACTGATTATCATGAAGGGAAAGACGGCTTTAGCGGATCATCCACAGTGGGGAAAGGTATGGTTCTGGGTTCTCACATAGCAGCAACCCAACAGGAAGAAGAGAGTTCTCTGTCAAGGATAGGACCAGGATATCCTTTGAGATCATCCCCTACCGACCAACATCCACCATGTAGCTCTTAAGTCCTAAAGGTACCACTGCCTTTCCAAACAATACTGGGAGCCAAGTGTCTACAAACAGGAGTCTGTGATATATAGTTCACACTCAAACCTTAACACCCACTAAAGTAAGGAAGTGTTTCTACATGGGAGCATGTTTACACATCATCAGCCTGGTATTTTAAAAAGATATGTTGTTTGAGGGGAAACCTTAGTTTTCCAATTATGGCATTGTTTGTGGGCTTGCATCAATCACTTAAAGTGTGAGTACTTTAGCTTAGCACAAAACTGATTTTTAAAGAACAGTTGCAAAAGAATTGGTGAATTGCAAACAGAAATGCATGCCTATGTAGATTTTTATATCATCAGATATTTGCATCTGTTTCCTTCTGGCCATTTTGTATTTACTGGATACATAAACAAGGAAATTTATTTGCTCAACTCATTTAACCCCTTCGTTTTTTGTCTGTCTATAAACTGAAGGAATTAGCCAGAAAAATGTCAAGTTTCTTTTGGTTCTAAATAGGTGTATAAAACATGCTGCTATATTAACCCACAGGGAGAATTCAGAAGTATTTTAAAATATATATGTTCAAAATAGCATTTTAAAAATATTCTACTGTGGTTTGTAAGTCATGTCCCGTAAGCAAGGCCAATGCTTGAGCCCCAGATTCTGTTTACCACTCAGCACTGCAGACACTTTCCAGATCTTTCTCCCTTGCCCTGACCTTTTTTACTCTCCCTTGTTACAGATATCTTTCTGTTTATGGAACATCTTTACTTAGATCTTCTACCATCACCTAAATCTAAACATGGTGGGGAAAGGAATTCATTATCTCCTCTTAGCCCATGTATTCTCCTATACTTGCTCCCGGGGTTGCTAGGTAGGAGCCACTGTCGCCAGGCTGGCGCTGCTACTGCAGACTCCTATGCAGATTTTTGTTCTGTGTCTGAGTTCCTGCATTCTCTGCCTGGTCTTAACAACACCCGGCCTCTCTCTCTCTCTGCTGTTACCACTTCAGACTCTACTTGTGTCTGTAGTAGTTCATAGACACTATAAAGACTCACAGGATATTTTTATTTAAATGTCATTTGAGTAGCAAGACCAGTTCATTTCTTAAGTGTACTTTAATATTTTGTATGTGCCATCAGCAAGTGCATCTATTATTACATTCAATATTTAAGAATAAATATTGACTTACAAATTTTCCTCTCAAATTAGAGTTGGAGTTATTTTAGCATTGGAAGCAAGCCCTGTTACTTTTAGTTATTTTTACTCTCTCTCTCTCTCTCTCTCTCTCTCTCTCTCTCTCTCTCTCTCTCTCTCTCTCTCTGTGTGTGTATGTGTGTGTGTGTGTGTGTGTGTGTGTGTGTGTGTGTTTTATTTTTAATGGACTGTAGATACTCGGATACAATACTCTACCAAGCTATCTAAGTTATAAATACAGGTTGAATATGTCTCTGAGCCTTCAGACAATCATTTCTATTTTTAAAAGTAAAAGAAACTGAAACAAGTTGAGTACATCAAAGTACCAACCTTAGGGTGTTGCCTAGATCACCTCATCTAAACTCTCTTCAACGCTTTAACTATGAAATCATCATCCCTATTTAATAGCTGAGAATAAGGCTGTAAGAAATCAAGCCCAAACAATGTTCTGACACTGACACTCCAGTTTCACTTGCTTGCCTTGTAATCGGTATTAACAGCATTTCCAGAATAGGGCAGGAGTAACCAACAGTAACAAGTTCTTAAATGTCCTAAATGTAAAGTAAAAACTGAACCCCTCCCCTTTATTCCACACAAGTAGCTGAGGCTGTGGTCACCAACATGAGCTGCTGCTGACTTACATTGCAAGGACCACCCTGCACCATGTTCCGTATCCCACGGTACCTAAGGGTCCAGATGGAAGAGCAATGTCACAGAGTAATGATGTTGTGTTTGGATCTCATATGGTTTACTCCTTAGAAATGTGCATATTTGGTTGTTAATTAACAGTATGTGTTAAAGAGCATGTGGCTTACAAACATTTTCTCATATTCATTATTTTATATATCAGACCTGTTCTATAAAACCTTGTTAGAAATACTTTTAGTGTTTATTTTTCAACTAAATAAAACTGATCTCTTTTGCTCCAAGACCACACACCATATAAATTGGACTTATGTCTGGGGTGGTTTTTGTCAATGAACTTCAAAAGCACATTATTAGATAATTTGTGATACTACAGACTAAAATCTCTTTTGCGTTTAGATTTATGTAAATAGTAAAGAAGAAACACATGTGTTAATTTTTGGTTATTTCTGTCTGCCAATTATATGTCTTCCAGGATGACTTTAATAAATAATACCAGTGCATGGAAAATATCTTCCACTGCTCCTTTTAGAATAAAATTACTGCTTCTTTGTTATGAATTGATGTTTTTGAAATTCAATTGCAATTGTTCATAATATTTTTATTTTTAAATTTAATATATTTGTATGTGACTATATATTTTTATAATCTTTATCAGAATGGACACATAAAATTATTTAAAAATAGGAATCCCTCAAAAGATGAATACGTAGCATAAAAGGTGAAATTGATTAAAGAAGAAGATGGGGAACATAAGGGGAGCAGAAAGTGGGAGAGGGAGGAAGAGGGAAGAAGGGAATGATAGAGTGTAAGAAGAGAGAGAGAGAGGGTAGGAGGAAGATTGAGATGAAGGAAGGGGAAGGAAGGAAATGGAGGGAGGGGAAGAAGGGAGGAAGGAGGAATAGGGTTAAAGAAAAGTAAAGAAGATATTCAGAGGAAAGAAGGATGAACGTGAAGAAGAAGAAGGAGTAAAAGAAAAACAATGTCCAAACTAACTTGGATAACACATGGCAATCACTGATAGCTTGCCTGTGCTTCTCAGCTAAAACACTTCTAAGGACCTTCCTCCTTTTGGGCTTAGACAGTATTATCAAGAGTTATAATTCTTGCCCCATCAAGCTCTTGGAGTAAGTAAGTAGTTGTGGACTGGCGGCTGCATCTGAGTGACAGGTGTAGGTGTAGGACATTCCTGACACCAGAGTGTGCTATCATCTGGGTCCCACAGGTCAGAGGCGGTAAAGAGCAACGCCTACCAGTAGTTGCCTGCACTGTGCCTGGTGTCTCTGGTCAATACACTCGTGTCTCCAAGGTTATCAGGCCTTTGTCTTTTCAGAAACCCTGATTCAACTTAAAGCCTAGCTCATGATAAAAAGAAACCCACCTGGGTCTGTTCTTGTCCATCTGCTATCAGGTATGATTCCAGCGATGTTTTCCTCCTTTAGCTTGTCAATGAGAAGCACTCACAGACACCAGGTCCACAGTAATGTTTTTAGCATGTTGATTTAATAGAGTTTGGTTAAGTAAACATCCTCCACAAAACCAGTGCAAGAGCCTAAAATAAACAGAGCTACTGTGCCAAGTTCGTAATGACTTACACATTTAGCTCTTTGCCCCTCTTCTAAGCATGGCCATTAAGACCAGATTTGTGTATTTAGTGTAATTGTTCTAAAACCATAGCTGCCCAGTTGCCATAGGCCCTGTACAATCTTGAGCACCCCCATTTCCTTCTCTTGTCTCCCCAGCTCTAGTAAAACTGGATTTGGTTTCCAAACACTTAGGTTCAGGTAGCTAGTGATAATTCTGTGTCGACGAGTTACACCTGTAGATTTTGTTAGAAATCGTTGGGTCTTACAGAGTCAGGTGTTGCTTGGAAAGACATGCTTGGCTACATTTCCTAAATCAAATATTCCTTGGGAGAGTGTGAGGAGTTCCATATTTCGAACTAGAAGGGACACGTGGCTAGTTTTCTAAAAGGCCAGTAAAATGGCCAACAAAAAATATTTATTAATAAAAATAATTCTAGAGAAACAGATGGTATTTAGATAAAGATAACTCTGGATAATTCCTTCCATTAATCTTTCTCTTTTCTTATCATCACAGTAGCTGAGTCGTTATGGTTAAGAAGTGTCCCTGCATTGACTGATTACTTTTAAAATTGGAGATGCTGATAATATAATTGACTGATAGTTACTGTGCAGTAGTTTATTTCTTATATTGTTTAAATCTACCAGCATGCTTCCCTTTCCTCTTTCCTAGTATTGTTCATATTCGTACAAATACCTTGTTGACTTTGAAATATCTTCCCAACATGTAGCTAGGAGTTTTTAATTCCTGCATAAACTCCAGCAGTTTCTTCTTGTCTCAGCAGATGTGTGTTAAGCTTAGATTTTCATGGCTGGTTGACACGGAATGAGCACAACGATAGAGCGGCTGTCCTCCTGGCTCAGTGTTGAGTTCTATTTTCTTTAGTAGCATCATCAGTGAACTTCAATGTCACTTCAGATGAGAAAGGAAGATGAGCCTCCCATGGCTAGCAGAGGACAGTAAAAACAGATCCACAGAAGGCTGCAGAAAGTGGTAGCAGAAAAGAGGGGGAAAGCAGTTCTAAATAACAACCCCTCGCACTTGCATGAGAGGGGCCTTCACAACGCAAGAACCCAGAAGTAGGCTAGTGCTCAGCCAACAAAAACACTGTAAAGCTAGCCAAGCACATCACAGTCCCAAAGAACACAGAATTCTGTGATAATAAATTATATATAAAGTTCTCATTTCTTATATCTGACAACGAATTTGAAGAGAGTGCGGACTAAAATAGTGTTAAGATGAAATCTTAAGCTTGAAACCCAGCCCTGGAAATATATGGTGTTGGAGAGAATATTATTATTATGCTTATTTTCTTCTGCTTTAGAAAAGAAAGAGAATTATATCTAATACTTCATAGGATTGCTTTGAGTATTAGTGAAATTGTCTTATAAATTCAGAGGCCCTGGAAATTATAAATTGTTCCTTTTTATTTCTTGTGCATGTCATAATACATGGCACTTGGTAGGTTTCAAATAAAAGTACTTTTAAACTTTTTTATTTTTAATTTTAAGTATTTTATTCAGATTACATCTCAAATGTTATCCCCTCACTTTTTACTCTTTCCTTCCTTACTTTTTTCTCTTTCTTTCTTCCTTCCTTTCTTTCTTTTTTCTTCCTTTCTTTTGTGTGTATGTATGGTCACATGCTCACACATGTGTGTACCAAGCTGAGCAAATGGATGCTAGGGAACAATTTGAGAGAGTCTTCTCTGTGGGTCCTGGGAACCCAACTCAGGTCACTAGATCTGTTATTCTTAGCAGCAAGCATCTTTACCTGCTGACCTGCCTTATGGGCTCACTAAGATGTGCAAAGGAAGCTGAGTTGTGAGGTCGTTTCAAAGATGGTTTAGCATAGAGCAGAGCGCTTCCTTCATAGGTTGTCCAGTTTATGGGAGCAAGAAAATAACCTTTTTCTCTTCCTGTGTTGTATCCAAAGTGGCTCAGAACACACCCATATCCAATAGTTTCCTTATAAAATATTACTAGATGAATGACTGCAAGTTTCTTTATAACACTTCACATATTTAAAGTACCTAATAGGTGCACAGCAGTAATTTTCTGAACAGCTTACACACAACTGTAAAATTTACCTATGTTAGGGGTAGGAGCCAAACACCTGTAAGGAAGTTTGGTACTGTAGTATGCACAGCACATGTATAGCATGTGTACATATTACAGTATCAAATTTACTTACAGGTGTTTGGCTCCTGCCCCTTACATGGGTAAATTTTATACTTGTGAATCACACTCCAATAAAACTTCCCTCTTCCCAGAAAGATCCCTTATGCTCCTTGAAACCATTTCCCATTGCAAACCCCAACATGAGTCACTATCATAATGTAACTAGGCCAGGCGTGGTGGCGCACACCTTTAATCCCAACACTCGGGAGGCAGAGGCAGGTGGACCACTGTGAGTTCGAGGTCAGCCTGGTCTACAAAGTGAGTCCAGGACAGCCAAGGCTACACAGAGAAACCCTGTCTTGAAAAACAAAACAAAACAACAACAACAAAAAAATGTGACTGAAACATCCATTGCTTCTAGTCCCCAATTCATAAATGACAAACAAATCTTTCTTGTTTACATGTCAGTAAATGAAAGTAACCGCTGGATGAGATTCATTGTACATAACTATTTCTAAACCAACTCAGCAAACAGACAGGCATTCAAATATGCTCAAGTGGATGTTCACCACTTTCAGGCAACACAATCCTTCCATTTTGTTTTTTAAACTTACTGGACACACACTTACAAATGAAAGGTATCAGTCTAACAGTAATGGAAACACTAGGAGTTTAGGGTTTACCCCCCCTTTAATCCACTAATCTTTGCTCTCTATTTAGGCTCAGGTCTCGGCATACCTTCTTTTTAATTTGGTTAAGTTCTATTTGAAATTTTAAAAACATTTCTTCAAATGTTTTTCTTAGCTGAGATCAACTGTGTTAGCACAGGCTTCTATAGCAGTTCATTTTCTCTGTGAACTTAGTTCCCAAAGATCTTTCCCTTGGATTTTCTAAGCAGGCCAATATATAATTTCATTGATCTTGAGCACCATAGCCTTACTCTGGCACTCCCAGTTGCCAACCATTCAACTACTGTATTAAAAAACATTTCAAGATTTCAGTTGCCCTCACAATGGAGTTCCTAGCTTGCATTCAGCACAATGCTGTTTCTTGCCTCTTCACTTGCCACCATATTCCCACCCAGGCTTTTAGAGATGCCACACTTCTCCCCTGTCTCAAAGCTTGTCAAGTATGTTACATAATCCTTGCTCTACGCCTTTGCCTATTCTGTTCTCCCCTAGTGGAATGGCATCCCCCTTCCTTCCCGACTTAGATATGAAACTAGTGTTTGAATAGTAGTTCAAATACTTGTGGTCCCCTCTCTATCACAATAACCTCCTTTTCAATTTGTATTCACTTACTGTGGTATTTTAAATAGAAAGAGTACATGGGAAGACGAGGACTATTCTGCAGTTAATTATATAGCCCTACGGCCTTCCATAGCATCTGGAGCATGGTTGCAGATTAATAAAGAATATATAGATTTGTGAATGGTTGAAAGAATGGAATTCTGCTTTTGAAGATCACTGAACCTGAAATGACTCAAACATCTGGATGAGACGCAAGATTCCATCCCTCCAGCAGAAGTCAGTTTATCTTGTATCTTTGTTTGTACTCCATCTTTTTAAAAGAAGGGGCATATTTATTGAAACCTTTTAACCTTCTATTGAGGATAAAAATCAGCTTGAATGAGGCAAGATATTTGCAAACCTGATCCTGGAAGTCTGATTTCTGATGGAAAGTAGCCACCCCGTTTCATTCTTTTGCAGATATTGTCTCTATAAAGGTACAGGAATGGAAAGATAAGGCTTTGCGATCCATCAGTTTTAAGATGAGCAAAATTTTAGGGAATATCTTCATTTGTAGATTTTTGTTTGCATCTTGTGTGGCAAAAGATTAGGACAATATTACTCGATACCCCTTCACTAACATTCTGTTGCACGGGGGCGGGGGGTAGTTCTCTGGAAATCTCCTTTGTCTACCCAGTGGGTGAAGACACGGAACTGTCCCATAGGCAGATTGGTTTCCCTGGGAAAGAACTGACCCGTGGGACTCACTTGCAGTAGGACGTTCTTTACTATGCTATATTTTACCACACAGTGTCTATGAACTTTGTTTGTAACAAAAAGTGTCATCTATCACCAAGTGAAAGGTCTGGAATTCACATCTGCTGGTGCTCCCCTCCCCCACACCAGCGCCATATGTATCAATTCTGTATTTTGGAAAGCCTTAATAAAAATAACACACGATAAGATATTGTGAGGTGGCTTTGTAGAATAGAGCCGGGCTTAGGTCAGTCCAACAATGTCACAGCAAGGGCCACAAAACAGTCTCCCGAATCAGTTTTTCATTAGAAAATAGTAATCTTGACTTCAATCGAGAATTATATCCATGGATTCTTTGAAGTTTCTAAAACGTCAAATATTACACAAGAAATCTAAATCACAACAGCAGCAAATACAAAAGAACTCAGGCACAATCTTTTCAGTGCAGTCCAGAAGTAAGAGCCTTCTCATGAAGTGATCACGCACCCATCACTGACCACTTAGTTACTCTAAGTAAAAATAACCAACATGACAAATGGACTTTGTCTCTCTGACATGAAACATGACCAGCTGTGAGTGTCTTAGTGACTTTTTATTGCTTTTATTTTTATATTAATCATTATAAATCACCATGTTGTCAGTGTCCTAAAACAACAGACTCATGAAAGCCTCATTTCCAAAATAATATTAGTCTATGGAAAACTCCTTCACTTGTATGAAGAGAATGACAAGCCTTTGATGGATCTACAGATTTCTTCCGCAAGACAAAAGCAATCCAGAAATCCACTCATTGATGGAATCCTGCAGAGTCGAGGATTTCTGTGTGCCTGGAATTCAGCAGTTGGCTTTGATACTCCAAGCTCCCATTGGCTCTAAGGGAAAAAATGCAAATAATTAACCCTGAAGTAAGCAGCATTTCACCTCAGCCTCCTCCTGCTGGGTTAAGAAAACATCTCTGCAGAAAGAAAGCTCTTTGGGAGTGTCTCACTGGGTGTCATTATTGATTAGTGACACCTATTCTCTTAGGAAAGCCTTTGGAAATGTACAGCTTCAAGGGGGTTTGATAATTAGGGATGAAGTTTTCAGTTGCTTTTTGTCCAAATTTGTTAACTGAACTGTTAAGAGATGAGATGCCCATTAGAAGACTTCCCAGGGAAGCCTCCTCACACTCACCCTCAGCCATTCTCCTCCCAATACTCACTATGCCCGTTCTTGTTTTAAAATGATTGCTCCTCAATTCCCATCACAACACTGCCTTGTGGGGGTGGGGGCGTCAAGGTGTCATTTCACGACTTGACTTATTACCAGAATCAGCACCAGTTAATTAGAATGATTGGTAGCTAGTTATCCTTAAGTAACCCAATTATCCAATTCCACCATGTTAATTTTACTTGCTTTGATTTTATATAGCCCAATGGTTGCCTAGTATAGCACAAATGAATATACCAACTACCAGCTACTACTACTACTGCATCATGGGAAAATGCAAAAAGAAGGTTAAACAGAGAAGAGGAATTGAGAAAGAACCTAATAGATGAATGAATTTTATTTAAATTTAAATCTTTTAATAGAGTAGTTCATAGTGAATCATCACCAAATGCCACTAGTAATAGAAACTAATAAAAATGGTAAATAAATGCATGGATATTTCCTGACACATGGTAATAGTATCTGAGAAGTCAGCAGCGGTTCATCCCATCTTCTGGACTTATAGAGTTTCTGTTTTAGTCTTAAGATATGACATGTGACAAGGTCTATTGTGTTAAGAACTGGACATCCATCCTCTTTCTTATAGGTAGGCTTCTGACCTTCTGTATCTTTGTGATTGTTCAAGGTGTATAACATATGCTAGACACATACAAGAGATTCTGCACACCCCCAGTGAATTTCGGATCAAGTACTTGATGGCACAAAGCATGGGTGTCACAGATGGGAACCAGATAACGCATTTTATTATTTGTAGCTTGTAAAAAAAACTTTCCCCCCAAACATCAAGGCCAGGTCCTTCCTGGTGGTAATAAAACCGTAGTAGAGAACAGATGGAAATGAAAATCTTATTGGGTCCCTGAAATTTTCCCACAGGAAAAGCTGGCTTTCAAAATATGGCTTCTTTAATCTGCAGTGTGATGATCTTTTGTTTTGTTTTGTCGTTGTTGTTGTTGTTGTTGTTCTCTTTCTCTACTCATTCAGTTAATTGAGCCTTCCCAATATCTTCTAAACCCCACTAATTCTAATGATCTTAGATTTTGTCTTCCCCATAAGTGATACTAAAAGACACTTCTTTAAGTTAGTCTCTCCTCCCTGCCTAACAGAAACACTGACCCTTTAGCATAGAAACTTAATCGCATCACATGAACAACCTTGAGATTCATAGGAGAAGAGCATTCAAGACATGTAGAATTCACAGTTTCAAACTCAAAGCAGCATAGAGCCCACCTACTCCCACACAATGATTATAATTATATTGGAACATCATCCCTTCACTAAACAAAAATCAGAGAGAAACAATGTGGGTGGAGATCAAAATAGGCATAAAATCCTGAACCTGACCTGCAGCTAGGTGCAAACATGTCATATTTGATCCTTAAGAAAAGACATCTTCAGGACAACGTCCACTAACAGATTAGAGGCCTCAACAGCCAGTCAATGGCAGAACAGAAGAGAGTCTGTCAATATTTTCTGATCTGTAGCCAGACCTCTTACTCACCTGAAGCTGGCAGTACAATCCTACTGGACAAGGGTCTGTTAGCAACTTACAGTTCAATATGGAATACTGCAGAGCTCCAACCAGATCTTAAGTCCTCCCACTGAGGAATTTCAAAACAAAGTTTATCCTTGGAGCCCAGAGGGTCCCCTAGCATCCATTAATCTAGATGAATCAAAAAATTCACTTCATAGTTTTAGAAGCCGGGGACTCATTGATTTTAATTTTATTTATAACAAAAGCAGGTCAGTCTTTCCTGCAATGACCTGGGTTTTCCAAGCTCAGCCTGACCTTTGTGAATGCATGGCTGTCAATTTGTATCAGGAAAAACAAAAGTATGTGGAAGAGTTTGGTCTCTCACTTTGTGTTAGAATTCTGCATGGATTCTGAGAGGAGATGAATTTGATTATTTGGTTCAAAATTTTGACCTCTATCTTTACATATATGGAGTGTCATTTTCTCTCTTGAAAATCTTTCCTCTGGCTTCCACCCTTCTCCACTTGGCATGCTGGTGAACTCTTGGTGACGTGGACCCTATATTGAAAAGAACAGAGTTTGTTATTCCTGCTAAGCTCCTTGATGTCTTAAGGATCTTGGCATCCAGGGAACTCACCCTGTCACGTGTTATTGTGGCACTCCTTGCTGCTTCTCCCTTTTTGAGTGCTTTGTTTATTTTAAGGACAAGGACAAAATATTGAGATTGGGTGGCATATCCTGACAATCGAAAGCACATGCAGAACAGAAAACTCCTGGAAGCGGGGTTGTGAAGACCCCTTCTCTTCAAAACTCAAAGCCAGGGAAGGATGCTGGAGGACAAAGAGCAGGGAAAGGAAGAAGAGAAATGGAATGCCACCAGGCCTGTTACAGAACGCACTTGACAGTTATCTTTGCTTTTTGCCATTTTGTCTTCATTTTAAGTTGGACAGACTGAGCCAGTGGCATAACCCCATCAGTGAGGCTGAGACTTCCAGGGCAGTCAGAACTACAGACCAAGTTAGAAAAGGCCCTGCCTTAAAAACATCTCATCAACTTTCTGAAGCACGGTGTTCTTCTTAGAAACCTTAAATAGAAATTTACACAGTCTTAGGTCCCCACCCATAGCCTCTGATTAAGTACTTTTCAGTAATACAGTTGTTTACTGCCCTCCCCTTCGTTCATTTCACTTACATGTGTGTTGATGGTGGCTGATTGAGCCTGTCCTTCCAGGTTCCCCCAGTACAGGACTGTTTATGTCCTAGTTGGACATATGTCCTCCTGGCCTGTTGTTGTGGACAGCTCTGTGTGTATCGAGGGGCTGGTTGTCACCTGGACAGTGACTCTGTATTTAACTATCTTGTAAATTACCAAGCATGCCGCCTTCCCAGGTCTGATAACTGGTATTTTCCATTGTCTTCCCAAAATCAGTGTTCCCGGTACTTTATTATGCATGCCCAATTTAGATTTCATTTCCTAAGAGGATTCTCAAATGGCATAAGGTTCAGTACCATCATGGATGACTGTGTTTATATGACATAAGTGTGAAGACAATTGAGAAACAAAGGTGGCCAAGGCATCCTGAAGCTGCTGCAGTTTCTAGGTTGTTGTATCCTTTCTGTTAAATGCTGGAGATACTCAACTCCAGCTTATTGAGAGGGTTTCCAGAAGCCCCTACCTCCATCATGGCAGTAGCTCTTGGGATATATGCTAGAGAACTCGGAAACACTCCTCTCCGTTATTGTGGTCTATTGTTGCAGAAGTGAAAAAAAAAATACTACCCATAAACTCTCATTCACACCTGAGCAGCCGCAAAGGCCAACAGTCTTGGTTGGACATGCCATGTTAAGCCCTGAAGAGGCTCAACTTGAAACTCATGTGTCCAAAGATTTTGTTTCTGTACCTCTTTGTCACCAACAGAGCCATGTAGAAGGGTACTAATGATAAGCAATGAGGGAAAGTGTTGTGCTTTAGCTATAAACGCTTTGTTGGTATAGATTTTCAAAATGGCAGGATCTGGAATCACCCAGTCGGCAAATCTCTGAGCATACATATCTCTGTGGGAATATCTATATTAGGTTAGCCTGGGAGCATGCCTACAGGAGATGTTCTAGATTAGGCTTATTGAGATGGAAAGACCTACCTAAATGTAGGCATACATAAATACATTGGCTCTAATCCTAGCACTGATGGGGTAGGGGTGGGGACCAAGCCTGGCACTAGCATTTATCATTTTCAGCTTCCTGTCTGTGGATGCCATGTAACCAGCTGCTTCCAGCTCCTGCCACCATGATTTTTCTTGCCCATAGACTGTATCCTCAAACGGGAAGCTGAAAGAAACCCTTCCTCTTTAACATGGATTTGCTGGGAATTTTATCATAGCAATGTGAAAATGACTGATGCACATGGCACACATCTTCTGAAGAAATCCACCAGGTTGCTTCTTCTTTGAATTGACTATCTCTTTGCCTATATGTCTTGTCTAGGAATCTACAGGTTTTGTCATAGGAACAATCTTTACTTATTTTTCTCATGGCTTTGGCACCTTTGTCTTGCTCAAAGGGATGGCAACGTCAAGGTAGAGTCCCCCTGTAGTAGCACATGACTGAGATACTGCTAACATCTTGCATTCAATATTATAAATTAGAAAGGAGGGAAGTTTTTTTAAAATGTGATTTATCAAAGCATGGAAAGAAAGTGGTTAAAAGTCATTCACCTAGTATGTTTGAAATATTTTAATATGTGACCAAAACTTGAATTATTATGGCTTAATTTTGAAAAGTTCCTCACAGTGTTCTAAGAAGTGTTATGATTCAAAATAAAATAATTAATCCCTTAGAAGTCATGATGACATTCATGCATAACCAAGAATGAGCCCAGAATTTTGCATCACGGGATAGCTGCAAAGGCCTGCCCAGTACACTTCAGGTACCCCTGGGATTTGTAGTGAGTCCTCTCTAGGGATGCAATCTGCTGAAGTCCTGTGCAGTTGCACGAGGAGATTAACATGACCCTCACACTCAACATTTTTTTAATTGATGAAGGAAGGTTTTTATTAAAATGATCAGTAAAGAAGTCCCTTCTTAGAACTGTGATATGATGGCTTTTGCATTCATAGTATAACTAAAGACTACTGATTACATTTCTTAATGAGAACTCAAATATATTTAAAAGTCACCAATCTAAATCAGATGAACTACTGAAATTTGTTTATTACCTAAATCAATATGTCCTGAATATTTGTGGTTCTGTGTTGATTTCAAACTGAGCCTTGTAATAGCTGTA
Organism: Acomys percivali; assembly: GCA_907169655.1. Lineage (NCBI taxonomy): Eukaryota > Metazoa > Chordata > Mammalia > Rodentia > Muridae > Acomys > Acomys percivali. The sequence continues at coordinate 72,227,541 of OU015748.1, read as the reverse complement.
ATTGGAGACAACAACAACTGTTCCTTGTTGTCCATAACAGAATACTTTTCGCGTTAAAAAGAGAGGGTTACCTAAACCATCCCCGTCTACCTCTAACAGTACAGTAAGCGAATGACTACAGTGATTGGAAAACAACATTTATTGAGTGCTAATTATGTTCTGGGTAGGACATGAATCTTAGGTCAGTTTTTACAGGTAGTTCTTTTGTTGTTGTTTTGTTTTTTTTTGCTTGTTTGTTTAGATATGGGAGCATCTATGTTCAGGAGCAGTACCTATAAAAGAAAATGAGAGAGAGAGAGAGAGAGAGAGAGAGAGAGAGAGAGAGAGAGAGAGAGAGGCAAGCTCCACTCCAGTGTGGCTGTAACAGCTTCCGGTGCTAAGCCTAGGAGCCAGCACTATACAGTCACCTTTTGGAGACTCTTATCTTTGTGACTCTGGATCCAAGAAACTGTCCAACACAGAAAGGGCAAAATCCTCAGGAAAAACACTTGGGTTCAGCTAAGGGCAATACAGAGACCATGTAGCCCCGAATGCTCAGCAGCCAACACTCCCTCCCTCCACCTGGAGTGATGGGCACAAACTCAGTATCCACAACAGCGCATTATGTCATTTTTGTTGTGCTGATAAACACTTAGAACCTGGCTCTGGATAGGGGGCAGGTTGGGGTCTGCTTCCTCTATTGTCCATTTCCATGGTGTAAATACTCAGCATGCAGTTATGGGGTACCAATTTGATATAAGTGAACCTGAAGTCAAGAAGAAATTCATTCTCGCAGTTTCTCTCTGATGTGTATAAGCAGGCTCTCACCTAGCACTATTTTAGTCTTTTTAAAGTCTCCACTAAAATTGATATTAACAGCATTGTGAAATTCTTGTCCAATAATTCTATCTGTGCAGCCGGGAGTCAGAAGGTCACTACAAACTTCCCTGAGTGAAAATAAGCCAAACTAAAGGAAAACAAAACAAAATTCACAGCGACCTTAAAATGGGCCTGGCTGCATTCCTATTCCACTTTTCGTGAACCTGAGTAGAACTATACTTTTAAATTTTTATTCAAGTACAGATTTTGGCAACTGATGCAGCAATTTACATTCACTGAGACATTCAGACTGAATGATAAGAAAATTAATGAATCAGATTAGGCCAGGCCTATTTTTGCTCTAAACCTGCTCTCTAGGGTTTTCTGAATGCCTCAGACTAAAGAGAATTTGCCAAACGCAGGTGCTCATGTTAAATACTTCTATAAAAATCTATTTAAAGATTCTCTCAAACACCAAATGAAGGCTTGTTGGCTGACCAGGAAAACAAAACCAGTATCAGCTGTGCTTGGAATTTCATATACTATGGTTCATTGGTCCCAAGAACACTCTTATTCTTTTGTAAATCATCACTTTTTAAAATGAAAACTCTTTTGTGAATATTACAGTGTAACTAAAATGTAGCTTAATGAGAATGTTGAGGGTTTATGCAAAGACTCATTGGAATCGTGAGTGCATGTCCTTAGGCAAGGCTCTGACTCTCTGATTCCCAGGCTCTCAGGGAAAAGGCAGGTTGTTGGCAAGTTCAAATGGGGTATCAGACTCTTACTGCATAAGCCCATAGCAAATTCTAGCACTTGTTATTATGCAGGAAGCCAGGCACTATAAAGTAAATATGGTTCTTTCAGTGGGCCAAAGAAATCGTCTCACATGTGTGGAAAGGAAATTTTTTATAAAAGTTAAATTTATGATGGTTTAATCAAATAAGGAATCATTGACACATTTGGTATCTCTCAGATCCAGAGAACTGTTTAAGAATTCTGGTCCCATAAGGTGGTCAGACAAAAACCAATAGCCAGAGAAGGGAAGAGAGGTACAGAGGCAGTTAATTGGTTCCAGCTCTCTGTTTTGCTTTGCTTTATTTCGATCAGTTGGCCACAGGCGATTGACTGACTCGGCTGCTGTAATTGACTGGGGATCAACTACCTGCCCTGAGTGTATGCTCCTGAATTAGGCTTTCAGTTTATGCACACACCAAATGGCAGTTTGTTGTGTTTGGAAGTATTCTCAGGCCACATTTAGTTTTATTTAATGTGATCTCTAGAAGTAATCCTTAAATATGGAGTGGATTATTTTCATTTATAGTAGAAGGACTAGTTTAATCTAGAAGGATGTATAGGATTGTTCCTTATAGTCTGTCTAAAAGAATGAATTCTAATAGATGTCTAACATGGAACTCATTAAAATTCTATAGCAGCAAGCCATGAATTGGAGCACAAACAATGACTAGCAGCCAGTACAAAATAGAACATCCCAGAGAAAATTCCAATAGCTGGGACAAAGTATATGAGTGACCATGACCGTACTTACGGACAATGTTTAGCAAGTCTATCGTGTTATCAGAACAAACACTAGAATGGTATTAAAATGACAGGCTGACCATACCCAGTCCTTGTCTAGAAACTAACCTCTTTCCTATGTAAAATAACACAGTGTTGTGTTCCTGGCAAGCCCCAGATTGCAGATACAAGCCATTCACCAGGAGATCTTATTAAGCAAACAATTCAGAGAGCTGCTTTGCTTTTGTCCCCGGCCTGATACTGACAGATGCTAACCTTGCCAGCAAGACTCCTCTTTTGTATACTTGTGATGGGGAAGGCGGGTTTCTTTCCCTTTTGTAGGTAGCTTGGGAGAGGATTGACAGAGACACCAAAGTGGACCTCACCACAACGTTAGGGTGCTTGTAACTGCTCCCAGAGCAGCGAGACTTTTCCATCCCTTTCCTTTATGCTGTTTTGCTGTTTGGGCTAGTATATGAGTCATACTTTATATCCTTACAAAAGGCCTCTGGACGTTTTTATGAGGCTTGAAGAGAAATGTTATTTAACTTTATTTTATTGGCAGATTTCCATGCATACTGTGACTAATACTGCTTCCATTGTAAACTGATGGGATTAAAAAAAAAAAAAAAAAAAAAAAGACAATTTTTCACTCACCATGAGAAACATAGGCTGGCTGACACAGGATGCCCCAGACTCTTTACTCTTCATACAGTTCTAGTATTTTTTATACATGATAAAAAATTAATGATATTTAGTTATATTTATATTTTCTCTACCAAAGTAAAATATTTTCTTGCTATTTCTAAATGAGCTACCACAATTAAATTACCAGAATTTCAAACTCAGTCCCCACTCTCCAAATAACTGTGGAGAATGTTCTGTCCATTAAGTAGATCAGAGTAGGGGTTTGACATTTACTATTGTATTGTCCTTGGTTAGTGCAATAGTTTGAGCAGCTCTGGTGCTCCATATTTGACCACCTCCCTTTGGTGGGGAGGCCTGATGAAACATAAAGAAAGGATAAGCAGGCTACCAAGATGAGACTTGATAGCCTATAACCATACAGTGGGGGAGGAGGTCCCCCTCAGTCATAGACCTAGGGGAGGGAATAAAGTGAAAGCAGGAGTGAGGGAGGAATGGGAGGATACAAGTGATGGGATAACAATTGAGTTGTAATCTGAATAAATTAATTAAATTTTTAAAAAACGTCAAAAAAAGAAGAAATCAGAATTTACTGATCTCTAAAATAATCTCAAGTAGAAGAGTATTTGCTAAAATTCAACAATCAAAACTATTTGGCCTATTGATAGTTTATGTTATGGTGTGTTGGCGTTATTAATAAATACGTATAATTTATATGTAAGATTTGTTTAATGATACCTAGTGTGAGGACTTGCTACATTATTTCTATTATTTTAAGCAGATGGGCATACTTTAAGAGCTAAAATTTATGAAGAAAGGCAAAACTTTTGTTTTTAATTTTTGAGCTGTGTGTGTTCCCATTTAGCAAAAGCGTGCCTCAAATATCTCATGATTCATTCTCCATAGACTATATATGAGTGATGATCTAAGTGACAGACTGAAAACAAAAGTTTTGGCAAAGTCCCAATGCCTCTCAGGATGACAAGCGGAGTATTGTATGTAGAAAGAGGCTTGCAACCTGAGACTGGTCTCCACCTGTTTGGGAACGGTGACCTAACACCTTACCCTCCCAAGTTATCATGCAGAAAAGTCAAGTAAATAGAAAAGGCACCCATGACTGACCATCAACCCCTAGTGCTTGCTGCAGATACATCCAAGCACGGTATTAAATTGTACTGAGTTCTTCATTAGTAAAACAGCAGCTTAGGCTTTAGATTTTCTTTTGTATTGCTTTTCTGCCTGAGAACCCATGGACTGTTTCATTCAGGGCCACAGACTTTTATTTTGTTTATTTATCCTTTTAAGTGGGAAAGAGTGAGAAATTAAAAATGTCTTTTAGTTTTGGATTGGGTCTGGTGGCACTCAGAGGAAGGACAGCAGGTTACTGAGAAGAGACTTGATACTCTATGAGCATATACAGGGGGAGGTAATCCCTCTCAGGAACAGTCATAGGGGAGGGGAATAAGGGGAAAATGGGAGAAAGGGAAGAATGGGAGGATACAAGGGATAGGATAACCATTGAGATGTAACAAGAATAAATTAATAAAAATTAAAAATAAAAAGAACAAAATTAGACATTCCTTTTCAGGGGCTTATAGAAGAAATTATTTCTGATGTAATACTAGTCAGTCCCTTTTCTTTACACCTGAAAATTATTCAATTAATTGTCAACACAAATGGTTTCGGGTGTAAAGTCAAATGCATAATTTCTCATTAAACTGTTAGGATTCATGGGCAAGTGTCAATGTATTAAATCAATTAGGTACTTATTCTGTGAATGCTTCGTAGCCAGTGGCAACAGGAGTCTAAAAACAAACCCATATTGATACCCTGGCTCCTGCTTTGATCCTTGCAAAATCTAAAATTTCTCTTCATTTACAAACTGGCACAAATGAGCTAGTGAGTTTACTGCAGACATTAAATGATAGCAGGACTTTGAAGAACACAGAATGAGAGCGCTGTGCAGGATGTATTTATGCAGATCAAGCAGGCTGAATCAGCATTTCTGAAATCTCAGTGATCTGGGAGTTTTTCTGCCTGTTTGCTTGTTTGTCTGCCCAGTAGCCAGAAATCCCAACCATTATCTCTTGGAAGAGACTGAACTCAATACATAAAATTGTATCTCCAGACTGTGTTTAAAGTATATATGAAATACACGAATTTCCTGTTAGTCCTGTACCTAACCCCAATATATTGCATTATGTTTATGCAAACATTCCAAACTTGCAAAGAACTGAAATTTGAAGTGTTTCTAGTCACAAGCTTTTCTGGTAAGGCTTACTTATTCCATAAAGGCAAGTAGAAAGCAGTATACTATGGAATTCTAGAAAGTACATCAACCCTAAATATCTGGTCTTTTGAATTCATATGAAAACCTTGAAAATAACCTAACACTTTGGCTGGTTAAAGGTCACCCTCCTGGACCTCATTACATATTTTTCCCTGGCTTTCACTTCATCTCTGTAAAAGTGGACGATCTTCTGTGATCTACCAAAAGAACTTAAGGGAAATTCTTGCCCAACCTTAATATATAAGATACGAAGATCCAAAGTAAGGGGTAGTGCGCAGTTGTTGTGTTGGGCTGATGACAAGTAGACAGTCCTAGAGAAATGTGATTGGAAGGCAGAAGGGCCTGGAGTGGTGGAACAAGCTGGAGGAAATCCACTCAGGGTTGGAGGTTCAAATCCCTGGAATCTCTTTTTCTTCATGATAATGTTGTTCCTTTCCTCTGGGTTTAGGAGTGAAGGTTTTATAATCTACATCAGAAGAAAGACTGACAATGCCTTTACAGACTTGCTTCAGAGCAGGAGGGCAGGGAAAGGGTGGAGGGCAGTCTTCTGTCTGCTCTTCTCTCCTATAGTAAGGAAACAAGTTATGCACTTCACCAAAACACGGAGTTCACTGCATCCTGACATCTACGTGCTTACTTCCTTCTCTCCCATATGCAAACATGGCAGAATATGGAAGGTCATGGGTGACTTACACTTAGAATGCTAGTTTAAGTCTTTGTAAAAGAAACAGGGGAAAGGGAGGATATGTATTTATCTTTTCTGTAAAGAATTGAATGGATAAAATGCAGGGTGGGAGGATTGCTTTTCTCTTATTTTGAGAGAACTGTTATCATCAAGCAGTCTTCCCATTTTGAATAGAATCAAATTTCCACCAGCTTACGAAGCTGCAGGACGGGCTGTTACTCCGATTGAGACTGCTACACTGTCTTTCCCTAGTTCCAGCTGAAATTCATTATGTGAATGAAATGCAAGCTTCTGAGTTGGTTCCAAATTTCCTATTTTTGTGAGAAAAAAAATGTTTCAGTACCCCCTTTCTCCCAGTCATTTCCATATGAATTATTGCTATGTTTGCACATGCGGAGACATTAGTTTTAAATTTTTCACTCTTTTTGTCATTGTCAAATTTATTACCTATATTATATTTTGATGCTATTGTAAATGACATTTCATCAATTTTGTTATTGATTTCAGAATGTGAAAATATACTTTTTACTAATTTTTTAATTAACATGCAAAAATAAAAATTTTCGCTATGACATTTTCATACACATGTCGTTGGACTTTTTTTTTTATTTAACACACTTTATTATCCTCACCCATTTTTCTCCACCTCTTGCTGATCTCTGTCTTCTCTCTAAATTGTCTCTCTTCTGTTTTTTCTTCATTCCCGTGTGTGTGTGTGTGTGTGTGTGTGTGTGTGTGTGTGTGTGTGTGTGTGTTGCTAACTCTAGATTCTACGTATGAAAGAAAGCATGCAATACTTGTTCTTTTGAATCAGGGTTATTTTGCTGAACACGATGTTCTTTGGTTACATCCATCTTTCTGTAAATGTCATTTTCTTACTCGGCTTTTCAGATGCCTTAGTGTCTATCAAAAATGATGTCCTCCATCCTTCTGATGTTCAACAAACAACCAGACAAGCAGAGAAACAGGCAATCTAGACTCGCTAGGGGACTTGCTAAATCACGTGAATGTGAATGTTCAAGGGTGGTGCCAAATTCAGTTGATCTTATGTAATTAATAATCAATTTTGTGTCATTGAAACAAGGGAGCACAGGAATACATGTGCTCAGTTTTGCTTCTGTTGTTTTTCTAAACTCCTCTTTCAGATTTTTCTCTTGAAGCTATAATGATTTTGACATGAAAATCGGCTAAACATAATTATCATAGAAATAATAAAATTGTGGACAGGGGTTAATTGAGAAGGCTAAAAAATAGTTACTAGTTTTCATATCATTTGCTTATCTTTTTTTTTTTTTTTTTGCATGTTTAGTCTTTTGTTTTCTGACTTTAACAGGAGAACTCCAAATCCTCCTTTTATTCCAAGGCAAACAATAGCTTTATATGTAGCACCTCAGGAGGAAAAGTGTTATGTGGCTCATCTGTTTCTTAAAGATGTTGCAAAATCTTTTTGTTCTTTTTTATGTGCATGTGTGTTTTGATCACATGTATGTCTGAGTACCACATGCAAGCCTGGTGCCTATGAAGGTCAGAAAAGTGTGTCTTGATCCCTTGCTACTGGAGTTACAAGTGGTTTTGAGCCACCATATGTGTGCTGAGAACTGCATCTGAGTTCTCTGTAAAATCAATCGGTGCTCTTAGCTTCTAAGCCCTCTCTCCAGAACTACAGTTTTAATTTTTAGTGAATACTCTGAGATCATACAGATACAGAGAGGCAGAAATAGAAATGTAAACAGAGAAAGGCCAATTTGGAGAGAAATAACAATTCTATCCACTTTGTTTGATATATTTGTCATTTTATAATATTAAAGAAAACCATGACTACAAAACATTCCATTCATACCATAAAATTGCATGATTTCTAAGGGCTAGTGGTATTTATTTATTTATTTGTTTGTTTGCTTATTTTTAATTTTTCTTTTTTACATACACATTTATATTATTACACATATATTCAATAAACTACTTACAGCAAGAAGAACCATGAAATAATCAGGAATTATAATGTTACATTCACAGTATTTTGGCTATTTGTATTTGGCAATTTTGAAGAAAGCATCTTTCCTATCTTGGTGAGTCTAAAATTCTGAATGTAAATCAGTATCTATCATATCTCATCTATAGCAACTGAGAACATCTATCCAGACCCAAAAACATCTTACGCCCAAAACAACTAAGCTTAATTGTAAAACCAAACTATCTGGTCTTCAACTCCATCAGAGTTGGAGTTGAATCAGAGAAGGAATCAGAGTTCCATCAGAGAAGGAATAATATTATTTATCTGAGTAGACAGGAAGTGCAAGTTAACAGCTTCCAAAATGAGAAAATGACAGAGACAGTTTGTGGCAAACAAGCCACTGGGCAAATGTCCCCATTTCTGCCACAGAGAGAACTCTGCCTAAAAATGGGCAAGCTTGGATGCAGGCAATGCCGACGGCCCAACTCTCCCAAGACAGGGTAAGCAAGTCCTCAATAGTTCCTCCCTCACAAATATATTTGTAGGCCAGATGGATGAAGATGATGCTCCAACATTAGTTTTAGGCTAGTGGTATTTAATTAGATGGATTTAGATAGCTTGAAATTGAAGTAAATGGATCAAATTCACAAGTGTAGAAAATTTCTGTCCCACACTCTAATGTCTTACTTTATGTTGGACCATTCAGATTATTTTATTTCAGATATTTAATGAGCAGATTTTGTGTGCATGTGTGTGCGCATGTGTGTGTACGTGTGTGTGTGTGTGTGTGTGTGTGTGTGTGTGTGTGTGTGTATGAAAGAGAGAGAGGGGGGGAGAGAGAGAGAGACAGGGAGAGAGAGAGAGAGAGAGAGAG
>OU015748.1:72206944-72218677 GCA_907169655.1 Acomys percivali | reverse complement strand
AGAGAGAGAGAGAGAGAGAGAGAGAGAGAGAGAGAGAGAGCCCAGGGCAGTATTTCTTCCTCTACCTCTCTTCACCTTTACCAGGGTCTCTCAGGGAACATAAAGCTTTTCTTTTTCATGAAGATTGGTTATCCAGTGAGCTCCAGACCTACTCATCTCCACCCCTGACATGGGGATATAGGATGCACATCCATGTTTGTCTTTCCACATGGATAATGGAGATTCAAATTCATGTGGTCATGCTCGGAGAGCAAGCTTCCACCAACCAGGCCATCTCTCCAGCCCCTCCCTGGTCAGAGATGATTCCACAAAATGAGTTTGTAGCTTTCTTTAGTGACATAATATATGGTGTTTTGCTAACAGTTCCCTGTTGGTGCTCCTGGGATGACCACAATATATTTGGAGAAAACATAATACTTAAGTGTAGACAGATGCAAAATTCTATTCTAGGAAGTAAAAATTATGGGAGATAAGAAATACTAATCTGGAGAGATTTTTGACTGAAGATGAGTCACAAAATGTTGAAGCTTGGCAGTCTTCCTTCTTAAGAGGAGGAACTTGGCAAAGAGGAATACAGATGATCCTTAATTAGAGTGAAGTTATGGCCTGATAAACTCATTGAGAGTATCTTAATGTATTTCATGCTCATCCTAACTTACTAAGGATCAAAGCTTAGTTTAGGCTGCTTTAATCCTACTTCGAACACTTGCGTACTTTGCAAAATCATCCAGCTGATCAATCATAGTCTGTTTTATGAGGAAGAGGTGAATAGCTCATGTAATTTCTTGCCTGGTGTACACAAACAGTACTGGCAATACAACACTGACTTGGAGCTGAAGCTCACTCATTGCCAGTGCTCAGCACTGGGACAGAATGACAGTGTATGGATCCTAAACCTTGCAAAAGTCAATTTTTTTAATGGCTCCCACAGAAATTATATGGCTTTTTGCAGTATTATAAAGTGAGTTGAGTCATCATAAGCCAGAAATCACCTGACCTTTTCTCACTTATCTCAGATCTCTAAGTAGTTAGGGTGGCCCCAGGGTTGAAATTTGTGATAACAATGGCAATAATCTCTAACTGGCTTTCCCAGCCAGGTCACATGACCTACAGTGTTAGTCACAAGTCTAGTCCTGTGAAGAGATACGATGACCACAATGACTCTTACAGGAGAAGACAATTAACTAGAGGCTCAGTCTATTCTGGTCATGGTGGGAAGTATCCAGTAAGCATGGCAGACATGATGCTGGAAAACTAGTTGAGAGCTACATCTTAGTCCACAAGCCAAGCGAAAGAGACTAGCCCTCACATGGGTTTTTAGAACTTTAAATCTTACTCCCAGTGATTCACTTCCTTCAACAAGACCACACCTCTTAATCTTTCTGAAATAATGCCACTCTTTGATGACTAAGCCTTCAAATAAATGAACCTATGGAGGCCATTCTTTTAAAAAAATCATCAGACCTACTGATATCAGACCAATATGACAATCTTGGCTTATTATCAGGAATATAGATGGATACAGTCTCAGTTTAATTTCTGTGATAAAATACACCTACAAAACAACTTAGGAAAGAAAGACTTTAGCTTAGGTCAGAATTTGAGGTTACAGCCTATCACAACAGAGAATCAATTATAGAAGCTTAGAGTATGTGTCATACTATGTGCACAGTCAGAAGAGCTCAATAGATACATACACCTCAAATCCACTTTCATCAACCCAACTAAGAAAATTCCTCATGGACTGCACAGGCCAAACTACTCCAGATAATTCCTCCCTGAACTTCACTCCCCACATGAATTTATACTAGGTCACACTGACAATCAAAATTAATCATCACAGTTGTGTTTATAAATTTAGCCAAATTTTACAAGGTGGCTGCTCTGCTGTGGTCCATCCTTCACTAAGCTTCTACTCTTGCTCTATGTACCAAAAACAATGACAACATCTACCTGACTGTATTTTTAAGTGTGATCCTCATTTCCTGTCCCATAGATTCCCTCAAGGCCTCCCTTTCACCTGGAAGAATTGTCTCATTGCTTCAGACCACTGTGTTCTTTTCTTCATTAACCTTATTCCAGGCATGCAGGGATGGTTTAATATACAAAAATCCATCCATGTAATCTACCATATAAACAAACTGAAAGATAAAAATGACATGATTATCTCCTTAGATGCAGAAAAAAGCATTTGGCAAAATCCAACACCCATTCATGTTTAAAGTTCTGGCTGGAGAGATGTGTAATAAAAGGCATATACATAAACATAGTAAAGGCTATATACAGTAAGCCAATAGCCAAGATCAAATTAAGTGGAGAGATACTCAAGGAAATTCCTGTAAAATCAGGAACCTGACAAGGCTGTCCACTTTCTTCATATCTCTACAATATAGTTCTTGAAGTTCTAGCCCGAGCAATAAGACATCAAAAGGAGATCAAGAGGATCCAAATGGGAAAGAAGGAAGTCAAATTATCCCTATTTGGAGATGATATGATAGTGAACCCCAAAATTCCACCAGAGAACTCCTACAGCCGATTAACACCTTCAGCAAATTGGCTGGATACAAAATCAACTCTAAAAAGTTAGCAGCCTTTCTATATACAAGTGACAAACATGCAGAGGAAGAAATTAGGAAAACTAGACCCTTCACGATAGCTACAAGCAATATAAAATATCTAGGAGTAACTCTAACCAAGCAAGTGAAGGACTTGTTTGAAAAAAAAACTTTAAATCTCTCAAGAAAGAGATTGAACATGACAACAAAAGATGGAGGGATCTCCCTTGTTCGTGGATCAGGAGAATTAACATAGTAAAAATGGCCATCTTACCAAAAGCAACCTACAGATTCAATGCAATACCTATCAAAATACCTACAAAATATTTTGAAGACATTGAAAGATCAATTCTCAACTTCATATGAAGAAACAAAAAACCCATAACAGCAAAAACAATCCTATACAATAAAAGATCCTCAGGAGAAATCTCCATATCCAATCTCAAGCTGTACTACAGAGCACTGTTAATTAAAACAGCATCGTACTGGCACAGCAATAGGTGGGTGGATCAATGGAATCGAACTAAAGACCTAGATATGAATCCACACACATATGGTCACTTGAATTTTGACAAAGAAGCCAGATCTATTCAATGGAAAAAGGATAGCTTATTCAACAAATGGTGCTGGTCTAACTGGATGTCTACATGTAGAAAAATGCAATTAGACCCATATTTGTCACCTTGCACAAAACTCAAATCTAAGTGGATTAAAGACCTCAACATAAATCCAGAGACACTAAATTGGTTAGAAGAAAAAGTGGGAAAGAGCCTGGAACACATTGACACAGGAGACAGCAGCCAAGGCCTTAAGGTCAACAATTAATAAATGGGACCTCATGAGACTGAGAAGCTTCAGTAAGGCAGGAGACACTGTCAACAGAACAAAGCAACAGTCTACAGACTGGGTAAAGATCTTCACCAACCCTACATCTGACAAAGGTCTAATATCCAAAATATATAAGGAATACAAGAAATTAAACACCACCAAACCAAATAATCCAATTGAGAAGTGGGACTCAGAAGTAAACAGAGAATTCTCAACAGAGAAATATCAAATGGCTGAGAAACACTTAAAGAAATGCTCAACATCTTTAGTCATCAGAGAAATGTAAATCAAAATGATGCTGAGATTCCATCTTATACCCATCAGAATGGCTAAAATCAAAAATTCAAAAATTCAAGTGACACCACATGCTGGTGAGGATGTGGAGAAAGAGGAACACTCCTTCACTGTTGGTGGGAATACAAACTTGTACAACCACGTTGGAAATCTGTCTTGTGCTATCTCAGAAAAATGGGAATAGGGATTCCTCAAGACCCAGCTATTCCACTCCTTGGAATATACCCAGAAGATGCTCCAGCACACAACAAGGACATATGCTCATCCATGTTCATAGCAGCCTTATTCATAATAGCCAGAACCTGGAAACAGCCTAAGGGTCTCTCAATAGAAGAATGGATAAAGAAACTGTGGCATATTTACACTATGGAATACTACTCAGCTATTAAAGACAAGGAATTCCCGAAATTTGTGGACAAATGGATTGAACTAGAAATGATCATAATGAGTGAGTTAACCCAGAAGCAGAAAGAGCCAAATGATATACACTCACCTATAACTGGACACTAGCCCAAGTGGCATGTCCCATGAATGTCTTCACCTACCAGGAAAGTGGGATAGAGGGAAGGACATCCTATTGGGATTCTAGGTGAGAGAAGTATGGCCGAATGGGGAAACAGAAGGATCCAGAATGTCCTGGAAACCTACAAGAAGAACATTATGATGGGCAGATCTGGGCCTAGAGGTTCTGTTCAAACTCTGGCACCAACCAAGAACAATACGTGCAGTAAGCATTGAACTCCTTACGCAGATCTAGCCAATGGACAGTACATTCTCCACAGTTAAGAGGAGAATGGGGACTGGCTTTCACATGAACTCTGGTGCCCTATATTTGACTATATCCCCTGGATGGGGAGGCCAAGTGGCACTCAAAGGAAGGATAGCAGGCTACCAAGAAGAGACTTGGTACCCTATGAGCATATACACGGGGAGGATATCTCCCTCAGTCACAAACATAGGGGAGGGGAGTAGGGGGAAAATGGAAGGGTGAGAGGAATGGGAGGATACAAGGGATGGGATAACAATTGAGATGTAATACAAATGAATTAATAAAAATAATTTTTCTTTCCTAGCTGCTAGTACATGGTTGAAAAAACATTGTTCAACAACTGTACTATGATTATATCATAAAAGGGAGCCCACCATGGCCAGGATGTGCTGAGTGTAAGAAAGAGCTGGCCTCCATCATGGGAGGGACTTGATGGGTTAAAAGAAACTGGCTTACTGATGCCACACAATGTGGGAGCAGATGTGTTTCATTCACTGTTTGCCCAGAATGGGCCAAGCTGTTCCTGGTGGATCACCTTTTCCTTATCAGTGACATGCTCAGTTGCCTCCATTGAGAAAGATTTTAACTTCCTGGTTAAAGCACGGACAATTTCAGAGTTAAATTACATCATCTAACAGGACAAGAGATATGTGATATCCATTCAAGTGAGGTTTTAATGGGTAAAGTAAACCCTTTTTGCCAATGGGGAATACTTTAATAAATCCACATTCAGTCTGACACACAAAGTTCAATGATGAGAAACTTGAGTATGGTTTTTGAAAGGTTTCAAGTTTGTTTTATAAAATTATCAATGGTTTTCACTTAGAGTAGAATGTTACTAAAAGAAATTGTGGTTGACTTTAAATGCAAACCTAGATAATGTTAGAAGTTACCGAGTTCTTTCATTCCATTCAAAATTAGGTTTTACTCAAATATTTTCCCTATAAGAAAACTCTTCTGTGTAGACAGCCTTTTCTATATGACAAGTCCATGGGTAACTTACCATATAATCATGGCAAAAAGAAACCCCACAAGAGCTAATTTTAGCTCTAACTCCTTTATATAAAACATCTTTAAATCACTCTGGTTTTGAACAATGCAACCCACATTTTTCACCAAGGCAGTGAGAAGTGGATCAGACAACCTTTAAGTTGAGCAACCACTAAGAATAAAAGATCCAAAACGTCCACTTTAACCTATACTCTATGATCATCTGCTTTTCTGCTATCAAAGCAATTGATAATACTAATATTTTAGTCAGTCTACCCACATTAAAGGTGTGGCATCACTGTTGGAGAAGGCATCCGTGCCTAGGTCAACTCTCAGATCTACTGGTGGTTTATAGACATCTCCCTTTTCATCAGACAAGTGTACAACCAACGCTTTAGGGATTTAAGTTTATATTTCCAGAGGCATTATCCTTCACTTGGGAGATAATGCTTACCTAGGTCATGGGAAGAGGCGAATGCAATGCTGAAACAATGACAGGTGTGGATGCAGGTGACTTTCTTTCATTGCCTAGTTTGATTGATTCTGCTAGCTTCCTATCCACACTCCTCCTGCTCCTGTTTTCTTCAAATTGCAATGCTTTTGTTTTCTGGGCCTAAAGTTGTCTTTATACCAAAGAAGATGACAAAAGAAAACAGCTACATGTTCTAGTCTCTTTTACAGACACCTAAGACCATGAGGCTTGAGACCCCGCATATTCAGCTGTCTCCAGAGTCCTCTCCGCCTCTTCCATATTGTTCAATGGATATAGATGCCATAGCTAGGAGTTCCAGTTGATACCACGGAGAGAAGGTTTCTCTAGAATAAGAACTCAAACAACTGGAAGGAAATTGTATTCATAAGAAGCTCCCTTCAGGGAGCTACAGCAGTAGAAGTCTATGTTTTATATACCCTTGTATTATCCGGTGTGTGGTATAATTCTTCATAGTGATGCCTTTTGTACATGTACAGCCAACAATGGTTATAAAGAATGGCATCAGGTACATAACAGTAAAGAATAAGCAATAAAGCACAGATAAAGCCATGTAGCATGCGAGGAACCGGAAGAGTGTGTTGGGGGTTTAGAGGTTCATGGAGTGAGTCAGGGACCACCATGGCAGGGTTCATGGCAGCAGGCAGGCATGCCACTGTCACTGTAGCTGAGAGTTTACATATGAATTGAACAAGATAAGGGAGAGTGAAAAATCTAACCATCATGGCATGAGATTTTGGAACCTCAAAGCCAGCGTCTGTGATGCCTCTCTTCCAGCAAGGCCATAATCCTTCCCAAAATGGCACATGAACTGGTGGCTACAGAAACTATTCTCTTTCATGTGCAGGAAAAACAGGTGTAAGATAGAACCCAACACTGTTGACCATTGAAAGAAGAGAGGCAGTGGGTGCATGCTTTGCTTATATCTGGTGGGTGGGGCAACTACCCTTTTTAAAAATATATTTTATTAATTTATTCATATTACATCTCAATTGTTATCCTATCCCTGTATACTCCCATTCCCCCCTCCCTCCTATTTTTCCCCTCCTCCCCTCCTCTATGACTGTGACTGAGGGGGACCTCCTCCCCTTGTATATGCTCATAGGATTTCAAGTCTCTTCTTGGTAACCTGCTATCCTTCCTCTGAGTGCAGCCAGGCCTCCCCATCCAGGGGACATGGTCAAATATGGGGCATCAGTGGTGGGGCAACTACTCTTGAACCTGACCTTAGCTTTGTACTTTAACCCATCATGTCAGAGTATTTCTTAATTGCCAGGCTGTTTTGCGCTGAAATAGGTTGCATAGCTATAAAAACATGTCCTAAGTTATACAACTGACATGCATTTCTTATGAAATACCAGGAGTCTAGCTGTCAATTTTGCTTGGCTTTTGTTTTCAAACCAAAACTAGTTTTTCACTCAATGTTAGTAACCACACCGGCATATCTAAATTCAAATTTCCTAAAAAATCCCATTTAATGTAATATTTATGTATGTTTCCCTCAATTTTTAGTACATATTTAAAAGTACCTTTATTAATTTTGTTGAGTAGTAAAGGTGAGATAAAATGACATCTACATACCATAAAAATGAAGGTATATTTTAGGTTAAGAATAATTGTATTCCAAATAATGCATTTACTATTATTAAAATGATTAGCATAAACTCTATTTTTAAAGATTATACTTTAAATTTTTATATTATCTGAGTCAGTGTAAAGATCAAAATGGTCTCATGTTATAATAATCTTTGAATTTAATGCTTATTATTATTATCATTATTATTATTATTATTATTATTATTATCATTAATCTTATGAGCTTAATGCTTTTTCACTGTTTTCATGTCTAGACATTCTCTTCTTGAGGACAAAAGGAGGAAATAGAGAATAAGTTTTATAAAATCTGGATTATAGGCAACAAATCTTTATTTATTGAATAGTTCCATTAAAATATAAAGATTTTGAGTCTTTTTTTCATATGAACCATGAAGTTTATTTGAATTGTTTTTTTAAATTTTATTGTCTTTTTTAATTTTTAAATTGTTTTCTTTTTTACATATACATTTATATTATTATACAACAAACTACCTATAGCCAGAAGGACCATGAAACAATCAGGAATTACATAAATGTCACATTCATAGTGTTTTGGCTGTTTGTATTTGGCAACCTAGAAGAAGGCAGAAGACATGCTCCAATGTTGTGGAGAGTTTTTGGAGACTGATCAGCCAGCAAACTGTCTCTGTCATGGTCTCATTTTGGAAGCTGCTAATCTGCACTTCCTCTCTACTCAGAAAATTAATTTTGTTACTTCTCAAGACTGATGGGGTCGAAGACCAGATAGTTTAGTTTTACAATTAAGCTTAGTTGTTTAGGGGTTAAGGTGTTCTTAGGTCTAGATAGAAGTTTTAGGTTGATAGAGATGAGATATGATAGATATTGATTTACATTCAGAAATTTAGACTCACCAAGATAGGAAAGATTCTGAGTCTTCATTGTTTATCAGTTTCATAGTGCACTGTCTTGTAAGTCCTTGGAGACAGTTTGATTTTTTTGTATAGCTACAGTAATAATAGCTGTGGAGCCTTTTGAAATCTTAAGCTGATAATTAATTGTCACTAACAACTTCCTAACATTCTGAACAGCTGAAAAACTTAATAAAAAGACATCGATGCTAAACTGGCCAAAGTTTTTTTTTAAAGAAAATTACAAGCTACTAACATCCATGATTTTATTTTCATCAATATGTACTAATTGTATATCTTATTCTGTCTGTAATTATTTATTCAGAGAAACTACCACACTTTCTACTTACTCACTGTGCCAGCCACTCTGGCACTACTATAGTATAAAATTATTCAGCAGCCAGGGCTTTCATTCATTTAATCTCTGAAACAATCTCCTTTGTGTGGGGTTCAATTTAAGCACCTTGCTATTTAAACAGTTTCAGCCATCAAGAGTGTTAACTCCCATTATAGAATGTGAGAAAGGTAGGCTGGGAAAACAGCAAGGTCTCTGACAGTCACGTGTCATTTGTGGGCTGCGGTGCTGAAAGGCAGGCTTTTACTTGCTGTGTGAGTTGATGAAACCACAAAGTAGGAAATGGAGTTTCAGTGCCTGGGGATCCTGTCCTATAGACTTTCTCTTCGGTTCCTAGAAGATCAATCCTATTAGGTGCCAATCACCGTGAGTTGGTCACAATGGGAAGATTACAAGGTTAAAATGTGAAATGTCCTAGTTGGGTGTTTACTAGAAGTCCTGACTTTGAAGGCTCCAGTTTGAAATGAGTCCAGAATTGCAGCAAGTGTTAGGATCCCGCAATTTGTGAGCTTGTTCCGCTTGGTCCTTGCTCTTGCTTCACCCTCTAACCTTTGTCCAGGGCTGGCTACACAAGATGGACAGATCTGCCAATGGAATGAGATTTGAAAGGCAACAGGAGGCCTTCTTGTCTCTGGATATTTTCTCTTGAGTCTGTCATAACCTTCCCAACACCTAGCATGGCATCTGGCTCCATAAATCTTGATGGATGCATATAAAAGGATGGATGTATTCAGCATTCATTTAGAACTAACAGGTTAATACATTCTAGGTATTAGGCAAAATACAGAGGCTCCTAAACATAGATATAATCAAATAGTCCTAATTTTCAGGAGGCAAACTTAATGCAATTATAGTATAGTTCTGACTGTGTAGAAGTCATTCAGAAGAATGCCTGGCTTTATATGTCTTTGGGAGGAAGCCTTTCTCACCCTAACTGAAGTGTAACATTGTGAGGAGGAAGAACTACCATATGTGTCAGCAAAGTACAAAAGCAGATTGTCAAGATCCAAGAACTTCTGATGTAGGGGATGGATTTCAGGAGGGGAGCAGAGTGAGTTCTCAGACTGCCTTCTAAGCGGATATGGTCTAAGTGGAGACCAGAGCGGGGGCCTGAGCCTACAAGCACAGGCCCATGCAGGCCAAAGACATGGGTTGAGGGCTCAGGGGTTTCCTCAGGACAGTCTGGATGGAGTTTCACTGAGGAACATGAAGGGAAACTGCACTCTGATGATCTTGTCTCTGCAGACCAAATGCACTAATAGCGTCTCACTGTCAATGGTCAAGTTCTTTGAGAGAAGATTTTTTTTTTTTTTTGAGAGAAGATGTTTTAGTTGCTCTTTTTGTTTGCCTTCTTCTTCTTAAGTGTGGAGAAGGCAGAATATTGTATCAAGGACAAGTTACAGAACTGGCTTTGAGGATACTGGTTTACTGACAAGAAAGATGAGAGGTAATTTAAATAAATAATTCATTCCTTTGTTCCGGATTCAAATATCCCTTGCCAATTTGGAAGCCCATATCATGTGCCTTTGGGTTAGCCAGAGAGAAGCTACATGAATAATAATCAACATGGGCTTCCTATCTGATCATAGGTATTCTATCTTTTCAGATTGCAGGTGTGCCTATTGGCTGTAGGGAAGTCTCGGGATGTACAAATGGATCAGTGAGTGGAGGAGTTAGTGATAATGTGGGATCTATTACTCAGATGTCCCCGATAAACGCACATCATCCTATCACATACCCCCTCTTTCTCCTGCTTGTGGGAACATTTTTTTTCTTTTAAAACTCTCCTGAAACTGCTGATTTTTTTTTTAACAAAACATGCTATAGTTTTATTTTCTGTGTGATTTTGTCTGAACTCCAAAGCTCCAATATGTGTTCTTGAGGTACACAAGCAGAGAATGACCTATAAAAGATAAAAGCTCAGTTTGGAAGTAAGCCTTAAACAAAATATGCCCTGCTTCTTCCTGTCTTCTTTAAAATTCCAAAAATAAGAGGCTCTGTATTTGTAATCCATTGTCGCCATTTAACCATCTCTCACTGCCTCCATTGTGGAATAGGGTGACTCTGAACAGTAGCAGTTCACAGAAGCAGCAGAACCCTCCTCTCCCAACGCTATCTCTGTCTTTTGTTTTTCTCCTTTCAGTATGAACACTTTAGTAGCAGATGGAAGCACACTCTTTCCCCATGTGAAAAATATCAAGGCAAATGAAGAAGGACAAAAACGTCTTCTCCAACAATCTTTTCAGATTTGTAAAACTTCCCTCTAACAAGTCACAATTTCTGCTTTCTAAGAGTTAGCAAACAACTTTGAGAAACCAAACAGCTCTGGCAAGATAACGTTTTTATTTCACCATTTAATGTACACAACAAGAAACCTATGGGTAAAATAGCAGACATTTAGGAGTACTGAATTAAATGCAAAGTGCCTCTGAAAGCATGGTTTTACATTGTTATTACAAAAACCACAAAGTCAAGGAAACAGTGAGCTCAGGGAGACAGCTGAGTATTGGCTTCTTTAATGGTATCTGACTTAGTTGCTGTTTTTAAAGAGGATGACATTTCCTTAGTACATTACTCTTACTTGAAAGTTAAGTTCTGGGCTCTGTGGGGATGCTTTCTGAATTCACTTTCTACTGGTGGGTGTGAATAAGGAAGTGAGCTTACAGCCCACTGCTGGTTTTCATAATAATAGAGGAACAATGGCTTTTGAAAGTCACAGATAATCCCCAGTCCTCATTGTGGGCATCAGTTTCAACCCAACCTTTCACTTTAGCAGCTGGCAAACTGCAAAATTGACTGATGATCTTCTCTCTTACTTGTTTGACCCTAAATATGCATCCTCTCATAGAGGTGCCAAAAGCAAAGAAGTGATGCTAAGTCAGTGAGTAGGAGGGAGAAGAAAGAAAAACAAACCCTTAACTGTTTGTTGCCTGTTTCCCATTACCTATTCATTAAAACTGTCTTGGATATGTTTAATAATAATAATA
>OU015748.1:72196385-72206934 GCA_907169655.1 Acomys percivali | reverse complement strand
TAATAATAATAATAATAATAATAATAATAATAATAATAATAATAATAATACTTTATGATATGATTTTATAATTTCCCCTTCCCTTTCTTCCCTCCAGGCCCCTCCCCTCACATATATGCACTTCCTTGTTCTCTTTCAAGTTCCTAGCCTCTTTGGGGATATGATTTTTAGGGAAGAAGTTTCTGTTAACTTTTCCCCTTTAGAACTGACCACCATTTTCCATGCATGCTGTGGGGGAATGCAAAGCACCTGAGTTCGGTCCAGGTAGGGCACTACATCTCAAGATGATATGCAAAATATTCTCATCTTCCTTCAGAGGAAAAAGCACAGCCTTCTAAGTTTTGCACAGAGCCATGCAAACTAAGAATAAAAATGAAAGTCACACAGTGGAGAATTACATTGAACGGCTGTTCCTCAGTGTTTGATACAGACTCTCTTATATATGTTGACTTTTCCCACAATGTATCTTTTGATATTTGGTGTATCTGCTTCAAAAAGGGCAGCCTGCTGTTTATAGAAATATGATCTGCAATGAGTTATGTTTTGACCTTCCCTCTCTATCACATTTCTTTTAAGTCCCCGTGTCATGAATTAAACATAGAACAATCTTATTAATTTAAATAAAATCCACCTACTGGGGGCCATATGTACAGCCTGGGTCAGCTCTATGGAGTCACTATGGTGGAACAGAACGCCCCTCCTCCCCCGCCCAGCCCTGTCTTTTTTGTTTTGATTGTAGGAGAACTAAGAATGGGAACCAAAGAGTAAGAACGCATCAATCTGAGTCACCAGCACTTCAAAGATACTGCACTTTCTCAAAAGACCAAGGCAGTAGCAGGCTCTCAGAAGACACAAATTCACTGAGAGTAGTTTCCGAAAAGAGTGGATTTTATGTCAAATGGCTTTTTGTTTGCCGAAGGATTTAATGGTAGAGAGAGTTTCTTTGTAAAAAAAAAAAGAATTACTTCTAAAATAGTCATTCTTATGATGATTTATGGAGTAACAATTTTGTCCCAAGCATTATGCCAAGTGCTTTACATAAATTACATGATTTAATTATTTTCAAAACCCTGTAAGATAGCTGTTATCATTATTCCTCATCTGTATTGGTATAAATAATGGAAGGGAAGTGCAGGCGTATTTGCAGCAGCTTAGAAAGCAAGAGGATCTGAGTTTCCTTGCTGTTACCCCACAGTGCAATTAAGAAGATGCATGAAGATATTTGGTTTCCTTTGAGAGTCTTCTGATGGGAATATAATTCCATTCTTGGATCCTCATAAAAGACATTTCTTACAATTTCAACTACTAATGTTCATTAGTAATAGAAAATATTACTGAAAAGTTGGCCTTTCCCTGCGTATGGCAGGATTTCCTACCTTATGATATTTTCTTCCATGTTTGCTTTCATTTTATACTAACAAATATAAAACTTCCTGGTTAAATATATACTTCCTAGATGTATCATATTTATTGACGTGCTGTCTTAAATATAAAAAAGAACCAAGACAAATACTAATGCCATCATATACAAAGAGTTTTCATGAATAAATATTAGTATGTAGGGAAGTATTTAGGATACTAGCCAAAGAAAATGATGAGGTATTACATAGAAAAGAAATATAATCGTCCAATCTTGAATATATCCAAGAAGATATTAAAATAATGTATTATTATTAACAGTAACATTTGTGATTTAATTGTGTAAATTCTTTAAGGATTTAAACATATAGACACTAATTTTAATGTGTATTGAAAATAGGCTTTTTCATACAGTATGTTCTGATCACAGTTTCCCTTCCCCTGAGTCCTCCGAGATCCTTTCCATTTCCTTACCCACCCAAATCTATATATTTTTGTCTCCCTCAGTAGAAAACAAACAAGCAATTAAAAAATCCCCCCATACATAGTTTAAAACTGTTTTAAAAATAAATACATTATTTATAAATATTTAATATTTATAACCTTTGAGTTAATAATCTTATTTATTGCAATTATACAAAGAAAATGCAGAAGATCATCAATTTCTTTCCTTCATGAGAAATTACCATGACTATATTTTAAACAAACACTTCAATAACATAAATTCAACAAAATGAAAGCCTAACACATTCATACACATTAGATTGAAACTAATTATTTTAAAACTATGATTTACTTATTTATAGTATACTTCTAAGGAGAAAAAAACAGGAAATGATGCATATGCATGGGATTTCAATTGTAAAAATTAATGCTTTCTAAATGTAACTACATGTATAACTAACTATATTATATAGTTCCTACATACCATATACATAAAAATAAAATTCCATATAATAACAGATAAAAAAAGCTGGCAAGGGAGTCCATGTCAGAGACAGCCCCCACCCAACTCCGCTTACTAGAAGTCTGAGCTGTCTATCAGCTACAGCTGTGTAGGGGGTCTAGGTTCAGTCCATGCAAGGTCCTTGGTTGGTGCTTCAGTTTCTGCATGCCCCTTGGGCCCTGGTTAGTTGGTCCTGTTGGTCTTCTTGTGAAGCTCCTGTCACCTCCAGGTCCTTCTATCCTTACCCCCACTTTTCCACAAGACTGGCTTATATAATATTGCACAGATACAGGTATCAAGCAACTATAGTCCAGTGCAAGTCTGAGGTGCTTCTATTAGTATGAGCCTTAGTTTGGAGCAAGTCAGCTGTGTTCTTCCTCGCAGATCTGAGCCCCGGAGAGTGCCGCGATTTACCCCACACTGCTTACACTCTGTTCAGCTGAAGACAGAAACAGGTCATTTCCAAGCTCTGATTTGCTCTGTCCATCGTGACAGCAGCGTGTCGGTATGAACATGTTAAATGTGACATCTGCATTTCTTAGGATACAGTGTTCAAAAATATTAATTTTAATGTCTTTTTTACAAAAGCGAAACAATGAGGCTCATCCAAAGTAAATGTGTAAATCAAATGGAGGGCTGCAATGCAATGACATGGGCAGCTATACTAGGTAAATATTACTGGAATTCAGAAAGCACATGGCAGGCACAATAATGTGTTATGGTTCAAGTGAAAGCTTAAAATATCTGATTGTATGGGAGATACTAGCAGAGAGATATCCTAAATTTAACAGTGTTATATCTTTAGCAGAAACTGAGTCAAGTGTTCTTGGAGACAACGGCATAGGGATTTCGGTTCTGCTTTGCTTCCTTATTATGTTCTGTAGACATTGTCCCCCTGAACCCACAATGGCCTACAACTGTGTCTGAAGCTAAGGCTGGGCTTGAACCCCTGATCTTCCTGTGTCTGCCTGCCAAGCTCTGGGGTTACAAAGATGCACCCCCTGACCAGCAGGAATTTTATCTTTAACTTGTATTCTTCAGTACTGGTTGAAGTTTATACAGCAAGAAGTATTTAGTGCAAAGCACACAATTAAAATGATTTAAAGTGATCAATGACCGAAGGAAAATGTTATCCCTTTGCTTAAAACAAACACTGACATATTGGCAGATATCAACACATAGGACTGTGAATTACTTTCCACAAAATATGAGTATTTTCCTTCTTCCTTCAAACTGTTTTAATTTTTGTGGCCAGCACAAGGCTGATTTTGGCACGCGGAGAAGATGTTCTCACAGGGGGAGGAATCCACAGAGCAAAGCTTCTAATATGTTAAGTTGTAACAGCTCTTTCTTTAAGGCTGTGGGTCTGACTGTCATCTTTAACAAAACATTTTTATTTTTCCAATTTAAAAATCCTCCAGGACCTCCAATTCTCCTTTGTCTTTCTCATTTGTTCATGACAGTAATGGGAAATACATTTTGATAAAAATGTCTTGTTCACATTTTGAGTGATCAACTATTATCAACTCCCAAGTACACTCAAATAGCACCAATATTT
The DNA here is from genome assembly GCA_907169655.1 of Acomys percivali. NCBI lineage: Eukaryota > Metazoa > Chordata > Mammalia > Rodentia > Muridae > Acomys > Acomys percivali. Next base: position 72,203,071 of record OU015748.1, on the reverse strand, counting down.
TGTTAGAAAATAATATTTTTTTCTTTGAGTTATTTGCTTTTCAAAACTGAAAATATGTTTGTTTTATTATAGATGCTAATTGAGATAATATAAAATAATAGATATTATCTAAAATACAAAGAAATAAAACTACTTTGCCCCAAGTGCAAACACACACACCACACACCACACACACACACACACACACACACACACACAGACAGACACACACACACACACACACACACACACACACACAGAGAGAGAGAGAGAGAGAGAGAGAGAGAGAGAGAGAGAGAGAGAGAGAGAGTTAATATTACGGTGTCTATGTTTGTGTTCATCAACTTTCCTATGTGACTTGATTTTTTTTTCATGTTATACATTCTTTGTCCTTGTCACTTGTAATAGCAGTAGAAGAATCTACCAGATGAATATACCTTTTTTTAGGCATTAAAATTTTGCCTGTGACATAGACCTTCTCTTTCTTCTTGACAAAATCTGCCCACCATAGCAGAGGCTGTACAGGAGAGCTTTGCATACTGTTTTCTTTGCAGCCACACCGTGGGCTTAAAGCCCAAATCTCACCAGTAGGTTAATAATACATTTTTAGAATAGGTTTCATCTTTCTTAAACACCAGCTAACCAACCAGCCAACCAAGCATGATTGAAGAAATTACCTTTTTTTTTGTCCTGTTTGAATATAATTATGATGCATGAAACTGCAAAAGCATTTTTGTGACCACAAGAACTGATGCCTCAGACCAACACTATCTTAAAGATAGTAGAGTTTGAAGACAGAAAGACTTGGGCTCTTTGATAACATCCTTGTACCAATGATCTAAAATTAGACTATCCTTTATAGACGTGTATGTGTGTGTGTACATGCACACCTACTTGTGTGTGCACCTGTGTGTGAAGTCAGTATCAGAGGATGTTCCTTAGGCAATGTCTAGTTTGGTTTTTGTTTGTTTGTTTGTTTGTTTTTTTAGGTAATGGGGCTTTTCCATTAGGACTGGCTAGTTGACCAACAAGCTCATTGGTTTCCATTTGTCTCCACCTCCCTCAGCGCAAGTATTATAAACACGAGCCACCACGTAGGCCTTATTTTTCCCTCTCTGGTTCTGAGAATTGAATATAAGTCCTTGCATTTACACTTTCCTAGCTGTGCCATCTTCCTGACCCACTGTCAAGAATGTTATGCACAAATAACCTAATACTGTTTTCATCGACTTCATCAAATTACTTTGTTCCCTGCATCCAAAAAAAAATCTAACTGAGTTTTCAACAAATTCAAACAAAACTGAAATATTCAGTGTCCAATATATAATCTTGTCCAAAGTTTCCTTGCAAAATAATTTTGGAAATGGAATTTAGCTACCAAAGCTTATCTAACCTTAAATACGAGTTTAAGGTTCTTTTCCTAACTGGGACAACAGTTTGAATTAGGAATCAGAAGTGTGGCCTGAGGTCACAGGTGCTACTGACTAGGTCCTTAACTACATTGCTTTCTGCTTGGTTGACTTTGGGAATGTCACTTAACCAGTAATTGCCGCAGTTTACTGTCTCTCCAAAGGACAGGGTAAAAAATGTAGCCCTTCCATTTTGTGTGTGTGTGTGTGTGTGTGTGTGTGTGTGTGTATGTATGTGTATGTGAGGGGGGGGGGTAGCAACCCACTGGATTCACTTAGTCCTAGCACTGCAACAACTGTTTGTGTTACTCATTGCTCCCTCTCATCTTGACCCGGCAACAGAAACATGTCAGTCTGAGGTTTATATTTGAGCTAGTGTTTTCTCTTGTGTAAGTTCTCTGAGGTTCCCCTCTCCTTACTCTTGGCTCTGTTTTTTTGTCTTTCTGCCAAGACAATAAATTTGGCCGGAATATAATGTTACAATTGTGAGTCAGCATGGCTTTTTGACACAGAAGAGGTTCGTTCAACTGTTAAATATTCTTGAGCTTTTTTTTTTACATTTCAGATAATCTTTATAATTACGTACTTTACAAATAAATAAAAATATCAAGCATTCAAACTAAGCAGACTCAAATTTTATGCCGCTTGATGAACTTATATACTGTTAGAGTTTACATTCAAAACAGAGACTGTGAAGCTTCGCAATAAATTTTACACATTCAGTATTTGCACTATCCACCATTAAAATGAAAAAAAAAATCCATGACAGAATTAAAAGTAGAAAAATAATTAGCTTTTTATCTTTTGTAACTTGTGCCCATTGCTGCATTCAGTTCTTCATCATATTTACTTTCCTTATATTTAGTTTTTCTTATTCTGACAAAATACGCAACACAAAGGAGTTTTTTTACATACAAATGTCAGCAAGATCTTTGAAAATAATAGAGTCGTTACATTAGATGTTTAAGGAGAAACATTCCTATTGGAATGCCATGTGATTCTTTAGCCAATGAAGCAGTTATCATTCCAGATAATCACCTAAGATCTAATTGGGTTTTTTCCTTTATTATTCTAAAATCCCTGGAGGTGGAAGAAATGGAGGAGCAGCAAAATTAGGATGACCTTGTTTTAATTTTAACTATAAAAACAAAATAATAGAATAATATTTTCTAAATGAAGGAAGTTTTGGCCATGATGGCATATGTTTCTTTATCTTCTTTTCATCCCCCAGTCTGTTTCAGAATAAAATACATAAAACAAAGAGGTGTGTGGTGAGAACTTTTTCTGATGATCGGAGTTTAAGGCCCACCTTGCTTGCCTAGATGGTGATTTTAAAGCCAGCCTGAGCTACATGAGACCCTGTCTCAAACATATCAATAAAATAGACTAGTGCCCTTTCTATATGTATGATGTGTATGCACACCTATACACAGTATGAGTATAAATATTCAGTATACATGCAGATATGAATTTTATGAGTGTCACCATGTCTCTGACTTCAAATGTTATAGACTTACGTAAAAAGGCTGCCGAACTTCATGGAAGTTTTACATGAAGTCCATCTGCAATACCCTCAGGCTAGTGATTGCCCTGGCTTATGAATTATCCTTTGTGGGTTTAAAAGCAGGTCCCCTCAGATTGTCAGTTCACTATCTCTTCTCTCTAATCTATTGAGCAGCACAGAAGGCTGGCAGAAAGAAAGAACTGTTCCAGTCCTCAAAACCAGCCAAGATAGCTATGCTGGGCCCCTGAATAGTTCTTCCACATAAGTGGTTCTGTGAGAGTGTTGCCGTGTGTGGATATTACTTTTCTACTCTAATGAGCATAAAACGAAGGGAAATGAAAAATCTACACTTTATTTTAGTGACAGGTGGTCAGTTGGTATTTATAGATTACTGCGAATGTGCTGTTAAAAGGTAGAAAAAGTGTATGTGAATCATGGGGCTTGAAAATTGGAGTGGATTTTGAAGATTTTTCTAAAGATCTTGGTCACAGAGTGGCAGTAGTCTAATACTCAGAAGACGGCCTAGTCAGCAAGCCACAAAATAGATTACAAGAGCACCAGAAACAAACATCAAAGGAAACCCTTTTATAGCAGGATTAAGAGGTAGAAAGATTGTTTTATGGGAGCCTCAATCATGGGGGCAGGGAGACTAGTGAGGGCGAGTATTTGGAGATCAGCCGTTTCCTCGCTGTCACTCCTATAAATCTGTATGTGTTTCAGTTATTTTTAAAGAACTTTGAACTACAAGAGCACACTAATATTGTTCCCTACTTTGCAAACCTGATTAGTTCCTGCTGGGTATCCTTCTGTATTTTCTAGTGGATAATTACATTTTCTCAATGAGCTAGATGTTTGATGTTTATTAAGGTAAATGACTTCGTTCCTGACTTCATTGACCCTTCACTGAGAACATACTATACCGTTATGTGCTGCCACTGTTCTAGGCAGTCAAAACACAGTTGACCAAGCACTTTGGTTTCATACAGTGTTATCTGTGCTTCAGTTTAATCTAAGATCTGCAACTTTGATAAAAAGCAGTTCAGAGTCGGGGATGAGTAAATGCATCTGGGTAAACAATTTAAAATTAACTCATTCCTCTCTTCATCTTATTTTTCACAAATGATAATGGGGAAATTGATCTCTTATCACACAGAGGTGATATGTTTTCAATAAATATGTATTTCACAAAAAAGTCCCATTCTTCTGGCGATGCCCAGAGGCCTCCACTGTGTTCTATCAAAGGCAGAGTCTGGAAGGAGTGATAAGTACCAATCTCATTCCTGCTTTTTATGCTGGACTTGACTGTGATGTGGTCCTTGCTAGCTGGAAAACAAACTAGTTGCCCCAAAGTTGCCTCAGCCCTTGATACCTCACAAATGTGGCATGTGGATACTTATCTTTGAAACTGGTATCTCAAAGCAATCGTGATGCTTGATGTGTGACTTATCAGTGTTTGGACCATTTCACAGACATGTCATTTTGCCATATGGCTTATCAGAACCTGTCTCCTTATGGTGTGGGAAAACATTTGGAATCAGAACACCCATGTGTTTTTCTAGAAGATTCTGTAGGAAGCTTGGGAGCCAGCTATGTCATCCTTGTTCACAACAAATCTTGAACAACCATTACTGTTTTATGGCAGTAAGTCTGTGTCTCCAATATTTAGCACATTAAATTTTGTAATTTGACAAAACCAAGGCTTGACACAAACAATTGGAGAGAAATGGGAATGTTTCTTTGTATTGATCAGTATCTAAAGGAACAGAGAGTTTTTCCTAATACAATAGAAATCATTACCATTTCCATTCGAGGCTTCTTTCTGTAACTTTCTGTAACATGCAACATATAAGATCAACTCCTGTTCTCAGGGAACAGTTCCTCAAATGCCTACTATCATGTGCTCCTTCTTTTGGAAGGAGACATCCATCAGGGGCCTTGATATCCACTTTTTAACAAAGAATATTATTGGTTACTGCAGTTAGAAAGAAAGCCTAAGAGCAGGAAGCAAAACTTACTGATGGCAATGGGATGTGGACCTTGCTCAGAATGTCCCCCCCCCCCTTTTGAATAAATGTTGAACGTCCATTCTACCCACCCACTGTAACAGGAAATTGTATATTTTCAAAACACTGAAATCGAATGGATTCAAGCTAGGAAGAACCTGAATATTATGAAATCCCGATGGGAATTTTGAACTTTGTTTGCTTGTTTTAAATACATATTCTAACTTCTATGACACTGCAAATGATCTATGACTTCCAAATTTGGTTGTTATAGCTGCTGAAATAACTCTGAATGAATATTTGTCATGATTTTCCCAGAACAGCAAGAACCATGAAATACAGAAAATACCCCAGTGTCATCTCAGGTCCCGTTTCCTAGTGACGTGATGACTGCTCTTCCTTCTAGCTCATGAGTTCTGCCTCTTGTTCCCATCCTGTCCCTGTAGGAAACAACCTGAAAAACAAATTCAAATAAACTATCAATTTTATAATAATAATAAATGAATGTATATTTAGATTTCTCTGGAACATTAAAAAAAAACTAATGTTGGGTAATGCTTTGTCCGTAGAAGTTTTAGTATGAGTCTGTGGTGAGAGCACAAAGTGAATGTTGTGACCTATCCAGAGACCTTCCTTTTTGTGAGTCCTACAAAAACACAAAATCTCTGACTCTTGGACTCAAAAGGCAAATTCCCTCTTGGCAGAAAGTTTGAAGATCATAAAAAATTTTAATCTGCCTTTACAACTAAAGAAATTTTTGAGTAAAACTCACACTTCCCTTGATGTAAGAGGGATTCAGAGAAAGTAAACATGAATAACTCCATTCTTTCCGAAGTACTTGATGGAGATTTCTCTGTATAAAATGAACATAACACTAGTGTACAGGCTTGCATTTATGTGTGTGCCCATATGGAAGTATGCCATGTGCAGGTGAGAAATAGACATCAGGTTTCATTCTTTAATTCTTTTCTTTCCTTCCTCCCTCCCTTCCTTCTCTCCATCCTTCTTTCTTTCTCTTCACTTTCCATCCTTATCATAGCCCCTCCCTCCTCTCCTCCTGGTCTCACCTTCTCTCCTCCTTCTCCCTATTCCCTCCCCCCCTCACACACCTCACATAAGGGGAGCTCCCACTACCACCAAACCACATCAGCACATCAAGTTGCACCAAGACTGAGTAGTCTTCTTCCCCTGTGGGCTGGTCAGAACACCCTGCCAGGGATAAGTGATTGGAAAGCAGACAACAGAGACCATGTCAGAAACAGCTCCCTCTCTCCTTTCTAGGGACCCACATGAAGACTGAGCTGCCCATTGCCTATATCTGTGTAGAGGGCTTACATTGAGTCCATGCATAGTCCTTGGTTAGAGCGTCAGTCTCTCTGCAATCCCCCCTAAGCCCAGGATAGCTTTCTCTGTGGCTCTTGTGGAGCTACTATATATGCTGTCACTTAAGACACCATGTGTCAGTGAATTTAGGGGTTAAAGATTTGACTAGACTACAGATCAGCAAGGATCAGACTGCCTCTCCAGTCCTGGGATCACAGGCAACACTTAACTTTTACACAGGTATTGGGGATAGAACTCAGGTTTTTAAGCTTTGACAGCAAGCATTTTACCGACGAAGCCCTCTCTCCAGCCTGCCATGTTCAAAGTTACTAATGTAAGTGATGAATGCTTCATAGTACTGCAGTTAAGCCACAGAAAATTATTTACTTGTATGGTGCAAACCTTTGGTGCCACTATTTCAAGTAGAAGCAGTGTCTTGGTTACCGTTCTGTTGCTGTAAAGACACAC
>OU015748.1:72172225-72196375 GCA_907169655.1 Acomys percivali | reverse complement strand
GACAGACAGACTGACAGACCTCATGACCTGATCGTGGGCTTGTGAAACCTCAGAGCCCACTCCCAGTGGCACACCTTCTCCAACAGGTCCATGCTTCCTAATCCTTTCCAAACAGTTGCACTAACTCGAGGTCAAATATTAAATCTTATCAACCTATGGAGGCCATTCTCATTCTCATCATTTAAGTGGAAATGTTAAAAATTTCCCAACTCATTAGTATATAAGTGGTGTTTTCATGTTTAACATGCCTTATGTCCAATTAACATCTGTAAAACCTATTAGGATTAATGGAACTCAAGTCCTTACCCACAAGAAACTACATTAGTGATAATTAGTTCTGCTGTGTTGAGCACATTTCCTGTATTTATTTAGGAATGTATATACTGAAATATATGTATGGTATTCCCAAACACTAAGCACTTCCATCTTCTGCATCACCTGTAGTGGGATAGGCAGCACTTGGGTGCAAAGCAACTCAGCGCTCATCTGTCTCACAAGGAAGGCAGCATCAGGAAGAACCTTGATAGTAATTTGATTTCGTTTCATTTCAACTTTGGAATTTGAATCATTGGTGGCTGAAGTCTTCTATGCACTGAGGGGTGGGCCCTCTGGATGTTTGTTGAATGGAATACAATTCTGAGTGAGAAAACGTGACTGTGCTATGACTTTCTTTATGGATAGTCATGATTTCTAACATGGTCTCAGCGAAACAAAACAAAAAACCAAAAACAAACAAACAAACAACAACAACAACAACAACAAACCAAAACAAAACCCAAGCGAACTCACAGGCCCACAGCAGGCTAAAGACTGTAGATGTAAATGAGAAAATGTCAGTGACTCAGCTTCTGGTTCTGATGTCTGTTCTTAAGCACTTTGCTTAGTTAGCTTAGCATTTTAAGAGTTAAGAGGCAGGCAGGCTCTCTGTAACCCTGGCTGGCCTGAAACTCCCTAGGTAACCCTTGCTGGCTTCCCTCAAATGTATAAGGATCCTTTTTATCAACTTCATAAGTTCTGCAGATAAAGCAAGAGCCACCACCCTTGTCTTTCAGGCAGAAACTTAAACCTAAGGCTGATTATAAAGACTCCACCCACCATTTTTTTTAAAGATAGGAATAAGTGGAGCCAGAGAAAGAGAAAGAAGATAAGGGAGAAAAGGAGGAGAAAATAACAAGGACAAAACATCCCGTATCACTTAAGAAAGAGCATGTGGCTCCATATTACTTAAGACTGAAGTTGTCCATAGGGCATCATTTCAATAATGTTTGCCATAAGCTGTTCAGGTATCCAGAAGGGACAGTAGATGAAAAATAATAAACATAAGAATTTCATCTAATAAAGAAAGTTTAAAGCATTGCCATTCTGACGTTAATAACAAAAAGTCAAACGTTTCTTCTGTGGGCAGCAGATGTGCTTATTGAAGAAGCTGAAAGCAAGTGATTTATTGAGTGTCTCTTTAAGGTACCAGAAACTGTGGAGGTCCAGGGCATGAGACTAGAGGCCTTCTGCATCCCTGCATTCCTTCCGCTAACAGTTATCTGTCTATTCTCTTGTTAACAGTTACTGTAACAGAGTTCCTGGATTGGCAGTCCAACTTTTTATTAGAGTCACAAAATGTTCAGTAGGACACAGTCACAGCTTTATTTTCTATTCCTGTGTGTTTGGTTGTTTTACTTGTATGACTGAGGGTGTTGCGTGTCCTAGAACTGGAGTTCTGATGGTTTAAAGTTGTTAAGTGGGTTCTGGGAACTGAACTGAACCCAGGTCCTCCACAAAAGCACCAAAGGATCATAACTGGTGTTCCATCTCTCTGTATGTTTTAAATGTTATACCTGGAAATGCAAGTTAAGCAAGTATGACAGGTTTCAAAGAAGTGTTAAGTATTATTATCCATGATTTTAGTTATTTCCTAAGTTACAGAAAAGGTGACATATTTTTCTTGTGGATATTATAAAATACCCCTATACCTTTGAGACCTTGAGTCAAAGTTGATTATTATAAGAAGGAAATACTTGATTCTTTCATTTTGTTATGATTCTCATGTCAATTGATGTACAAGTGCTGGCATGTATATTAATTGGGACAATGACATTAAGAAAAATTATTCAGTAAAACTTAAAATCATGAAGTACTGAATTATTCATGATCTAGTATCTTCTATAATGGATTCTGTGGGGGGGGGTGTGTGTGTGCGTGTGTGACTAGAGCAGAGAGAGGCGAGAGGCATTGGGCATCTTCCTGAATTATTCTCTGCCTCATCTTTGAGCCTGGTACTCTTTCTTTTGGATAGACTGTGTAGCCAGCAATCTCGGTAGATCCCTTTGTTTCCTCCGTTCGCAGTGCTGGGTTTCCAGGCACACAGAACGCCATGACCTGCTCCGTCATGATCCTGGGACCTGAACTCGGGGCACAGCAAACAAACACTCTGCAGTCACTGAGCTAAGTCACCAGTCCTTCCACCCTGGGGATTTTAAATCTTTTTTTTTTTTTTTTTTTTTAAGTGTAGAAAGTGGAAGTTTTACAAAACAACATAAAAATGGGAGAACTCTTAGAGGTCACTGTCTAGTCCCACAACGCCACATGAAATCCTTCACTACGACCCAGGTAGCAGCGGTCTGCAGCTGCTGAGAGCTCACACTGAGCTTGGATGGAGATCAGAAAGAGAGAGAACGCAGGCTCCCCTTAGGCGTTCCTCAGATTCCCCCTTCCACCCCCCCACTCCCTCCAGAACACAGCTCACTCTGTTTTGAACCATTTCAGCTTTCGGAGTTGTACTCTCTGTTTCCTTATGATATTTATTTCCTCAGTATTTACTATGACTAACACTTATGTTAGTCCATAGCGAGTTCCCACTTGTATGGAATAGCCAGACCCATTTGTCAAGGATAATATGTCTCTGGGTTTTTTTGGCAGGGGGAGGAGGACCCACAGAAGATATGTTATTTTGTTAATGGGTCATTAATATTCTGTATTGCTATAAAATGATGTTAGCCTCTCCAAATGATGAATTAATTTTTTTTTTGCCTATTAAAGACAGCAGAAGAACCTTAGCGAAATCATCCTGAAGACTAGTCTAGTTCGGGAATTTAGAAATATCATATATAGGTATTTCTGCACTTTGGATAAGTGGCTGAAGGCATTAGTGATAATCTGTTAGCTCAAGATGGGTGCTATCATCTTCCCTCCACGTAGGCAACATTTTCACAAGTGAGATAAAACAGGCACTTTGTCATGATAGCCCTTAAACGGAGAACCTCCTCCTTCCTCCGTCTCTGAAAGCGAACTCCTCGGGGATAAACTCAGATAACACTAGATCTGGAGCCCCGTAAGAGCTATTCGAACAGATCTCTGCACCAAACTTGCTGGCCCTCTATCAACGACAGAGCCCCAAGCCGCTTCTGCAGAAATGTGCATTAATCTTCCCTAGCCTCTGGACTCTGCTTGGTGAAAGATAGTCCAGTTCTTGCTTAGTAATTCTAGAGAGACGCGACTACGAGAAAGGTTGTCTAACAGTGCACCGATGAAAGCAGAGAAAGACTACAACCACTTCTGTGCCTCCATCAATCAGGCAGGGCCTTCTCTACTCTCTTTTCTCAAGTGGGAAATCACTGCTTCTAAAGTGTCTGACGCTCCAGAGTCAGCCTCCTGTGCTGCTTCCGGGAAATGGAGATACCTTTCACAGCTTGTTGGACACTAATAAACTCCTCAAACTCGCATACGCGTGAGTGTCTCTTCTCTCCGTGGAAGCGTGAATGCCTCCCACTGTTACAACGGAGTCAAATGGGAGCAAAGGTGAATCATGTAAGGGCAGTTTTTAAACAGAAAGGGATAAAAAAAAGCACTGCCGCTTTACTTAGCATTTTGCGCTTGATTTGCAAGGAACAGGCTGGGTTAAATATCCTCCAAAGGTCTACACTTTAAATTTATACTTAAAAGACTTTTTTTAAAAAGTCAAATTTACTGAAATAGCATCAGTGTGCGATACAGTACAGTCTACACCCTTTTTGTTTGTTTTGTTGTTTTGTTTTGTTTTTCGAGACAGGGTTTGTTCTTTTCGCTGTCCTGGATTCACTTTGTAGACCAGGCTGGCCTCGAACTCACAGCGATCCGCCTGCCTCTGCCTCCTGAGTGCTGGGATTAAAGGCGTGCACCACCATGCCCTGCTCAGTCTACACTTAAATAACCATTCGGTGATCACAAACAAATACGACTGTTTAGCCAGCGTTGCATGTAAGATACAGAGAATCTCCTTTTGAAAAAGTCCCTCCCATTTCTGTGCTGTCAATCTCTAGCCTGAAATCTGGGTAGCATCGGTCTATGTTTAGTCCTTAGAGTTTGGAGGAGAGCCACAAGCTGATTTGCTAACGAATGCAATAGTAATATCACAAGTTAAAAAGTTAAGAGATCAACAAGTGGCCGGTGTGAACTATCATTCCGTGTTTTTGACTTGGCTCCAGCCTTTTCTCTATGTGTGTACAGCTTGTTCAAGCAGAGACTGTTCCCAGTGTGAGCCTCTACCTACCTCACACAGGGCAGGCGTAGAACTAGATAGAACAATCAATGGAATTAAATAAAAAGATGAGAAATATAGACACGTAAGAACTTGCTATATGGCAGAGGCAGCATTTAGTTAGTTTATTTTTTGTTTATTTGTTTTATTTTTTGAGACAGGGTTTCTCTGTGTAGCCTTGGCTGTCCTGGACCCGCTTTGCAGACTAGGCTGGCTTTGAACTCACAGCTGTCTACCTGCTCTGCCTCCCCAGTGCTGGGATTACAGGTGTGCACCATCATTTCCGGCTCAGAGGCAGAAATAATATACTAAGCAGACAACCTAGGAGAACCAACTTTATTTTCAATAGCGTCTACAATTTTCTTCTACCACAAGTGGCATTAAGTCCAGGCAGTGTGAAATTTAGGATGTTAATATATTATATAAGTGTTTTGGAGAAAAGTAAAAGCATAGAAATTGTTCCCAGAAAAATGGTAAACTGAAAAGGCACACATGCTAAACATGCATTCCTTTTGCATATAAAGATAATGGGAAGTTAAAAAAAAAAAACCACCACCAACAACAACAAATTCATGATAATTATGTCTTTCCTATAAAAAAATGCACATAAATATATGAGAAAAATAATCATGTTAGTAACATTATGATCTTAGTAAATTTATAACCTCAATAGTTGGTAAGCAGTTCATCATTATTAGTCAAAATATAAATTGAAATAAGAATAAAATATGTTTTTTTCTTTCACTACATTGTCCACTTTTTAAATAGAAATAGTAACTTGCAGTGCTTTAAATATGAGTGGAAAAATATATTTATATATGTGTATGTATTTGTGTATATATATATAATATATGTTTATGGGTGAAAATGTCTTCTATTATTTTAAAAATAAAATTAGCAACACTGAAATTTTGTAGGAATATCTCCCATAAAAATTATACTACAAGTACTCACTGGAATTCCTACAAGAATAGTTTCAAATGTATTTACATCATTGGGATGGTTATGCTAATTATGGGGATCTGGAGTCGTTTGGAAGAGAGAGGCTCGGCATGTCTGTAGGGATGTCTCCATTACATTCACTGATGTGGGAAGACCTATCTTAATGAAGATGGAACCATTTCCTCTGCAGGAGATCCTGGACAGCCTACGGTAAGGAGGGCTGAGCAGCAGCATGGATTTGTTGCTCTCTGTTCTTGACTCTGGATGTCATGGGACCATCTGCTTTCATCATCCTTTTGCCTTGGTTCTCGGACAGGAGAGACTGACTGAGCTAAACAAACAAACAAACAAACAAACCCAAAACCAACCAACCAAAGAAACAAACAAAAAACCCTTTCTTTTGGAAGTTCCTTTTGTTAGAGAATAATCACAGCAATGGGATCAGAAACCAGACAGAAAAAAAAAAGATTGTTTAAGGGGCAAAGGACAAGCCAAAGTTGTTTTCAAGAGTAAAACAGAGACATCTGTCATACTGCCCCATTTTGAAATATAATACAGCCATTAAAAGAATGAACTGTTCTTATTATTTTCCTCAAACAATATATCTTATGTAATTTTGATTTACTTTTATTGCACAATAGTTTGCAATCTCATCTTTTTAAAAAATAAAAAGCATATGCTTTCAGTAAATTAACATGCAAGCATTTGTGTTTTAGTCTAATAGAGAAAATTATAGAGTTATGCACACCAGGATGTCAAGTAGGTAACTCAAGGGTATTAAGTGAAGAAAATTATCTTAAATATGCATCTGTGAGATAATATATATTTATTTCAGAGAAAATGTGAAATTTGAACTTAATAAGAGATCAGTGGGAAGATAAATAGTCATTGCTAGGCTTCCAAGTTATCTGAGTCAAATAAAAATGAATCAGCTGTCACATATACTATATACTATCAAGCTCGCTCCACCATGACCGGTAGAACTAGTCCACCGTACAATGGGGAATTTAACTTGTTGTCAATATTAATGTTGAATATTCATAGTTGTCCACAGCAACAGACCAAAATCTGGATTATAGCAACTACATTTGTGAGTAAAATTATTCTTGAATAATATTTTATTTTTTAATTAACAAAAATTCATTGCAATAATACCTGGTGACTGATAAGACAATTCATAGATGTAATCTATTTTTAAAAAAATAATGTTATGTGGAGAGTAGAGACTGACCCTGACATGAACTCTAGTGCCCCACATTTGACCACTTCCCCTTGGTGGGGAAGCCTGATGGCACTCAAAGAAAGAATAAGCAGGCTACCAAGATGAGACTTGATAGCCTATGACCGTATGGTATGGAAGGAGGTCCCCTTTGGTCTTAGACCTAGGGGAAGGCAATAGGATGAAAGTGGGAGGGAGAGAGAAACAGGAGGATACACGTGATAGCGTGACAATTGAGTTGTAATCTGAATAAATTAATTAAATAAAAAAGATGATGGTGAATATTGGACATTTGGACTCTGAATCAAAAAGACTTTTTGCTTTTGCCATCTATTCTAATCATGTGGATAATAAAGAAAAGATTAGCAGAGGACAGATTGTGGAGTGCCCCTTGCTGGATTCTGAATCCACCTAATCATTGCCAAGGTTTCTGAATGTATGACCTCATTTCCTCTGCTTAGAATAAGAGTACCTACCTCAGAGGTTCATTCTGATAATTGTGATTTTCTAAGCATGAGATAAAGAGAAAGAGCTCCAAGAATTATTGAATTATTGAGTAGAATGGCAATGTCTTCACAATTGGTTTGGTGGGTTTGCTTTGTAACACATATAACTAGTTAACTCTAAAGGGACTCTGGCTATTGAGCTTTGACTTAAAGGCTTTGAATTTTGTAACCTGGCATACATTTTGGAAAGAAAGTAGAAACTCATGTTGGTTTTATACTGTCAAAATTCTTGCTACAACCCTAAGATTTAAAAAATATAAAACAAACATGTGCAGAGAGGTATTATAATACTCTGGTAACATTGCCTGGCTAGACTTATCTTTTGACAGAAGAAATAACCACACACATTTGCTGTCACACACACACACACACACACACACACACACACACACACACACACACACTGTTTTGAAGAGCTGCAAATTCCTGTTCTTGCAGAGGCGTTTACTTTGGCACCATGTACTTTTTTTTTTTTGTATGTTATCTTCTTCTGTTTGGCTTTACTGTAAGCTAAACAGACAAAAGATGTTCTGGAAAATTAAGTGGACTATCCAGTCTGGAGAGGATGTGAAGAGTCCCCAGTGGGGGATTTGCAAAGGATCTGCTAGACACTAAGAATCCTCTTTAATTGCTGTCCTGTTGAAGTTCTGTTACATCCATCATTACGAAGTGTAATTGCTTTATGTATCAAGTTCTCACTCCCAGTCTCCTGCAAGAGTCACTCTTTTAGTTCCAGGGCTAACCTGACCTCGTTTAGCCGAACACCAACATGATATTCATGACAGATGGGGATCTTACTTTTTAAAATAGCAAGTGTGGTGCTCAATAAGCAGAGCATAGAGACTTTGCTGTGATCAGAACAAATTCATGAGATAGACAGAGAACACGTCCTCTCCATGTCACACAAGAGGAAAAGAAAGAACGATGGTAGGAAGTGGCATTTGTCACAGTCAAGTTTCTATTGGTGCAATAAATACCACAACCAAAAGCAACATAGGTGGGAAAATGTATATTAGGCTTATATATCCAGGTCACAGTCCATTGATGGAATCCAAGACATGACCTCAAGGCAGAAGTCTGGATGCAGGAACAGAAGTAGGAGACATGGAAGAGTGATGCTTACTGGCTTGTTTCTCATGGTTTTCTCAATCTGCTTTCATAGAGAACCAAGGACTGTCTGCTCAGGGTGCTGCACCTCCCACAGCAAGCCAGCTCCCCCATCCTACCCTGACTTCAATTATTACTCAAGAAAATATCCTACAGATTTGCTGCAGCAAATCTGATGGTAGCAGTTTCTCATTTTAGCTTTTTCTGCCTAGATATGTCTAGGTTGGTGTCAAGTTGAAATACTAATACTAATACTAATACTAATATTAATACTAATACTAATATTAATACTAATACTAATACTACATCAGCCCAGCTTTCCAGAAAGAGTTCTTCATTTTTGGTGCCATGTTGTTTTTCTAGGCTAGAGTCATAGGAGGGCTGAGCTGTCATGACTGATAGGAACTGGGCCCTCTTAGCTCACCTCAATCCTAGGGTATATTGGAATTCTCTGAATGGATGCATTGCCATTGTGCATGCAACTATTTAAACTCAGGTCAGTGAACCAAATAAAGGGAATATGGATGATTCTTGTCAACTATAGTGCATGGTAATTATACATGTTTTACACAGAATTACTTTATTATTCCATGTAATAGTTCATCTTCCCTCTTACATTTTATGTAAGTGTGTGTTTTCTATTGTATGTGTTTATATGTATGCATGTGTGCATGTGATCATTGGTGTGTCTTTGTATACATTCTTGCCATGACCAATGTGGGGCCAGAGGTCAGCCTTGGCTATTAGTCTCTCTGCTTTCCACCCTGTTTGAGACAATGTCTTTCTGCAGTTCTCAACTGCCTGCTGCAAAGTAGGTCCTTGAGCTGGTGGAACAATCTACTGCCTCTCTCCACTCCCCACAATGTGGGAGAAGCCCTGGGACTACAGGTTCATAGTATTGTACCTGGCTTCAAGTGTGGTCTGAGAACCCAACCTCAGGTACAGGTCTTCAGGATCTTGCACTAAGTGCTTTAGGTAATGAGCCCACTCCCTAGTGTGTCATTTGCATCTTGATGGACTTAGGTTCCTCTACAAAACACATCTTTAGTTGTATCTCTGAGGGAATTTCACGAGAAGGTTAACTGAGGAGAGGTAAAAGAAAAAAAGTGACAGAGTAGGGGCCAGTAAGATGTCTCAGTGAGTAAAAGTACTTACCACCTACCCTGATAAGTTTGACCCCTAGGACAAACATGGTTGAAGAAGAGGACTAACTGCCTCAACTTGTCCTCTGGAGACAGGAGGACCCTGAGATTTCAGCCAATAAAGCCTTAGTGGTAAGCCACAGATACCAAAATGAGATTTTTGTCTCAAAAAGCAAAAACCAAAAAAAAAAAAAAAAAAAAAAAAAAAAAAAAGCCCAAAAAACAAAAACCCATTGTGGATGGCTTTTGAAGAATGACACCCAAGGTTGACTGCTGGCTTCTACATATGTGTACATATGTGTCCCTGCACACACACACAAACACACAACACAACACTTTATCAAAACCAATACAAAGTTGAAGCCTCACTCCCGGACTTGTGACTCCTGCTGTGGTAGACCATGTCCAGCTCCTCGAACAGGCCGTTTTGGGTGTCCTTTCCTAGAGATCGTGGACACCCTTAATTATGATGCCACATGTGCAGTGGGAATGGTCTTTGTTCACTCTTAACAGCAAGTATGGGTGAACACTATCAATTACTGATGACCTAAATTGCCCCCTTCTGCCAATCTCATTTAAATTATAGAAAGATGAGCTGCCATATAAGGCCTGTGGGCAACACCCACTACCACCCACATCCTCGTTGGTTCCTACAGGGCTTCCCAACTAAATACCCTTGTGTGAATCACCATACTTCATAGGCAACTGCCCCTGAAAAAGAAAGATTCAGGCTCCTTTCCCAAAAAATATGGTATTCCAACTCCATATGAATACATCTCTGGTTTCCTCTGATAGTCTAACGCTGTCTCTTGAAGGTTTGAAGATTGGTGTCTCTTCAGGCTGAGTAACATTCAGAAGGTCTGTTGTCTTAGAGAAGGTTGAGTTAACAAGAGCTCCCTCTGAGGAGATTCCAAATAATTCTGACTGAGGTAGGTAAGTTTGGTAGTGCCTTCTCATTTCCCCAGCAGCACTCCAAGTATGATTTGATGTCACCAGGGTCATCGTTACAGTAAACATGCTATCAGGTTCAATAGTGCATCCATTCTGGGTATCCAAAAGTTCAGGTGAACTGTTTTGTGACTACGCTAAGGCTACTTAACTTACCAGGCTTGCCTTCAGCTCTGATCATAGTGAATATGTGGTGTACCTCACCTCTTCCACTTTCAAGTCTCTCCTACCCAGTTCTCAGAATTCTGCATTGAATCTGCCAGACCCTCTTGAGTCTAATGCTCACTGGCTTCTTTACTCTCTGACTATGTTTCCTCAAGCCATGCTTAGGATATTAATCCAAAGAGCATTGTTATAAGAAAACAAATTCTTTTTTTTTTTAACTTCAATTTTTGTGGTGGTGAAGAATGCCAACTGATATTAAGGGGTGACAGTGCCTTAATTTACGGTAAGATAACAGCAGTTTAATACACTTCAGCTTTTCTATTACCAAAGAAAGTGCCAACATGGTGTGATAGGCAAATAACACCTGAAATTTAACATAAGGAATAATTTTGAGTTTGTTGATGCCTTTAAGGGGACCTGAAATAGCCTCCAGAGCCTACAGACTGTATTTTGCATCCCATTGCTCTAGATCAAATGTGAAGTGAATGTCTGTCTTACTTTTGACCTCTGAGGGTCACAAAAGTATAAACTGTTCTATATTAACCCAACTAACAAGATCAAAAATTCCTCATGGTACAGTGTGGTTCAGCCTGGAGGAATTCAGAACTTATTTCTCTTGAACAGTAACTAGTTTCCAGATAGCATTTATTTAAACCCTGGATTTTCATGATAAAGAAGATGTGAAGAAATAAGGACAATAATGTCTGTTGCTGCCATAAGACATCAGGACTAAAGCAACTTATAGAAGAAATATTTATTTGATGTTTAGTTTCAGAGGGTGTGGTGGTTTTTATAAGAATGGCTACCTCAAGTAGGCCTCACCTACTTGAATGCTTACTCAACAGGAAATGGCAATTTCTTAAGGTAGTAGGCTCTTTTGGAGGAAATGTGTCATGAGGGTGGGCTTTGAGGATTCAAAAACCCAAGCCGGGTCTCAGCATCTCTGTCTTCCTGCTTCCTGTGTGCCACCATGCTCCCTCCCTGCCATGACCATAATAGACTCAACCTCTGAAACTGTAAGCAAGCCCCAATTAAATCATTCTTTTTATAAGAGTTGCTGTGGTCTTAGTGTCTCTTCACAATAGAAAACTGACCAGAGGTTTAGGGTCCATGATCATCATGTGAGGGAAGATGGCAGCAGTCAGTAAGGCAGCTGAGAGCTTATAGCTTGATCCACAAGGGCAAGGTAGAGGGGTAAAGTGGGTGGTGTGGGATTTTGCAACCCAAAAGCTGGTCCCCAGTGACATATGTCCTCCAACAAGGCTACATCCCTTAACCATTCCCGAACAGTTCCACCAACTGGGGACCAAATATTCAAACATATGATCCTACAGTGTCTACTCTCATCCAAATCACCTCAAATGGGAAGAAATAAAGATAGCTTTTCAGTGTATACCACATTCTGACTCAATACACCAGCTTATATTTCTATTCTTAAAATATATCGATTGATGGTCTACTGTGTTAGGATTGAAATATACTCTGCTATATTAAAATCTATTGGTCTGTCTTAAACTTTGTGATTTTAGGCAGTATCATCAGATTTATAAGTTAAATTTAACATAAAAGAAAGTCTTAGATAGGGAAAGCTCCGAGTATCAATTCTCTGCTTGATCATTCTTACTTGGCTTTGAATAAATGCTCCTACTCTAAGGCTCATGTCTTCCTTCCAAAAATGAGAGGTTTAGGGTTCTTTCTAAACTGCCTCTCACTTTCAAGTATCCATATGACTGTGTGTCCCAGGAGTCACAAGAGCCCCAACTATGTACATCTTTTCCTCTCTCTATGGTTAGTGACATCAACTGGTATCTAGAAAATGGTCATTATGGGAATGTTCTCACCACAAAGAATGGTGAACCCTATAAATAAGGACATGCTTTTAAAATAGGTAACATCGAGCACAGCATGTGCTGACTTTCTGCTATGGAGCTCATCCATAATAACTAGAAACATGGCACTTGCTCCTACCCATGGACAATCACAGAGGATCTGCCATTTGACATATATGATAGTCGAATGTGCTGTACCTTGACGTGCATGCTCCTAGTCAACACACGCAGTTCATATAAACTGCCCTCTGTTGCTTTCTCTACTTTGTTGAAGGAATGGAATAAAATATAGGGAAGCAAAAGTTTAATAAACTATGCCAGAACTCCTCTTTTTTTTCAGATTCATAATTCATTGGTAAATTTCTTGCATTTCATGTAATTTTTACATTAAATTATATTTTATTTTTCTGTCAGAACTAACAAGTCTGTATCTCTCTTGTCTATCTCAGAATATAGAGGGATGTAAGTAATGGAATTATTAATTTCCATTAAAAATCACCGCCATAACCAAGCCCCAAGTCTTGTCAAGATTACTAAACATGTATCTTTGAGGTCCCACTGCTAAGTCAGCCTGTCTTGTTTTGTGTTCTGTGATTGTGGCATACTTGGTAGTGAGACACAGGGGTGAGATTAGTAAAACATAGAGAAAGATTTCTTCTTAAAATCACAGTATGTACACATACAAATGCACATACGTGTAACATACATGTAGGAGTAGTAGGCAAAGGGCAGAACAAATGCTGGAATGCCCAATAAAGGATCATGAACTGCAGCTAAGTTTAAAAGCCCACATCTTATAGTACTTTGCTTTGGAAAAATACTTCCCCATCTCTCATTCCTGTCATGTGGCCACCTCAGTACCCAGTTGTCATAACGTCCTAGTCTGACATGGAAAAATGTTGCAGTTGGCTTTTGGAAATGTGATTTAATCTCGCCAGCAGGGATTCCTTTGCAAGACCCTTGACCCATTCTCAGGATATTCTCAGTTTGCCAGAAGCAAGCAACAAAGACGGTGGGGTTTCTCAAAGAGAGAATTCAGAAGTCTTTGCCAGTGTAATTCCTCTTTGGGGCTGCCCTCCTGCTTCAGCCAAGACTCAGCAAGGCGCTTTCATGAGGGCATCTACATCTCTTCAGAGATATCCAATTACTCTGGCTCTTGGCTATATCTAGGGGCCCAGTAAGCAGGAGTAGTTCAAACATTGGCAGGTAACATCACAGCTGCCCGTCAGAGATGCATGGGACTGGTCTGGGAAAGTTCCCGGCACTCAGTGTTGCCCTTAAATCCTGCTGATTTCAATTCAAGGTTTTCCCCTCTTAGAATTCTCCTTGAAATTTCTGTTTGACTTGGAACTCTACAAATACCAATTTAAGTGAAGAGAGAATGATAAAAAAAAAAAAGTTCATTGAAATAATCTGCAGCCATTTGAAGAAACTTCCAAGAAAAACCAGAAAAAGAGCCAATGGCCACCTGCCCAATGACATAAAACAAAAAAAGCTGCCCAATAGGAGATGAAATTAAAACACCAAGGAAACCAGGATAAGGAGGAGTCCAACTTTTTTTGCATTAAACTTCAGGGCTTCCCAAGAAAAAGCAAAATCCATCTGGGCCTGGACGTGTTCTCAGCACACTCCCAGAGGAGAGGAGCTTGCTTTTATTTGGCTAATGACAAAGTATTAAATACACACAGACACAACTTCTATAAACAAGCATGAGTCAGTAAGTGTTGGGCACTTTGATATACTTGGCCCAGACAAGGTTACTATGCCGAATGAGACAGAGTGTTTTGTGCTCTGTGGCTTGCTCACTTATCTAGTAGAGACACAAAGGGAGAGAAGTATAAGATGGGAAAATATATTTTGTCTCAAAATAATGATGCGTCCACTTCTGGAGACTTATTTTCTGCTTTGTAGAATAAGAAAAGATTGACCTTTCACCAGGTTATGGTTAAAAAGTGATCTCTTTGATAAAGAGGGTCACTGTTCATAGAAGGTGAATGCACATTCTGGTTATGTCATCCATATGTTAAAAACACCAACTAATCACCAGAAGACTAATAAAGTTGAAATGCAATTTGGATAAAAACATTTCAAAACAAGTGAAATCAAGTAGGTGTCTTCTAATGTTTATG
This sequence comes from Acomys percivali, assembly GCA_907169655.1. Lineage (NCBI taxonomy): Eukaryota > Metazoa > Chordata > Mammalia > Rodentia > Muridae > Acomys > Acomys percivali. The sequence goes on along the minus strand of OU015748.1, from coordinate 72,181,878 downwards.
TGGAAATATATCTCTTCCATGATATATTCATATATGTATGAGTAAATATAAACATATGTGTATCAATACAGAAGTATATACATATATACACATACACACACACACACACACACACACACACATATATATATATATATATATATATATATAGAGAGAGAGAGAGAGAGAGAGAGAGACAGACAGACAGACAGACAGACAGACAGAGACCGAGAGAGAGACAGAGACAGAGAAAGAGCAGCAGAGCAAGTGAACAAGCTAACATGCTTGAACCTAATAACCTCAGATACCTATCTGCTGACAAATAACTTGCTGACAAATACAACATGTAACATTTCCCTGTTTTTATATTTGTAAGTTTGTGCATATGTCTGCAGGTCCACATACATGCATGTGTATGCACAAGTGTGTGGATACTATAGGGCAATATCCGGTGTCCTCTCTATGTCATAATATGGTGATATGTCTTAGTTACTTTACCAATTTCCATGATAAAATTCTCTAATAAAAGCAACTTACGGAAGCAAAGCCTTATTTGGTGTCACAGTGCAAGTTTACAGACCATCAGGGCAGAAGCTTGAGGTAGTTGGTCACACTGCATCTAACAGTTGAGGAGCCAAGAGCTATGAACTCTTGTGCTCAGCCCACTTTCTCCTTTTTTGTACAGCTCTAGATCCTTACCCAGGAAATGGTGCCATTTACTCTGTGTGTGTGTGTGTGTGTGTGTGTGTGTGTGTGTGTGTGTGTGTGTAGTCCTTTCTTTCACACCTCAAATAACATAATCAAGATAATTTCTCTATGTAAGCCCAGTGGCCTGTGTCCATCCTGCCAGGTTATTCTCACTTTCATCAAAATCACTGTTGGGATGGATCACCATATCATTCTTCTTGGTTTTTTTTTTTTTCCTGTTTTTTTTCTTCTTGTTTTGCTCTGTTTTGTTTGTTTGGGGGAACTTTTTCTTTTTGTGACAATTTCTCAGATCTGGAACTCTTGGATTTGGCAGGTTTCTTCCTTTGTCTACCTCCCAGATCTGAGGCTTCCTTTGTCTGCCTCCCAGATCACATGGCTTTTTACTCAGATGCTTGGGACTGAATTTATGTCCTTGTGATTGTTCCGCAGATGCTCACTGTACCAATGAAACCATTTCCCCATCCATCATGAGTTCTTTATTTATTTACTGTTCTTTATTTCATTAAAAAATGCCTTTGGTGTAAACACTATTAAGTGTCATTGTAGAATTTACAGACAAAACTAGATTTTGTTAATTCTTTCCCTTTTCTCCCTCATCCTCCTGACCACAACCTTTACTCTGCCACACCTTCCCTGGACCCCTATACCTTCTTTCTGCTTTACTTATAGATTGAGGAGTTTATTATCTTACACGATGTTTAAGTTCTTGGTACAATTATTATAGTAACATTTTCCTACAAAGTTTTTGGAACTATTTGTAATTTTTTTTCTCTCATAAACCACAATTTCAAAACAAGTATTCCAGGGCTTCAGTATTTGATGATATAGCACATTTGCTATTTTTTGCAAACAATGTTCATAGTTGCAAACTGTATAGAGTTTCTGAGATTCCATCATATTTTACCAGTATCCTATTGGGATATATCAATATCCCAACATCTGGTTAGTTGTTTCTTAGAAAGGCACACGTTTTCATTACAAAATGTCCTTTTTCTTAAAATAACAACAGCCTGATTTGAATGCTTTTAGGAGTTCAAAAGATTGGGTTAAAATAACTTTTCCTTAATGACTATCAGCAGCTCCTCTGTCATATCTCAATGAGTTTGCTATGAAGCAACAAAGGTAAAGATACATATGCAAATAAGCATGCTGGAGAGGTAGCATGGCAAGGGTGGGGATTGCTAGATTACTTGATAAAAGCTAAATAAGTAATTTTCCTTGTTATAAACTTGGCAGTCTCATGTCTTGGGTCTTTCAGATATATCCAATGAATGGTGCCATACTGCTTACTCAATAACAGACACTGAGTTTTCTAAGTGACTTCTAAATAGTGATTCATTTAATTGTCAAGGCATCCTATGAAGTAAATGCATATAGTTCTACTTTGTATATATGAAAACATGATATGCAAACCTGGTGACGTTCCTATAATTTGTTTTTCACCAGTGATATAACAACAGGACCAGCAATGGGGTGTTCCACCCAAGGTATGCATCATACAACTCTGCCTTTGTAGAAAATTACTTTAAAAATACCCCAACAAACTAAAATGTGATCTTCATTTTATAAAGAATTAAAGTGACAACATATCTCTTCTGTACACATATAGTACAATAGTATATTGTACAAACATATATATAGTATCTATATATCATACATACTATTTTGCATATTAGTAGATATATGAGTATGCGTACTTTCCCCTTTAGAGTAGTTGAGATAGTGACTTTTGAATTTTACCTTTATACCATGTGCAAGATGGTCACTGGAAATTAGAGTTTGTATTTTCCTCACTTACTAAGTCTGTCTTTCAAAAGCTATGAGTAGACATGCTTAGAGGAGGGTTGGGGATAAGGGATAAGTTTATGAAATGAAAAGTTATCATCATAACAGTAGCAATGGCCAGAAACAAAGGCTTTCCATATTTTTTAAACTAAAAAAAAACATATGTTTCAACTACTAAAACCTTTTTTGAATTGTGAAGCTATATGAATAAAGCTTCAAATTTCATATGGAAACATCACATGTTATTGTACAAATCATCAAAATTGACTAGTTATAGCAAGATTGACTAGTTGTATCAAGACATACGATTTGGATACTTTTCCAGCTGTCTTCTTGGCCATGCAGCCAGCCATGTTGGTACATCCTAAACAGCACTACACAGCAATGCAATGGCAGCAGTTCTGGCAACTGACATGATTCCTTCAAAAGAATTTATTAAAGCTTATTTTGAAGAGATGCACCCTCAAAAGATTCAAGCTACCCAAAAGTTTTTTTTTTTTTTTTTTTGAAATTTACAAATGTTAATCTTTAGGTCATTTTTTTTCTCTCTTGGTCACTGGCCTGTTTTGGTACTCTCCTACCAAGGTTATAAATAACTTTGGACTCTCTGTTTTTAGGGTTAAATATGTTTCCACCACTGACCTGAAACATAATATTAGTTTCCTATAGTTGTAGGAACACGTGGCTGAAGGACTGCTCTGTGTATTAGACAAATTAAATATGAAAACTAGTTTTGTGTTGGCTGGTTTCTCCCCTCACTTCCTCTCTTTCACTTCTTCAAAGGCCAAAGTACTTTAACATACTTCACCATATAGCCATCTTGGAATTTTTCCTCAGATGCTCTCTTTAGGACATCCCTAGAGAAGCCTTGAGGATGTATGAACTCTCTATGTCTATGAGTCATGCAAGAAAGATCATGACTGGAAGTCTCTTTGTTTCTTGCTTTATTTGTGCCAGTGGGAGAGCATGTCAGGGAAGGTTCAGCCTGTTCATTTTGAACAAGCTCTCAAAAGCACCCAGTATGTCTCATGTATGGTTATTTTGGACAAATATAAGGGACAAATGAAAGCTATATTTCAACATTAAAAAGATGTTGATATGTACTTAGAATTTTTTTTACCGCTGCCAAAATAAATAGAACATTCCCTTGCATAAGTGTGCATTGAAGTGAAATGAAGCAAATGGTCCTTATTTATTTATGTAAGGGTAGACACAGGGCATGTTGCATCATTGAAGCTTCATCCTTACACTTCATTACCTACTAAAAATGGATTCTGCTTATAAGTATTTGTACAATCAATGATGAGCTGTGCTTTGAAATTGAGTGGAACAGATGACACAGGAGAAAAAGAAAAAGAACATCATGACTGACCTTTTGAAACATGGAGAGAATATGTGCTTTAAAATTAGAAACTTTCTTAATTCGAAGTTCAAAAACTTTAGAACTACTCTATTTCCCAGACACATGGAACTGCTTGCAGCATGTTGAGTACCTTGAGGTGATATTTCCAGGAGCTATAACACTTAAAATATTGGGGGAATTTAATTAGAATCCAGAGTCAGAATCAGGGGCCTATATCCTTGGATTTCATACTCTCCCCCACCACAAAAGAAAATTCAAATTCTGCTTGGATAATGCTAAACACCTGTCCAAATTTGGCCCAGCCTGGCCGTATTTCTTCCTAGTTTTTGAATGCGGATAGAATGAATAGAAGATGCGCAGTCTTTCCTGTTGTGCCAAAAGGAATGCATTTTCTGAGTCTAAGACTTAATCCCTCTTTGAGCAATTCTTTCCCATTAGTCAGATTTGAGTTTAATTTCTACATTTCCCAAGAAATTCTCCCTCTTCATAATCTTCCCTTTAAAAGAACTTCAAGGATGTATGTATTTCCATATTGAAATTATTTCTTGAAAATCTTCTAAACTTTACCACACCTTTGGTCTTTTCTATTATCCAAGTGATATGCGGATTGTAGTGGGAGTGTGAATTTATTGTTTGAAGTGGATTATGCACAGAAACTTAGACACAGGATGTTAGGCACAGAAAGAGAAGAAAATTATACTCTTTCTCCATTATCCCACCTCTCTTACTTTTTTCCCCTTTGTTGTGGTCCTGGGTATCAAAGCCAGGGCCTTGTACATGCAGGACAAACAGTTTAGCACTGAGCTACATTCCAGTGACATGGTCTCTATCTTAACATGCAAAGACATGATGGCTTGGAGATGTGCTATGCTCATGAGATACCTGCCTAAGAGGAGTATCTTGGTCTATTTGACAGAAGGCTTAAGAAGCTGAAGGGTGATCTGATGCCCTCTTCTGCCATGCAGGTGTACACACAGATAGAGCACTCATAAACATAAAAATAAAATAAAATAAAGAGTCTGAAGGGATAGATATTTTAACTGAATGAAGTTTTCCTGTGTTTTCTTGTCTCTTTCAGCTCAGTCTTGAAAATAGTAAGACATACAAATACTATTAGGCTACAGTCGAGGACAATACTACAATATATTATAGGAGTGAGGGACAGATTGCCTTAACACTTCGTGCAGGGTATGGTGGTATATGCTTATAATGCCAAGATTCCTTATGGAGAGGAAGGATGATCTCCAGTGGAGGAGGCTGGCCTAGGCTTCTTAGTGCAACTCTTGATCAGAAAACAAACCAGACCTTTTGTTACCCTCTGATCTAGACTGTTCTCCACTGTTCTTGTTTCTCATTTCTATGTGATTTAAGTGGGAACATACACGTATTGTTATTGGTGCCTTCCTCTATGTCATGTTTTATGCCTTCCATCACACATTCTCAGCCTGTTCTAGTGTCCCAGTGAGGAGCTTGGCTGGAGCTCATGGTCCATTCCTTACTCCTATAAGTGTATGATCAGGACACACATTGATCCTGTCCCCTGTGACTGACAAGGTGATGGTAGAACACTAATTGTACTGATCTTTCAGAGTTAGTGCAGAAGGTCTTGCACTTCAGAGCTAGAATTTATCTAAAAACTCTATTGTGGAATTTGACACAAAATTTTCAACTAAGAGAGCTGGCCGGGACTTTCAGAGCAAAAGAATCAGACACTGACATTGGATCAGACCTGACAGGATGCATTCCTTACAGCATACTGGACATTGATATACTTTTTGGAGAAAGTGGTTGAAAAGAAAGAATGGGGAATATAGAAACAAAAATGGAAGATAGAACAAAAAGTAGATTAGTGAATCTACTCCTCAACTTAATGCCTAAAGTGTTACTCACAAGATATTTTTAATTCACTGATATAGAATTTTGTATATAGGTGCAAAATAAGTTCTAGATACAGTGGTATAGAATTCAAGTGTAAGATTATTCTTCACACACATTATATATATATATATATATATATATATATATATTATGAGTTATTGTACCCATATAATTCAATTATAATACAAGGCTTACTTCCAGTGCTTTGAAAGTGCTACCAAGCTGTTTAGGAGAAATAAGGGTCCACACTTTTATTCCCTGCACCAGAGGCAGAGACAGGTAGATCTCTGCACATTCGAGGCCAGTCAGTGTTATGTGGTAGGATCCTGTCTCCAGACAAAGAAAAACAGAGCAGAACAGAACTAATGGCAATGTAGAAGTTGGCTTCCTTTATACCGTTGCATAGAGAAATGGCTTATAGTTCCTTAGGTTATTCCAAACATTAGAACTGGATAAAAGATGGATTAAGCACCAAAATGATATCCTAGATTCCAGCAGTTTCTAAAGTGCAATGCCGTCTGCTGTAGCTGCTTTGTGGGCGGGGACGTGGGTGAGTCATGCTGGGAAACACGAGTCCAAGCTTATTCTTTGGAATATGGGTCTACAATTCTATGCCCACTTCTGTCTGAGAGAGTGTTCTTAGGAAAGTGCTTCTTGGCCGTTAGATGAAAGACAGTTTGGAACCACAGGCACTTCAGGAGCATTTCCTGTTAATCCATGCACTGCTTCTGAGAGCATTCAAAGCCCGGCCATCTCCAGCAAGTTAACAGTGGATTGGATTTCCACTTTCACTCATGCCTGTGGTTGGACAGTGCTGCGCAGGACACATCTTGCAGTATTGTATGGCAAACTTTGGACAGAATATACAGTACATGTGAGCATGTTGATTTAATTTATTTGCCATTTTTAGAGGTATGTTTCTTCATGAAAACTTGCATTGTGGAAAGTACAATTAAATGTAAACACTATACCTTCTAATCTTATAATAACTTCCCTATAAATATACCCCATAAAGTAGCCTACAGCATTATATTACAGACTATTACAGTTGGCTCTTTTGGCTTCTTATTTACTTACCACAAATATATTTAATCACACTTTTCGGATAGAAATAACCGGGTCTTAATCGGTTCAATAGAAAAAAAAAAAAAAAAAAAAAAGAAGTTGGCAAGCCTCTTTTATGAGTAAATGGAAAGGGTTTTGAAAGGTAATATGTATAAAACAGAAACATTGAACCTAACCCTTCACTCTCTTAAATGGGAATTAAGGTCAACATTCTTAAAGCGGCCAACTGAAGTGGTGCTAAGTTCAGAAATTCTTCAGGAGAGAAACCAAACAGCCAGCTCTCACTGGAGAGGGAAAAAAAAAGCTATTTAAGCTTTGGGTTCTGGTTCTGGTGGTGTCTTTCCAAGTCATTTTATTTTGAACTAGACCATTTTGTTTAAGAAAATAATGAGAGGTCTTTAAAAGAAAACCAAGCATCAGTTTCATCAACTGTATTCAGATTCCCAGGAAAGGCCAGGTTCTCTCTCCTGGGAAGGGTAGGCATTTAGAAACGCATAAGTGTTTTATTCACCAGAAATATGTGGTGTTCTAAAGAATATGCTTGAGTAACAAGAACAAAACCCTTCTGTCAAGTCCAGCATTGGTAGCTCACACCTTAAACCCCAGCACTCAGGAGGCAGAGACAGGCAGATCCCTGTATGTCAGAGTCCAACCTGATCTACAGAGCAAGTTCCAGGACAGCTAGGGCTGCATACAAAGAAACCATGTCTTAAAACCAACCAACAAACAAACCAAAAAACCAACCAAAAAAAAAAAAATCAACCAAAACCCCCACAAAAACCAACAAATACACAAAACAAAGCAACAACAACAACAACAACAAAAACCCTTCTGTCAAGCTAGAACTTACCAGGTTTGTTTTCTGTGCTCAAGTGTTAACTAATACTATTTTGGAGTAGAATGCATCTGCCATCTCTCCTGGATCCTTTCACTGCTTCAGTCTATATCACTCATTCCGTCTTCCAACCTGACAGATATAATATTATGGCTGTGTTTGCTATGCACTTCTCAGAGCTGCCAATCACAGGGTTTCATGTTCCAGGTTCCTTGAAAAACGCAACTTCAGAATGTTAAGCCTTGGCTTTGCAGATGTATCGGCAAAACGGCAATTCTCTTCAAAACACCTCTATTTTCTCCTGATATCGCCAAATACGTTCCGTGATTCAAAAAGATAAATCTATTTTGTCCTTGACTAAATATAGCGTCTAAGTTAATTCCCACTTAAGAGAGTAGGGAATTGAGATACTGAAAAGAACAGTTCGGAAATGGAAAAGGATTTACACGTTGTCAGGGGACATTTTTAGCACCTTATCACAGGCACGGTACAAGCGCTTTGTAAATGTAGTTTGCACCACAGCAAGATGATCCCTTTCTTTTTTTTTTTTTTCTTTTTTCTTTAAATCTGAAATAACTGTGTCGTGTCTTTCCCATTTGTGCTGTAGTTGCAAGTGGTTTTGCATGACAATAAACTACATTTTCACTGCCCATGAGGGTTGAAGAAAATGTAATAAAATGTTGGTGTTATCCTTAAAATAAAGATGAGGAATCTGAAGCAAAGAATTTTAGTAGTGCCTTGAGGTTATTCAAATAGCTAATAGAGTCCACACTCAAGATCCAGTCTTCTCGGTGCACCAAGGCAGGTTTACAACACACAAACCCAGGGGAAACACAATGCTAATCCAGAAGAAAGTAGCTCTTGCTGTTTAATCCTCACTGGAGAATCTACACATTTTAGAAACCTGGATTTTAATCTTTACTGTATTGTAGAGTTTTTGTGGGACCTTCTTTGTCTGGGCCTTAAAAGGGAGGAAACAAAAAATAAAATAAAAATATTTAAAAAGCCAAAACACAAAAATGTAACATTTATATAATTCCTGATTGGTTCATGGTAGTTTATTGTATATATGTGTAATAATATAAACGTATATGTAAAAAATAAAAAAATATTTAATTAAAAAGGGAACACACCATCATGTCAAGCCTTAACATTGTATTGCTCCTTAATTCTGTTTTGTAAATATGGCCAAGTTTCAAGTAATAGAGCTAGAAATTAGTAGTTCCAGTCTCTGATATTTGTTAGAATTCAGAATATGAAGGAGATAAACAGTTTGAATCTGTGATATGATTGTGGTTTTGAGAGACACCGAGAGATTGGTTGAATTCTAAATGGCATCCCTCCCATCTTCTGAAATTATATTCTTGTATCTTTTATTAAATGCACACGCAGAAATTCTCCAAAATTGTAGCAATTATTTTTGGCAGTTGTTCACATTGGGGTGAAGTGTTTTCAGCCTTATGGACATATGGAAAAGAGCTGTAGATATTTTTGGGTCTCAGCGGGGACATCTCCTGACACCTGTAGGTAAAGACTCTGCTGAACATCTCATTACATGTAAGATGTCCATATAATCACACGTATGCACTACAGAACATTTTCCTCCCTGAGAGTCAATAATTCAGGAGATGAGAAATCCTTTTTATAAGTTTATAAGTGACAGGAGTCCTGATGAAAGCATCTTAATTTTTTCTCCGATGAATTCAGTCTTGTTTTATACAACATGTACTTTACATGTATTTTCAATATAGAATTAGTTAGTTTGGCTTCTCATGATCGCTGACAATGCAGCAGAGTTTAATTAAATAGATAGAATGCTGTATTGTATTAAAATAGTCAAAAAGCAACAATCTGGAAAGGACCAGTCCATGCTCTTGTGTGAATTAGTACAGGGAGAGCCATTGCAGTAGGGGGTGGGTCTGGGCGAGGATCATGCAGAAGGACTGCAGCAGCTAGATTGTGGCAGAAGAAGCAGGGTGCCCCAGGAGAGAAAGAAAGAAAGAAAGAAAGAAAGAAAGAAAGAAAGAAAGAAAGAAAGAA
>OU015748.1:72137951-72157514 GCA_907169655.1 Acomys percivali | reverse complement strand
TGTTTACCACTCCTCATATTTTCCTAGGCATATTTAAAAAAAAAAAAAAGAACTATGGAAGTTAAATGTCTGTCACAGAATGAGACTTTTGGAACACTGAGTCCTAATTGGATTCTTTCATCAAACCCATTCCCTCAGGGATCAGGGAACTCTGGGGAAGAAGGGGTAAAGTGACTGTAAGAGCCAATGTGATGAAAGACACCAACAGAAATGATGCACATATGAACTCAAAAAGACTGTGACAGCATGAACAGACTAATGTTCAATAAGACATGGTCCCAGGGCTGAGAGGGGAAGTGGACACATTCTCTATCCCTAACCAAGAAGCTATCTCTAACTGACAACCACTTGCAAATGAAATGTCATTTTTCTCCCAATGGAGTCTTACTGGTATATAAATCACACTTAAGGAAAGGCTCCATTCCCAGAAGTAGATGGTTAACAAAAATTTTTAAAAAATATTTATTTATTTTTATGTTTATGAGTATTCTATCTGCATGTACACTTACATGTCAGAAGAGAGCGTCATTACATTACAGGTGTTTGTGAGCCACCATGTGGTTGCTGGGAATTTAACTCAGGACCTCTGGAAGAGCAGACAGTGTTCTTAACTACTGAGCCATCTCTCCAGGCCCAGTTAACAAAAATATTCATCCACTGGTATTTTTGTGGAAATGTTGTCTCATATTGCTTTGTTTGGACATTTTTGTAGTTTATTTGTCTCTTATATACTATGGTATGCCCAAAAATGTTCTTAGAGGAGGAAGCTTAAATTTGGTTTTAAACATCATCATCTAGCTCAAGAGAACAGAAAGTATAGCTGAGCAAGCATTTTAGTCAAGATCTTTCAGAAAAACGTTTTGTAGAGCCAAATATACTAATATTTGGGGAACAATAAATAGCCTGGAGATCTGGGTGTGTCATAGCGTAGGATTGAGGTAAGAAGAGCAAAACAGGTTCCACAACATCTTTAACCTTCTATTGTGGTGTTAAGGAGGCAATTTAGTGGGTAAAAACACTTGCTGTACAAGTATGAAGACCTTGGTTTGCATCTTTGCCAGCCATATAAAATTTCACATGAGGCTGTACATACATCTGTAACTCTAATGTTGTAGGGAGCAGACACAGAAGGATGCTTGGAGCCTGCTAGCTGCTGTTTAGATCCAAACTCAATGAAAGATCCTGCCTCCTGGGAACAAAGTAAAGATCACTGCTGATAGATCTCTCTTTGGCTTCTATATACAGTCATAGAGGTATACATAGGGCATACACTACACATAAAAATTTAATTAATTAAAGAGATCAAATTTAAAAGTCTATACTGTTTAAAGACATGTGATTTGAGTGGCAGATAGTAGACACCACTGAAAGAGTTTAAGCATGGGATGAAAAGGCCAAGTCTGTATTTAGATAGACCTCTGTAGTTACACTGTGGATGATGGATTGAGGAAAGTAAATCTGGAGTCAAGAGAGCAGTTATGTAGTCATTAACAGATGTAGAAGAAAAATGATGCGTCTGTCCTTTGCTGGAGGCTGTAAGGATAAAGGGATAATGTAGGGAGTGAGCAAATGGGAGCACAGATCCAGGCTACCTTCAAGAGATTGATTGGCGAAAATGCAGAATTGACAAGAGGATTCCCTGTGGCTTGGAGGATGGATAGGTGTAGTAGTATTTTTTTCATTGAGAGAAAAAATACACAGAAGGAAAGACACGTTGTGGAGGAAAAGGACAATGAATGTCTTTTGGACAGAATGGTGCCTGGGGATTAAAAGATTCAGATGTTCTTACTTTTTATCTTAAAACAGATGTCCCTGCTCCGAAAGGTTGATGCAGGGCTTTCCTATTGTGTTTATGGTACTGTAGCTTCTTTACTGCACATCAAGATATGGTAGGACACAGTTTTTGAATATTAGTGGACACATCCCTGCTTCTGTCTTCTATAATAAATTAAGCAGATTGAAATTGTGCAGACCCTTACTTCCCAATAGGAGTTTTAAACAAAGTTATATAAGAAGCCCAGGAAACATTTAAAATACTATAGGTCCATCTGTTATTTACTAGATGAAGATCTTACACCAAACTAGTTTGAATAACTTGTCCTGATTGTGGAGGAAATGGATGAGTGGACCTGGAATAAACTCCAGACATAGGACTCCTTTTTGGCTTAACAGGCTTCTTACGTATCATCTTCCCTTGAAAATATGTAAAAGGAAAAATTAAGCAGGCACTACTTTCTTAACTATGATATTCATGGTGTGAGAAGCTGGATGTAAAAGAAGTTCTAGGCCAGTAAAATGTGCTGGGGCTCAGGCCATATCGCTTTCGTTTATACAAAGGAGGGTGACTTTCTGACAATGGCCGCAAAAATCTTGACTTCAAATATCAAATTATCAAAAAGTCCTTGCACCTAATCTGCACTTCCTGTTTACTTGAGTAATTAATTTTACTCCTTCCCAAGTCTCTGATGGGGTTGACAACCAAATAGTTTAGTTTCACAATTAAGCTTAGTTGTTTAGGGGTTAAGATGTTTTTAGGTCTAGATAGATGTTTTAAGTTGATAGAGATGAGATATGATTGATATTGAGTTACATTCATAATTTTAGACTCACTGAGATAGGAAAGATGTTTTCTTCAAGGTTGCTAAATACAAGTAACATGAACATAATTCCTGTTTCTTCTGTGGTTCTTCTTGTTCTAGGTAGTATATTTTATATATGTGTGGTAACATAAATATATATGTTTAAAAGAAGTAAATAATAAAAAAAAGAAAGAAAAAACGGTCCTTGCATCAGCATCTCTTCAGCAGGATTTTATGGTTCCATCATCAGGATGTCCGAGTGGTCTAAGGTGCTGGCATTCAGGATTTTATGGTGTTGCCTTGAAGTCTTTTGCTAATGTTCCAGCACAGGGTTGCTACTTCTTTGTTAGCAATATAACAAAGAACCACTCACATTTTAAACATCACTAACTAGGAATGTGTTCCCTTTAGGCGGATACAGCTATGTTCAGAGGAAAAGTTTAGATGTGCAGAGGTAAGCTCCAGCAGCATGCTTCTACACATCTGTGTCCTACTGGGCTGGTTGTTGTCTTTGTGGGGTCACACACATGTTTGCTTCACAGCACACACTATCACATTATGCTTAAACTACACTGAACTCACATCAGATGTAGTAGCTGGAGGATTATGGAGTTGAGTTCCTATTTTGCTGTTTATGTAGTGATGCATAGACAGAATAAATTACTAGGTTCTCAGGGCTCCATGACTGAGCAGGATCTGGGAGGCCTTATGCCAGGAAGCAATGGTTGAGTCCAGAGCATGAACATTGACATTCTGAAATGTGGGTTTCAAGCCAGCAACCAGCATACATAAAGTACATCAAGGATGCAGGGTTTAATATGGCATGTGAGGTGGGCCAACAACACGGGTGGAGCAGGTATTGGTCCAACCTTCTGATTTTCCCACTTAATAATTGTCTGCAAACTGGTATCTGACATTAAGCATCTCTGCCTCTTTGTTTTTATAAATTCTTTGACCTTTCCTCGCTGTGCCTATAAAGTGAGATCTCTTATCCTAAGAGCCTCAAATACTAACACAATTGACATAAAGACTCAGGACAATCGAGCAACACAGAGGAGAGAACCTGCTTTAGATGTTTGCTAAATTGCCTATGGTCTAGGAAGATAATTATCCTAAACTTAGCAAAAATTAAATCATATATTCAGACATATAACAATAGAAGTTCCTGCAAATAATATAGGTTCCTCTAGACATTTCTTTTTATAAGAGCATAAACCTCGATAGAGTTGAATTTTCAATTTTGCCTTTGATTTATGAAATGATGGTGAGATAAAACCATCAACATTTAAGACAGTGTTTGAATTGCTTTACCTTGGTATTGTTTTTTCATATTTACTCATCTATTTTTTTAAGGTTATTTGGCCATAACTGGGTAAGTAATACCATATGCACCCTGTTTCAATGAAGGTCCACCTAATCTAGAACACATTTTAAGCGAACATGCCTTTGTCAGATTTTTATAGGATTTAAAATATTGCTTTCCTGAGAATTACATGGAGGAATTATACTCCTTTTGCAAGTCACTTGAAGATCCACTTCAGAGCTAGACATTCTAAAGAACATATCACAACTACAAGGCACATCGTAATCTCACCAAGACGTTCTGTCTCATGACCATGAATTACAAAGATTTTTGAGCCTAGTAAAGAATCTTGCTCAAGGCTGGCACAATGAAAATGAGCCCTCCTCTTAATTCTCCACTACCCACTGGGAACAAACAAGTAATTTATGAATAATCTACAAATGACTGATCACCCTGACTTTTTGAAAAGTGCTTTGTCTTTTAAAATACTACTAACTGTCTTATAGCTGACTGGATATTTGCGTTTTTGCCAACAGCAGTATTTCTTAGAATCTAATAGTCATCAATTGGTGAGCACTATTTAAACTAAATATTACTTGTCTTGAACAAGTTTCACCTCAGCATTTCTATGCCTTCCTCTTCACATATCCCTTGCATGAATACTGTGTGCTAAATAATTTGTCCATGATAGTGGTGGCAGTATGTTGAGTTTTGACGGGTGATTTTCCTTACATAGAGGAAAATCTGCTGGCCATTCTGGCCACTCTTTCAAGGCAATGGGCTTGTGCAGCCATCAACATATTGTGTGATCCTAAGTAATTCACTGTACTTTCCTTAGTCATGTGAGTGAAATGAGAAAATAACACAACTTAGGCTACTTGTGAGGGTTGAATGAGTTACATGCTGATAAATCTTGGTGCATAGTTAACTTCAGTAGAAGCTTGTATGCTGTTTCTTTCTCTTCCTCTGGTTTACATAGTTTGTGAATAACAAAATGGGCAGAACAAACGTGATATGTTCATTGTATCAATATAGCTGACAAATTAAGCTTTCCAGATACCAGTCGCTAGGGCCTCTCTCAACCCACCTCAAATTAAACTGGCTGTCTCTATAGGAAAAGCTGAGTGAAAGCAATCACCTTCCAACATTATTTTTCCCAAATAACTCACAAACAAATGAATCCTCATGAACTACCCGTGAAATTAATCATTCTGTCAACCAAGTTAGCAAGAGAGCAGTGCGTACAATTCTGAGAGCAGAGGACCATCAGGAGGGGTTTGCTCACTTGGATTTCTACCAAGTCATCTAAGGCCTCTCACACCCCAACTAGTGAAAGGAACTGGCTTTCCCTTTGTAGGGTTGGTAGAAAGGTCAAGGCAGAGACTTTGCATTGAAAGTCCATTATAAATATTAAATCACTTTACAAAGCTAATACTACTTATTTACTTTAAAAATAGGATTGCTTTTTCATTTCATTGATTATTCCAGATCCTTCATCCCTTTTTCACTCTGTTGGGCCATTCTTTATGATAGAGTCAGACACTGACAGTGCTAATAAGCCAAAGAAGAACTTTATCATCCTAATATCTCCACGTGACTCTAGTGGTCAGTGACATTTCAGCCGAAACTCATCCCCTCAGATGTTTTTAAAATATTAAGCCTTGATGTAGTCATTATTTGTCCTGTAAATAGATAGTTTTAGAGCCCAGAGGGAATTTAAGAAGACAATCAGATTTGTTACAAATCCTTTCTGAACATGGCTGATCAGGAGCATCAAGATGGACTTCACATTTCTCTATCTAGGAGCCTGTTGAGAGATAAGATGAAAGCAGGCTTCATATTCATCATCTGTTGTAGATTTGACTTCGGCCTCCCCGTCAGCCTTTAAATCAGTGGCATCTGGTTCCTGCTACTTAAGAGCGCCGTTACTTTCTGCACTAGAAGGTAGTGAGTACTGGACACAGTAGCCCCATTTGATTAAAGAATAATGAACTAGACTTATATGCATCACAGTGGCAGCTTAAATGAGGATTTCTGTATGGGTAGAGGACCTACTTTGTTTCAACAGCAGAGACAGATGAACTGGCCTGGGGGCTCTCTGTGCTTGTGACAGATGCTGACATGAGACAGTCATTTTGGTTTGATGACCTAAAGTTGTGCATTGAATGGAGAAACTCGGTTGTGAAGAGTGACCAACATCTGACCTGTCAGTAGGATCACAGAATAGCTGAACCTTGATGTAGCCTCCGTGTGGCCTTCTACACGGTGCCTGGGGTACATCATTGTTGGCATGTCCATAACAACCCCAATGCTTGGGGCCATTCACTGTGAGACAATTGTATAAAACATGATGTTTTATAATTATCAAGCAGATAATGTAGTGGAACCCACTGATTAGTGAATTCTCTCTCAGAAGTGGAAGAAAACTTGCAGAGGAAGTAAAATTATTCTTGACGCTCTTAAAATGATAAAACCTGACAAAGAGTTTGGTTGCCTGCTCTAGTAATTCTTTTCTGCTCCCATTTTGTGAGCAATATATCATTGAAATAATATGTAAATGACATTTTTGAGTTGAGAATGTCCCTTTCCTATTTATCAATAAGGTGAATTAACACAATGTATCAGTGAGACAAGTAATTTCCATTCTGGCTCTGGTTCCTCCTTTAATATCCAACTGTTTTCATACAGTTTCTTCTATGGATGATGTTTAAAGAAGCACTTGTTTATCTCAATCAAAATTACACAAGGAAGTATCCTGAAAATCTTCTCCTGTAGTTTTGATAAAAAAAATCAGGGATCCAATGGATGGGGAGGCCCAGTGGCACTCAGAGGAAGAATAGCAGGCTACCAAGAAAAGACTTGATACCCTATGAGCATATACAGGAGGAAGAGGTCCCCCTCAGGCACAGTCATAGGGGAGGGGAGTAAGGGGAAAATGGCAGGCAGGGAGGAATGGGAGGATACAAGGGATGGAATAACAATTGAGATGTAATATGAATAAATTAATAACAACTACTTTTTAAAAAAAAAAGACCAGGGATCTGGAGTCACATGCAATGTACACAAGGTCCCGAAAGAATTCTGGCTGGAGAGACTAGTGGTTAAGAATGCTAAGCCAAAATATAAAAAGTGCAAAAGGATGTGGAATTCTAATGATTGAGTTGTTGCTTGATCATAAGTGAGTTACTAAGTCTCCACAGTTCTACCCCAAAAGCAGCATAGCTCAGGAAAATTCTGACTTTAGCACTGTTAAGATTTTAACCTGTAAAGAGAAAGAGTTTAGTTCAGTGCTTGCAGATGATCAAGGTTACCTGTAAATGGCTGTTCTTCTCACAATAGAAACCCACATGCCGTTTTATAGAATTTCCATAAAAGCCCCAAATTTCCTGGACAGCAAAGGATCATAATAATAATGCTTGGCCGACAGAGGCTTCTCCTGCTACACAGCTATCAAACGTAGTAGCCCAATAATCTGTTGATGATGCAAAGACATCAATCAATGTGATTGAAGGACAAAAAATACCTTGTCTTCTCAATGCAATTATTGGATCATACAACTTACAAGTGAATGTGCAGAAGTCAATCTGATTAAAACCCTGACTGGGTCCAGGGGCTAGCAACATTTCTTCTATTTGCATCACCTGGCTCCCTCACATCTCAGCTATCTATCAAGTGTCTGATTTTTTTTCCCCCTAGATGGCTTTTATTCTTAGGCTGGCGTTGCTTTCCTGGTGGCAAAATTGAGCCTTTTCAGTACCCTAAATGTATGTTGCTAATTTAAGGATCTCTGAGGCAAAGGAGGTTCTCTTGTAAAGAATTGTGACTTTGAGGCTTAATGGTGTTGCTTACTATACTTTTCTAGTTTTGAACAACTTGCATGACAAACTAAAAGCAACATGCTGCAGTTTTCCAGGTTTGAACATGAACATGCCCTAGAAACTATGATGGATGAACTGTACTCAAAACACTTAATCTGAAAAGAGGCAAAGATAATTTCCCAGAAGACAATGAAGGGCTATTGTTAGGAACATGTAACGCACAATGAGAGATTTTTCACTGCTTTAACCTGGCCTATTATGGTCCTCTACCATTCTTAACTTGTTGAAATGGGGAAATTTAATCATAATAAGCCTAGGATTTGCCTCAGAGACCATATATTTTGCTAAAGTAACTTTCAGTTATTTTATGATGCATTGTGCATCTGTAATGAAGGGGATTGACTTATATTGATAAAGTATAAATTCATAATTCACCAACAAGAATATAAGTTCGATTTTACTCTCGTTCATCTGGACCAGAGTCAAGCTCTATAACTAGAAATATGCAATGGCTGGGATTAGAAAGGAAATTGCCAACATTTCAGATGGGATTTTTTTACACTTCTACTCTACTGCATGATAATGATACTATGAAACTTACAATATGGATGTATTATAGTTCACTGAATCAATAAAAATCACATAGCTGTTAATGATTTCAAACTCATCTTGCTAAGCACAACTTGGCAGAGCTACCAAGTGGTTAACAGTGTTTGTATGAGAGTTAAGGACTTCAGCGCTCAAATCCAAGTCCAAGTGTTTGTGTGCTGTGTGGCCTTGGACCTAATGTCTCTGGGATGTAGTTTCCCCATGTGAGAAATGTAGTAATAAATTGCGGCCACTACACAGCCCTGGGGAAGGGCTGAGCTCACTGACAGGGAGATGCTGGCTTGCTCTGCATTCTTCAAGCAATGCAGATGCTGCTCCTCCCCACAGGTGCCGAACATGTCCCCCCCCCCCATCCCATAGTCTGTTACTTCATAATTCTTCTTGGCCCCTGTGGTAGCACTTACTTTAGGCTCATAGTGTTCTCTGAGATGGCATCATAAAGGAATACATTTTACCCAGGGCGGGAAGGGCAAGTGGTGATTTATGAACTGCAATGTCAATGCCTTCTTTTTGAGCTTTCAAGGGAGCATGGAGAATTATTTTTTAAAATTCTTTATTTTATTTTATTTGCATTGGTATTTTGCATGCATGTATGTGTATGTGAGAGTGTTGGATCCTCCAGAACTGGATAGAGTTATAGACAGTTGTGAGCAGTAGGTGCTGGGAATTGAATCTGGGTCCTCTGGAAGAGCAGACAGAGCTCTTAACCACTAAGCTATCTTCCCAGCCCCCAAGAATTGTTAAAGCTGCATCTTGGGCTCTGTAGCTCATATCATACATCACGGCTGATGTTTCAGTATTTTTGAAGGCTTTTTTCTCATGAATACCTGCCCTCTTCCAACTCCCGGTCTCTTTCTCCCAGTGCAACTTGCTTTTACTTATTCTGCAATAGAAACAGGAGTTCCTGCCCCCATTTGCCCCGAGGTGAGGAGTCAGCATGGTAGAATCAAAAGACCAAAGCAAGAAGATTTACCTTTAAGTTATTTGCTAAGGCACCTGCATTCTTGCTAGGTAACTATGGGCTTTTTACTGGCTCTTTCAAATTCTGTTGCCTCAGCTACTTAAAAAAAAAAAAAAAAAAAGACAGCCAACTGCCTCATTCACATCTTTGCTATGAGGGTTAAATGAGATCATGCCCACAGCATGAGAGTGGAATCCAAGTGAAAATTTCCATTATGATTTGTGATTATCATGAGTATGTGTCTGTGTATCGGGAGTTTGTTAGCAGCTGAACATTCTGCCTTCATTCCTCAACTCCCCAACACACAGAGGCTCTCGGCCAGATGGCTGGTCTGCCAGCTGTGTCTTGTTCTGTCATTGTAAATACTGCATGCCCCAACAGAGAGGCTTTGCTTATAATCTAACATGCCTTGTCCTTTATCTCCTACAGCTTGAGAATTACATTGTGGAAAATATGAAGTCGGAGATGGCCCAGATACAACAGAATGCGGTTCAAAACCACACGGCCACCATGCTTGAGATAGGAACCAGTCTCTTATCTCAGACTGCAGAGCAGACCCGAAAGCTGACAGATGTTGAGACCCAGGTATGTTAACAGGGTCAGAGTCACATGCTCAACCAGAAGATTATTTTAAAATTACTCTGTAGTTTACTCCATAAACACAGAGCGTATGTCAGCTTGAGGTTGGGGAAACATACATTTCTTGTTTATTGGTAATAGCAACAATGAGAGCTTGACAAGCTATGCATGCTTTTTTGCCTTAATTAGCATGAGCATATTTAGCTTTGTGTGTCTCTGCAAGAAGAGCAGCTAAAAAACCTAATTAGCATTAAGTTGAAATAAACACTGCAGCTACCAACTATGATATGACTTGTGTCAACCAAACTAGTCATGTGGATCTAACTGGTGCCTTTGATGAGCATTTTCGACATATCTTGCTTTATTTTTGGTAACTGTCTTGTGATAGTGGCATCTGCAGTGGCCTTGTGAATTCAGGGACTTGAAAGGAAAACTTCATCTGCATTGAGTAGAAATAAGCATGAGTCGGGATATACCTGTATATTTGAGTGGAAATCAGTAAAATGTAAGGATACTCTTTAATTGTCACTATCATAAATGTACTAGCAATTATATTAGAGCACTGCAATATGGTCTCACTGCAGTTAACTATGCTACCGAGATTGCATTGTAATGGCATTATAACACTTGGCGTCAGGGGATAACTGTGTTCCAATAGCTGATTTCTATCAAGGCTAAAAAAGTACATGTGCAACTATGCCAGGAGGACTATATTTACTTTATTTAGTCTGTGTTATGGTATTATAGGTTGTGTGTTGATATTTAAAAAGAAGTATCAAAGATGCTTTGTATAGATAAAGCATTTTATATGAAATACAGCTTGCCTCGATACAAAACACATTTATGAAAACCACTTAAAGCCTGTAGGTAAGAAAATTGTACTGATCTCTCTCATTAACACAGTTTTAAAACTTAGGACTCAAACTCTGGAGTCCTCATATGTCTTCCACTGATAAATGATACTAATAATAAATTAATGAACTCAGATCTTAAATGGTGATTGCACTGGAGGAATAAATCACATAAATTTTGGAAAATGTTTCCCCCTGTTGACCATCATCAGATACATATAAAGTACAGGGGGTGGGAGCTATATCTATCTCATAACTAGACAATATAAGATACATTGACTCACTTATTATAACCTACAACAAGCCTGCTGATCTATACAATATTGGTTTCCTATGTTACACATAATGAGACTGTATTTTTTCTGTTACTTTATTTAAAACTGAATGCTTACCACCTGCTACAAACGTGTTCACAAATTCAAACCCTGAAACACTGGGGTTGTTTTTTGCTCTCCTCTCTGTAAAGATTGATACTATGCAAGTTTTTAAAAGTAATAATTAATCCAGCATTCCAAAGACTGGGAGAGATGTACTTTCTGAACAATAGTCCAAAGGAATGTCAAAGAATAAAGGGAAAAATTGATGTTTACCCGCCAAGCCTTTCTTAAGCAAGTGTGTATCTACATGGGTATATTTGAACTATCGAGATAATTTCTGCTTCAGCATAACTGAATAACAGCATCTAAGTCCTGCCGCAGGGTCAAGTTTACGAAATGAATATTTAGACCTAGGCGCCTTTATATGGGATTCACTTCTAAGAACTTACAAGCTGGTGGCGCTCTCTGCTTTATCCAGGTTTGTTCACGTATTTTTTCTCTGACATTCACCTAACTTGCCTTCATGCTTTTGTGGTTTCTTTTCCTTAAAACTGAATTCACGCTGTTCAGTATCTAAGGACCATGGAGCAAGGGCTTTGAGCCATTTGCGTGGCCTTGCTCTCACATGATGACCTTATAAAGATAAGCAATTTACTGCTTACTGGTCCTCTGTTGACCTTCTAGACTTGCACTTTCATAGGAGAAAGGAGGACCATGGTTTTGTTCCAGGGCGTGAAGGATCCCTACCTTCAGGGAACATTATAATCAGAAAAAGGGTTCCCTGGTCAGCACATTTAGAAACACTGCTGGCTGTAGGGGTGATAATGAGAAGCCAGAGAAAGCCCTTCCTTCCTCCATTGCTCAGCAGACCACTGTCCACTCTTATCAGTCTCTGCCAGTATCCCTTCCCCTTCAAGCTCCTCTTCTGCACAAAGGAGTTAAGATGAGGAATTATCCATGCCCCACTCCTGTTGCATCATCTCCTTCTCATTTTCCTTTTTCAGGAATATTTGGTGTAGAGCAAACGATCAGATCAACAAACTGAATTCAATTCTACTTCTAATTATCTCCTTGCCTCAATATCAAGCATCCTCACACATTTATTAATCATTACTGTCAAGTATATCCTATAAAAGATGTAGCATTTCCATTCCTTGTTTACATATGAGGAAGCTGAAATAAAAAGTGTTATAGAAAGTTGTTTCAGATGAAAACGTTAGTGACTCTTCAAGTGAGAATTTAAAGTTACACTGTTTGCTGTCAAGAGCCTCAAGCTCATTGTCTAACCTCCCTGTGCGATCGCTCTGCTGTGGCCATCTTTCCTCTAAGACTTGAGGACTGTGCCAACAGGTGCAAGCAGAGAACAAGAGTTAATCCAGAGCAAGAAAAGTGATGTGGCACTCTTAGCACTGCTGGCAGTCTCTTAAGGTGTGATGAAGATGCTACTGCTTTGCTGCTGCAGGGAATGGCAGGCCCACCCACACCACCTTATGTGCCAGTGACTTCATCACATATAGACTGAGTGCTACATGTGCCCTGCCAGCTCCCAGCTGTGTCAACTATAGGGAAGTTCTTTAGGCGAGTATATCAAGTTTCCTTCAGTTTCCAATAGGTTCCAGCACTACAATATTAGAAGGGGAATTTAATTGCATTTGTACAGATCTGCTTTGCGTATTTTCGTGACGCAAGATGTTCCAAGAGGTGACTTGTAGACTGTGCTAGCACCAAAAGCAGTTTTTATGTCCAGTGACTTTGAGTTAATGCACTGAAAAGTCTCTAGATCAAGTCTCTTTTTCACTTTCTGTCATATTTAAAACACACTGTCTCAGTATACTGCTGTGGGAAGTATAATTGACCAGTGGCCCCAGCTGCTGTACTCTCAAACCCATCAGGTATTGGTACAGAGACCACAATTCTCCACAGCCATTTCTAAGCAATGACTCACTGTGGCAGGCTACTTAGCGTTGTTCCCAGGAGCTTCGAAGTTTGCTGACACATGACTTTAGCTAAAGTTTTCCCATAGCCTGTTGAATATAATTACAGCTGTCGCGGGGATTAGGACTTCCATCTAGCACTCCTTTCTCCCCAACTCTTCTCTTCACTGGGTTAAGTCAGGCACCTCAATCTGAAGGCTGTCTCTGCCTCCTCCCATTTATTCCCAGTTTCCTTTCATAGACGTTTGCTCTAATAAATTCCCTGACATTTAATCCCACTTCTCTTCTGCCTCGCTGAGATCACTAAACACTACAATTGTGCCTGAGGGGGACCTCCTCCCCCTGTATATGCTCATAGTCTCTTCTTGGTAGCCTGCTATCCTTCCTCTAAGTGCCACCAGGCCTCCCCATCCAGGGGACATGATCAAATATGAGGCACCAGAGTACGTGTGAAAGTCAGACCTCACTCTCCACCCAACTGTGGAGAATGTCCTGTCCATTGGCTAGATCTGGGTAAGGGTTTGAAGTTTATGGCCTGTATTGCCCTTGGCTGGTGCCATAGTTTGAGCGGGACCCCTGGGCCCAAATCTGCCTATCATAATTTTCTTCTTGTAGGTTTCTAGGATCCTCTGGATCCTTCAACTTTGCCATTGAAGGAATACATTTCTCTAGGTGATAAAAAGTTTTTTCTTTTGTCCACTATCAAAGGTCAGCTCTAAAAATTGAACCATATTTCTTTAATTTGATGAGGGAATAGCTGAACAAACTTTTATCCTTGATGGTGAAATAAATAGGCCAGGGGGTCTTATAAGGAAAATACATTGGGTATTAATCTGAATAAGTCGCTGGAAGAAGGCTCAGAAAACTCTGGCTTATTGGCTTGCAGTTTGTTTCTAAAGCTGTATTAAGCACAGCCCCATTTGTTGAGGCACATGTTGCCTGTGACTAGTTTATTCTCATCATGGCAGAGTGGTTATACCAGAGTTATAGGAAAGACAGGATGGCCTATTCATTAGGGTTTTCTCATTACTGTGACAAAATATGTAACAGGAACAATTTAAGGGAGTAAGAACTTAGTTTGGCTCACAGTTTGAGAGTACAAAATTCATGACATGGGTAAGGCCACATTGGGCGTGTGTAGGTGGGAACATTCACATTTTACTGGATTAGAAATCAGAGGCTCTTGTATCCTCCCATTCCTCCCTCCCTCCTATTTTCCCCTTACTCCCCTCCCCTATGACTGGATAGGATAACAATTGAGATGTAATATGAATAAATTAGTAAAATGTATTTTTTAAAAAGTACAAATCAAAGCAAAAATAAAATAAAATTTAAAAAAAGATCTAAAATCCTCCAAAAATATGAAAAAAAAATCAGAGGCTCTGAGGCTCCAACCAGGACAAGCCACAACCATAGCAACCTACCCCCGAGGGACCCATTTCTTTCATTGAGGCCCAACCCATAAAGGGTCTATAATGTCTCAAAACAGCATCACCAGCTGGAGACCAAATGTTCAAACACAAAAGCCTTTTGGAAACATCTCACATATACTGAATTACAGCTCACCAAGCTAAGATGGTTAGTATCTGGCTATTGACTAAAAATCTAACTAACTCTTCAAATGCATGTTAATTAGATAGCAAGGATGTTCATTCTTTTTCTTTTCTAAATCTCTATCATTAGGATTTGAAACAGGACATGGTGCATATATCAAACTCTCAGTAAGTACTAGTTAAGTAATTAAATTAACATACCCTAATCATTGTATATTTGGATCTTAACGTAAGGCTCTGTGTTGGCCCTGAATTATGACTGTGAAGAAAAGCTAACCTACTGAAAAAACCTGTGACTGAAGAAGTGATCGTACCAATACATTCTTTTTTCTGTACTCTGAAGAATATGAGTAATTTGGCTCCTTCCTAACTTATTCTGTAATTTAATTTGTACATGAAAGGAGAACTCTGAAGTCATCAGCTTAAGGCCTGGTGTTGACGGGAAGGAAAACATTCTGTAGCAGCAGTTCTTGATCAAGAGGGGCACCTTTCTTAGGCAAAGAAGATGTTTGTTCTTAGGCAGTTAAGCCTGTAGGAAGATCTGAGACTCTACATCAGAAAACCCATGTAGTTAGCTCTAATGAACAAGATAATCTAACCTACACGTTTTTGTATCTGTTATAAAGCACCATACGTAGCAAATTTCTTAACCATACGCAGTTATTATATTTTAAATATGGTCCGGCGCTACACTGTTAGACTATAAGTAGAACATATGAACATTCAGTCTATGAATAGTCACATATGATGAGATTACTATAAGCATCACAGTTGCTAACGTATATGGTTAATATAAGCATATTTGATGACATAAATATAATACCTCACAATTTTCATATAGTATTCAATATGTATTATCATAACATGATCTATAGTAACAATATTTTTCCAAGGATCCTTAATTTTTACAGTAATTTGGCAGGTAATTTGCTTTCCAGGTTTGACGGGCTCATTGAACTTAGGTGTATCTTTCACTTTCTGCCTCCATCCCTGCTTATGAATAACATTTTAAAGAAACTAGGGAGATCACTTGATAACCTCTAATAGTCTCGAATTACCTGAGTAGCTCATTTGTCATGCTTTTTGATTTGCTTTTCCATAGCCCCTAGGTTTTTGTTTTAATTGGAAGTTACTATGTGTAAAGGATTTTCTGAGCTGAACTGAGCAGAAGAATTACTTGATGAAGTTGTTGATCACTTCATGTGGCATGTCCTCAGGAGCTAGGAAGGCAGATTGTCATCAGACTCCCAGTAATGTAGCATCAGTGGATGCAGCCAGGGGCTCAGCAGCCAGATGGCTCCATCTCAAATGTTCCCTTTCCCTCTATGAGGTAAACAAACAACCCACAGGGTGAATCTTCATAATTTTGCCCCTTATTTTCCAAAACCTTACTTCCCAGATATTTCAAAGCACTGGATTTATAGCTCTCTTTCTTTATATTGATCAGCTTTCCCACTCTCAAAACATCTAACTACATTAAAAGCAAAACAAAACAAAACAAAACAAAAAAAACCCCTATAAAATCAGTAGCATACATGTGCCTGGAAGGACGGCTGCTTCAAGGGCAATGTGCTGTACAAAAAGATTTCCTTTCCTGATTTCCGTGTTCTCTTTCAATAACTAACTTCCAGTTAGTGTGGTTGTTAAATTAAAAACCCTTACAAGTATAAAAAAGAGGCTGTATGAAAGTCCCTATCTCGCCTTCTCTGGAAAATGAATATATTTTTATTCTTTTTATACATATATATATATATATATATATATATATATTTAAGAAACAGCTAAGCTCTTTTAAACAACATAAATTTTCTGTTTCAGATTGTACACGTTCCTTAGTCTATGGCATACTCTGGGAAATTTAAGCTTTGACATTGGTCTCTGGGGACTTGTTACATGTATTCTTCACTCTTTCTTTTCTTCATTTTTCCCCTTTCCTCTTAAACTTTTTTTCCCAGAGATGTGCTTTTGGGATGTGTTTAGGCTAAGAAGGAAATGTCTCTTGTCATTTTAATGGACTACTTCAGCCATTGCCAGCAGCAAGTTCCATAGACTCACGCAAGGCAGTGGTCAATTTATCATAGTTTTCTACAGTTCCCTTGGATGCCCAGATTGAAACTTCAATCCTGTTTGAAAGCATCAGTGGGGCGACTTGAAATAAAGCAGCAATAGAGTCAAGACGGTGGGAAAAGCGAAATAGTTGGCATTTGCACTTAAAACTAAGTTGACCAGCACTTAGCCTGGATCTGTAAGACTGGTCAGCTTTCTTCTTCCATGTCAGACAGTTCTTTAGATTTGGCCTGTGAGAGTTTTACTACTCATGTGGGGCCATTGCCTTCCTTATTCATCATCTATCTTGCAAGCAGCTTTTTGTGCACTGTCAGCATTACAGCTAACGCAAAGTTGAATATGCTAGTGTGCTTGACTTTGTGCAGGAGGACTCTGGACACAGCAGTGCAGACTCCGTGGAGCTGACACTGTAGTGTGGCAGAAAAGCATGGCATGAGTAGAGACGCAGGATCATCTCCAAATGGTGAGGATTCCAGAAGGAAAGCAAGATGGAGTGAACTACAGGAGAGCATGGGGGTTGATAGATGGTTTTCCTAAGCAGGGCCAGAACACACTTTTGAGCATGTCTTGAATATGAAAAGATGCTAACTCTGCATCTGGGGGTGGGAGGGGGGGGAGAATTCCAGCCAGCCAGAAGTGCAGGTAGAATGGCCCTAAAGTGAGAAGGAATTTGGCAAATGGAATTGGCAGAAAGACTGTGGACGGAGCATAATGTGCCAGGTGGGTGACAGGTGTGACAACAGCCAAAAGTAAGAGACCCTCTAATCACATATGGCCCTGTGGACCACACTAAGTTCTTTGAAATGTAAACCAGCTTCAGAGAGCATCCATTAGCATATTCGACATAGGAAATGCCATGATCTGACTTGTTTTATACAAAAGATCCTTTGCTCTGTGATAGTGCAGACTAGAGGCAGAAAAGATTGAGCATGCAGGTTAATAACAGCAGTAGCTGTAAAAAGATTCAGGCAGTTTCAAGGTCAATTCCAGATAATGATTTCATTCTGTTTCCGGAGAACATGAAGAAATATATGTACTATTCCTTGTAAGGAAAAACTTTGGTTTTTTAATGTGTCAGGAGCTGTGCCTCAGGGTTTCTATTGCTACGATAAAAACACCATGACAAAAGTAACTTGGGGAGGAGATTATTTCAACTTACAAACTCTCAGATCACACTTCATCATAGAGTGAAGTCAGAGCAGGAGCTCACACAGGAGGCAAAAACTGAAGCAGGGTCCATAGAGGAGTGCTGCTTACTGGCTCACTCTCCATCCATCGCTGATCCTGCTTTCTTATAGCACCTGGGACCACATGCCTAGGATTGACATTGCTCACCATGATCTGGGCCCTCCCACTTTTATCATTAGTCAAAGTAATACACAGACTTTTCTGCAGGTCAGTCTTAAAAGAGCATTTTCTCCATTAAGGGTCATTCTTCCAGTGGTATGGGCACAGGTGAGCTGGCCCTAGGGCATGAGAGCAGGAAAGCTGCCCCTTGATGACTAAGGCACTGGGTGCAGTGTTAGAAACTTCATCCTGGGGATGTGAGGGAGGGAGAGCTGACTGGCTGATCTACCCAGGCCTGGATCCAGGGCTTTGAGTTGGCCCAATCCTAGTATCTAATTCATCTATGATCTGCTGAAGGACATGAAGAGGGCTGTCTCCTTCAAGAACCAAAGCTGTAGAATCTCCATGGCACAGGGCCACAACAGGATATCCCAGAGACGTCTCTGTAAGGATCCAGTATTGATAGCGTAGCAGAAGCCAGAGGCCTTGAACCAGACCAATGATTCATTACAATGATCCTTTGCAAGTCAAGACGTATGGACAAAAGGGTACGCTGTGTGACACACTACAGCTTTAATGATAATGTTGTGTGTGTGATTGGGTGGGTGTGTTAGCTTTTTAAAATTTATTAAAATTTATTTTCTTTTGAGGGGGAGGTTACAAGGTCAGAGGGTGGATACGAAGGGAGAGGGGGATAGGTGGAATTGGGGTGCATGACGTGAAATTTATATACAATAAAAAGTTAAAAAATAGTCATTCTTTCAAAATGTGTCTAGGTTTGTGTCAAGTTGACAAAAACCAGCCACCACAGTGTCCTCTCAGAGAGTATGGCAAACCAAAGCAAATATAGGTTTGATGTCCCTGTGAACAGTCTATTTAACTTCATAATAGGTCATGCCTACCTTTTATTCATAAACCAGTGTTGAGTGTCTTTTCTATGTTGGGTACTGTTTGTTACACAAAAATCCCAAGTGGTTCACTCCTCATTTCATATATTTCAAAACAGTCCTGCAGTAAACAAAGAAACCAAGAATTGGCCTGTCCAAAACAAAAAAAAACAAAAAACTGTTGCAGGTAGCCTTGGCCTTAACATTTTCTACCATTGCTTTTCAAATTCTGTTTTTCCTTACATAAAGTGATAAGAATATACTTTAAAAATAATGGCACCAGCCAAGGACAATACGTGCAGTAAACTTTGAACCCCTATCCAGATTTTTCCAATGGACAGGACATTCTTCACAGTTGAGTGGAGAGTAAGGTCTGACTTTCACACGAGCTCTGGTGCCCCATATTTGATCACATCCCCTGGATGGGGATACTGGTGGCGCTCAGTGGAAGAACAGCAGGCTACCAAGAAGAGACTTGATACCCTATGAGCATATACAGGGGGAGAAGGTCCCCTCAGTCACAGTCATAGGGGAGGGGAGTAAGGGGGAAATGGGAGGGAAGGAGAAATGGGAGGATACAAAGGATGGGATAACCATTGAGATGTAATATGAATAAATCAATAAAATATATTAAAAAATAATAATACTTGTTTTAATTCTCTGAGGGTTTTGTACAACATGTCCACTCCTCTCCCAGGTTTTCTTTTCCAACTCCCTTCATTCGTCTCCAGCTTTTGATTTTTTTTTTCCCACCACTGGGTGCAGTCTTGTGTAGCACAAGTACTCTTAGGAGTAGGGTCTGTCCTTGAGTGTGGTCA
>OU015748.1:72119285-72137941 GCA_907169655.1 Acomys percivali | reverse complement strand
TACTTGCTTTGTGAATGAAATTTGATTGTTACAAAATATTTCAAGGTACTAAATCAAACATCTCGACTTGAAATACAACTACTGGAGAATTCCTTATCAACATACAAGCTAGAGAAGCAACTTCTTCAGCAGACGAATGAAATTCTGAAGATCCATGAAAAAAACAGGTAAGGACTATTGTATTATGGGAATATTTTCATGTATACTTCTTTCTATCCTTCAGCTCAGTGGCAACTGAAAGTTTAATTTAAGGTTCTTGAAAAACAAAAAAACCTCAAGAGAAGTGGAAGACATGAAAACCAGTGCCAACAAGGAGGCCTGTGCTCTGCTTCATTCTCAGTATCAACTTCTGCAACAGACAGTTGTTCAAATAACACAATATATGCAAAAATTGCTTGACATTTTGGCTAAACAGATTGACATTCATTCAGCAGCAGCAAATTTGTAACCCTAGAGTAAAGAAGAGACAGAGCTTCTTGAGTTGTTACTCGGTCAGTCACTTGCTCCATTCTTAGGATCTTTGTAAAATGCAAGTTACTAAATTCTGAGAGCTTGTACTAGGGAGAAACAGATTTGTAATTTCTCTGTGACAACACTTGCCAAAAAAATAACTAGGAATGGCTATGCTTTTCCTTTAAAGTCATTTAACTTGGACACAAAGAATATGCTTTGTTGATTTATAGATGTGCTTAAGGCATAGCAAGTCATTGAAACACAACTTTAACATTTTGAAAATGGGACTGAGAAGAAATAGTGCATTTTGAAGTCATTAATAGTGATGATGGGTACTTCCCGCGTAGCACTATCTTCTGTAGAACAAATCCCTTCCATTTCATTACATTTTCTTCTGAATATTTGGTTGTCTTGCAGATGTTTCTGTTATTATATTGAGTGTTTACTTAAAGATTACTGTCCTGGTAGGAAGTAGTTAAATACTACTATCTGCTGGTGCTAGACTCTGCTGTCTAGTCTTTCTTCCCAAAGCAAGAGAGCATCTGACAAGAATGTAGTGCTTCCTCCTTTGCAGTAGGACCAGGGCTCAGACCAAGTGAGTGGCCTGTCCAGGGCCACACAGCTTGCTCAGGAAAGGACTAGGAATGGAATCCAGCTTGCCTCTGGTAGTTCTCCCCTTTCACCCTCACATATGATGGCTCATGACCTAAAAGCCTAAAAGGCTTCCCAACTTCAAGCAAACAGTAGATATCAATGCCAAAAACTACAATTAAATGTCTGCATGAATAAAATAAACCTGACTGTTGATTTAACATCTGCAAGGGGTCACAAGTGTTACATTTATTTGTTCTTGTAGGTTGATATGGGATAAACTTTTTAACTATAAATAAACTTGACAGAATTTGACCCTGAACTGGCTGTTTGATGAAATGTTCTGAAATTGAAAATCCTCTTGAAAATTACTATTTATCCCAACACAGTTCCACAGTAACCAGAAACATGCATGTCTGTAACAGGTATACCTTACTTCAGCCACCCTCTATTTGGGGTCACCACAAAATGCCTTAACTGTCACGCCGAAGTGAACCTCACTTACAACAATATATTTCAAGATTTCTGTCCAGGAATTTTAGTATGTTGAACAATTGCATGTTACTTTGTTGTTATGAGGCATTAGTAACTTTTAGGATTTTTTTGAGAGAGAGAGAGAGAGAGAGAGAGAGAGAGAGACAGACAGACAGACAGACAGACAGACAGACAGAGACAGAGAGACAGAGACAGAGAGACAGAGACAGAGAGAGAGGATAAAGCCTATCACTATAAAGATGATAAAGCTAAGGAAAGAACATAAGATTTTGTCTAAAAAACTTACCAGGTATTAAAATTAAAATATGTTGTAAAAACAAGTGAAATAAGAAAGTAACGAAGAATTATCTGGGCTAGTTACAACTGGCTTAAACCAACTTCATTCCATCAACAACCCAAGAATACTTTTAATGGGCTTGTTACAAAAAACATGTTCTACAAAATAGAGCTCTATTGTAGTTCTAAGGGTAAACTAATCAGGAAAGCTGGCCTAGCTTGGGGGTTGGGGGTGGGGAATGGTTACAATTTCATTATCAACTTGATAGGTTTAGAATCACCTAGGGGAAGTACCTCTGAGTTGCCTGTGAGAAAATTTCCAGAGAAATTTAAAGCAGGAGGGAAGACCCACCCTGAAAGTGGGCATCACCATTGCAAGTCCTACAATGACAGGCTGAAGAAAAAGGAAGGATCCAGTAAACTCCAGCATTTACTGCTCTTTGACTCTTGACTGTGGACCCAAGGTGACCGGTTGTCTCTTACGGCCACTGCTAGACCCTGTCATGACAGTCTATAATCCTCAAACTGTGAGGCAAAAATAAATCCTGTATCAAATGCCTTTTGCAAGATATGTTGTCACAGCAGTAAGAAGGTTATTAATATATGTGTAAAGGGAACATATAGATGCTATCTACAGAAGCATCCCTTCTGCATCCCTTCAGCATTCCTGTCCCTTCTAAATTAACCCTGAGGACAGAGGAGGAGCATCTTCCTCCCACCAGTGTTTTCTCCCAAGCATGCTTACGGGGCTCATGTTCACCTAAGTAAATATGTTTAAGGCCAAACTTAGTTACGAAGCTATTTTTGATTGATTCTTTTAAAAAATAAAATTAAATTTTAATTTGATTGTTCTTAAGCAATCAGGACAATCCCAATAGCAAGTCCACTTCAACCAAGCAGTGCTCTGGGAGCCTTGGCTGGTGTTATCACGGTGAAGCAGATTCCAGACCCTCAAAACTGGCCATTTTGTTCCCAGGGTTGTAACTCCAGCAGTTTTAAGGAAATACATTGAGCATGCAAACTCACACTTTCTCCCTCTAAATTCAGGACTGTTTCTACCAGATGCTTTTGTACCATAGTAGCTATGTGAGAACTCTTCCTCCAGTAGAAGGCTAAGGAATGAGACTTTACTTTTATGACAGATGGATTGTCTGGTTCATAGATTAGAGTCATGAGGATGCCTGAATGTTTGAGTCAGTATCAAAGTTAACACTAACACTTTACTATGAGAATTTAATCACCCAGCATTCCTCTACTCAAAGATTTAACTTGGTGAGCTGGATCACAAGAACACATACAAGGGTTTGGAATTTAGCTCATTGGTACAGTGTTTGCCCAGCAAGCTCAAGGCCCCGGGTTCAGTCCTCAGCTCTGAAAAAAAAAAAAAAGACAAAATAAAGGACACAATTTTATAACAAGGGCTAGGGATGTAGCCTGGTGGCATATCGCCTGTCTACTAAAGCATGAGACCTGAGTTCGATCTGTAGACCCAATAAATAAGTAGCCAAATCAATAAACAAATACTTAAATTTAAATAGAATAGTACATGAAAGTTGTTCTGAGGTTTATTTA
Source organism: Acomys percivali (assembly GCA_907169655.1). Lineage (NCBI taxonomy): Eukaryota > Metazoa > Chordata > Mammalia > Rodentia > Muridae > Acomys > Acomys percivali. The sequence continues at coordinate 72,134,554 of OU015748.1, read as the reverse complement.
CAATAGCAGCATAGAGAGTCAACAATACTAGACAGTAGTATTACTTTCAAATTAGTTTATATGTTTATATTTATACTATTTCACACACACACACACACACACACACACAGAGAGACAGACAGACAGACACAGAGAGACACAGAGACAGAGACACAGAGACAGAGAAGCAGAGAGATACAGAGAGAGACACAAAGAGAGAGAGAGAGATTAAGGAATTGAAAAACTAGAGGCATTTACATATAAAGTATTTTATTAACTCGAGGAACTCACTTTCCTTTTTTTCTTGTGATTCTGTAGACATCACAAAGACTGAATGCCAATAATGTGTCTCTACAATACAAGTATTTATAGAATTGCATTTTGTTGTGTACCTATACACTAGAATGGCTTATGATACATCTCTCATCTAATTATTGCTGCCTATGATTAATATTAAAACATTACTAGCATACATTCTTCACTGCTTCCCCTGCTGATGTGGATAATGTCTCCTTCTATGCAGCTGAACTCTCACATTTGGGATACCATGGTTTTCAAGTGGGAAACCTGAAAGGATGGATGTCTAATTACAAAAAACAACTGATGCTCTGAACTGTCAGTTGTATTTTTAAAGAAAACTTATGCTCTTAACTGGCAGTTATATTTATGTTATTCCCTTTTCTTCCTTCTTTCCTTCCTTCACTTAATTCTACTTATTCTCATTTTTCCTCAAAAACATGTTAGATTATATTTAAATTTATGTCTATCTGTCTGGATGGACGGATGGATTTTTGGTCATTCCAGGATGATTTTTATAGTATTTTTAAAATTTTTATTACAAATTCAAATTTAACCAGTCTTTTTGCATTTTCCTTTGCCAAATCTGGCAAACTTACCTCTCAAAACCTTTTATACTGTGTTCTCAATCCCATAGTATGTACCTGGTTACATAGAGGAGGCAAGAGGAATGTTGAAAACTTAACCATAGGAAAAGTGAACCTGTACTGATACAATTTTGAAAAAGAGCCTACTATCATTTTCGATTCATGTATTCTCATTAGGTAATAATGTTATATGTAATGCACTTGAGTTAGAAGGAGAAAAGCTTTGCTTCCTCTGTCTGGGTGTTTCTGGTTGTGTCTGGCTATGAACATGTTAGGGGCTTTCACCAACAGCTCTGGGAGTTGTCCCTCAGGATGTTGCCCACCTTTGTCAGAGCAAGGTGACATCTTTTGTGGTTAAGATAATAGTCCACAAGAAAACAAAAACTCTCCTGTTTTGTCTGTGGAACTGAGCAGGCAGCTCTTGCACATAAACCTGAAACTGGATCAATTTTAAGGGGCTTCTCCTTTGCAGCAGCCTATCAGAGGAACCTGATTCCTGACACTTCAGGCTTTTTCCTCCCATCAAAGTTCAACCTCTGTAGAAAAGTCAGATTTTCTTCCTCATATAACTTAAGTCATTTATTGTTAAAGGTGGATTTTCACCATCTCAACAATTCGCTTTTTTTCAAGTAATATAGGCATTTTGAGAAGAGTTCAGCCTCTTAGATTTTAATCTGAAGTGCATTTCGCATTCATGCTGATAAAAATTTCCAAGTATCTTGATACCTGTTTCTTTTTCATTCTGGAACATTCAAGGGTGATATTACAACAGGTGTGGTCCTTAATGACGTTTTATTAGCAGATTCAGCTTCCAACATGACTGTATTCTTACAGCATCTTTCTGTCTTCCTGTTGAAGGGCCCAGTTTATACAATGGCGTGTAGGCCAAACAACTACTCACAAGTCACATGCATCCGTGCGTACACCACTTTTAAGAAGTTACTTTAAACAAACCAAAAGTATCCTTTTTGTGATGCATAGCATATTTCCATATTCTCTTTATTGTTATTGTTTATTTTCATATGATCAGTGGTAAGCGAGGCATTCTATCAAGCACTGTCGAGAACAGCAAAGCCAGTGTCCTTCCAAGTAAGCAGAGATAGTTCATTGATCATTGATCAGACCTATTCTTTATGTGACTCTTACTCGGCCAGATACAGCAAGAAGTTGTTTCCCCATGGAGACATCTCTGAGACGTAAGAACAACATGTCCCAGGGAGCCAGGTCTGGTTTGAATCAGTCTGTACACTTTCCAGAGGAGATTATCTAAATTAAGCTCTGCTTCCTCCCCTAGGAATGCCAGGAGTTGTGTCTGGGTGTGTGACTTAGCAGCTTTGAAAAGGATCCATCCATGCCTGTGCCGCCAAGTCGGTGAGCTGGCCTTAGCGGTATCTCCCACCTCTTTGGCAGAAAAAAGAGACTGTTTTATAGTTAGGATTATACTACACACACATGCTGAGAGGTCCTGCTGACTTACATCCTGAAAAATTAAGCCCAGCACTTGCAGAGTTGAGTGTGGATTTTTAGCTTCGTTGGATTCACTTTTTCATCCACTGAACACCCACGACACAAAGCGGGAATAGGATAGCTTTATTGTTTGTTTCCCAGAAGTCTAACAGAGGTGACTTTGAGAAAATCCTAGTCTGCTTTCTTTAGCAAATTTTATTTTTGTTGGTTGGATGCTGCCATAATTTCAAAACACAGTTTAAATAAAACACTTAGAAGAAAGAGACTTTGCATCCCATCCCTAAGCTTAAAATAAGCAATAAAGAGCCCAGGCAAATGGAAAGTCATTAGACCTTGCCTGTGATGGGGTTGGTATGAGCACATAGCAGAGCACATTATGTGCCAAATTATATAGCATTCTTCTAGTATGTGTCTTATTTCTTCTGATCAAAAAGAATGAAAAAAAAAAATAAGCTGAATGTGGTGGCACATACCTCTACTCCCAGCACCACAGAGACAGAGGTAAGCGATCTCCCTAACACTGAGGTCAATTTTGGGACAGCCAGGCATCAGTGTTACATAGTGAGAAACCATCTAAAAACATGAGAAAAAAACAAAAGAAAAACAAAAATGAGAAAAGAGGCTTATGATCCTTGTGATGGTGACACATGCCTTTAATCCCATCACTTAGGAAGCAGAGGCAAGCAGATCTTTGTTAGTTCAAGGCCAGCCTGGTCTACAGAGTGAATTCTAGGACAGCCACAACAGTTACAAAAGAATCCGTGTCTTTAAAGAAGAGAGAGAAAAAGAAAATAATAATTAAAAAAGAGGTGTGTAGGATATATATATATATATATATATATGTACACACACATACTAAAATTTCCTTCAGCTGACCAAGTGGGAATCACTAGGTATGTTCATCTTTTGAACTGCAACACTACACTGTCAAAGTTCACGTTCAAGGACAACAAAATTGAGTTATGAAAAGTGATCAAACTCAACATTTGGGCTCGTTTATGATTGATATTTTCATCTGTACACATGGCTGCCTTGGAGGCTATGTCTGAAGGATGGGCCACCTGGTCAGGTGTCAAGGCACCGATTCACATCAGACTTAGCCTTAATTTTTTTTCCAAATTGAGGACAAAGCCAGGCAGAAGAGTATTGTGGAAGAAATTTCACTGTCACTACAGAGTTTTCAAGGAGGAAAAATAGTAACTCACTTATACAAAGATGGTGCATACAGTCCTTCTTGATAATTGTGTTGAGCGTGGGACTAGGCATGTGATGATGGTTCTAACATCTTTCTAGCCACCGTCTCACTGTCTTTTAATAATGTAGACATCTGTGTCAGATGAATGTCATTTACTGTTGCTACCCCTCTAAACAGTCCTCTAAAGAATATATTATGTTCACATAATATCAAGACTTAAACTTACAGAGATCAAATAACTGTGCCATGACTAAAGATCTAGAAGTACACAACAGAACCCACAATTGATTCCACAATGATTATCCGTGTTAAATTACTAGAAGGAATATTTTCCAGTGTGATGCGGGCTGGGGCATAACAGGAATGGCTATTGAGTGATTCTCTTAAAACAAATATAAAGGTAAAGAAAGGGATAGATTGGCTGGTTTTGACATATCAAGGTAAAGACCATTATATGGACCTTCTGATGTTGGGGTAGGAGATATAAACTATTCATTTTATATAAGAATTCACTGAACTTAGTTGACAAGTCTCATCTATCTTCCAGCTGAAGTTATGAGAAATCATTAAGTTAATTATTTTTAAGTGATTCATTCTTATGCAATTGCAAGGTAGTAAACTCTGTCTTACAGACAAGTTATTGTACTAGTATAAGGAATTACTGATGTTTTAAGAGTATTCCTAAGGAAATACAAGGCTTTGTAGTTGAAGCTACCCTTCCCCTGCCATGTGGTAGGGCATTTGAGAAGTATTAGAGTGAAGACTTGCTAAAATCTAATATTAGATATTAGATATTAGGGTGGATTTAATTACATTGGCTGTGTATGCTATTGACCAAGGATAAGCGTTTTAAAATGTAAGGTACTCAGGGCTGAGCTTGTAGTTCATAGCAGAATGCTTGCCTACCATGAACACATCCCTCATTTTGGCCCCCAATATCAGGAAAAGGAAAAAACTCCAATGTCTACTATGGTAGCCTCTCTTTTTTAATAACTAGAATTGGAGGGAGTACTACCTTTATTCTCCATTTCAAGTTTCTTATATAATGAACTGAATGGCAGATGGCAGGTTCCTTCTCAGCTTCCGTAGCCTTAGGAGCTGAGAGTAACCAAGAGTTCTGAGCCAAGGGGAAATCTAAGAGCCATCTCAATTCTTCCCTTTCCCTGGATTCTCTACAGCTTGCCAAACAGTGATCTCGATGATTTTCACCACAAAAATATTTTTCCATCACATTGGTTCTTTCTAACTTCATTGATTATCATATTCAGGTCATACTCTCACCAATTATCATCTGCTCTACCGCAGTGACCTTGGTGACTTTAGCTTTGCGCCAGCATGACTTACTCAGGTTTCAGACAAAATCATTTTCTGAAATGCCAAGCTCTTTTCTGGCAGTGTTTTTCTACCCAACGAATATTATAACAGATAGAGAGACGTTCAAGCTCTTTAGTGCACAACAGAGTGCCTGGCCATTACTACAATCAATCATTGTGCCGCGCCCCCACCCCACCCCACTGCTCTTAGTTTTAGACAGAATACACTTAACAACACAGCAGGGATTTTGTGACCAGACTTACTAGGTTTCATTTTCCTCCCATTTTGCTATAACTGACTCTATCGCTTATTATTTGTGTGACTCTGGGCAAGTTAATGAGACTCTCTGTGGCTTGTTGGCTAAAGGCTAACATGGAGATAATGACAATAATGCTGCTTGAAGTGGATGTGCACAGTAATGAGTGAATGTATATGAAACACAAAGGACAGTGCCTGGCAGGCAAAGCTGTGTTTAATTATGTTGGATGTATCTGACTTCACCACATTATGGTATTCTGTACTAATCTGATGCTTGGGTTGTCTACTGTGCCTGACTTTCCTTGTTTGGTTGGCAAACTCCTGTTCATCCTTGAAAACTGAATGCACACACTACTTTCTTTTTTTTAAAATTTTTTTATTAATTTATTCATATTACATCTCAATTGTTAGCCCATCCCTTGTATCCTCCCTTTCTTTCCCCTCCCGCTTCCCCCTCTACTCCCTTCCCCTATGTCTGTGACTGAGGGGGACCTCCTCCCCCTGTATATGCTCCTAGGGTATCAAGTCTCTTCTTGGTGACTTATTATCTTTCCTCTGAGTGCCACCAGGCCTCCTCATCCAAGGGACATGGTCCGATATGGGGCACCAGAGTTACACACTACGTCTTTAACAGTCGCAGTCTGGCTCCGAGCGTTAGGCCTTCTCATCATAGCCTACACGATACCCGTCTCCACACCATTATTCCACTCATTCCATGACGTATGTGCTTATGTATGTGTAAATGACTATTTGTTCACCTATATGTACAGCTTCAGGAAGTAATCTTGGATAGGGTTGGAATTTAATTTATCTTTATCTCCATACTACCAGGACCAATTCACCTCACATAGTTTATATAGTTTTAAATGTTTTTCAAATGTTGAATGAATAATGGCCAGAATCACACCAGTGCTCCTGGCCCCCAAAATGCCACTTACATACAAGAATAGACACACACTCCTGGTATAAACTAATATACACAAAAGTACTTTTAGTGGAAAACACAAATCATGAATTGACATTAAGTACTGATATCTATTTACTGTTTTAAATATCATTAAAACATATATGATGTTCTCACCACAATTATGCATTCCTAAAGTCTTGCTGCACAGCAGCCATGGTTATTAATCTATTCCCTGAGTTTCACTAATTCAGTCCCAATTTTAAATTTCTTCAGTGTGTTTTCAAAGTCCATTATAGCCTGCTAGATATTTCATTCCTTGAAATTAAAAAAATAAAATAAAAGACAGATTACAAGTTAGGTATGTGGAATACATCAACAATTAAAGTTTTCCTATTTCCACGTCATCTCTTATGCTTTCATGTCCTTCACACCAGTTACTAAACAGAGTGGTGTTCTTCTTCTGTACTTTTCTACTAGTTCACTATCAGCATAATCATGAGAATGGAGGATACACATATCTGTGAATGTTTACATGGCACATTCTAACATACATCACACATATGTACATATTTATGTGCTATGTAAACATATTTTAAATATTATTTCCAATGCTAGGCTTATTATTAGTATTTAACAAAATGTGTCATGCGTATCTTATATTAATGCATGTAATTAAAGGCAGTCCATAGCTCATTTAGTCCAAAGAATGAGTACAAACATGTTTAACACTATAATTTACAGTTTGCCTTAGTCATTTTTATTATGTTTTGTTTAGTTTCATTTTTACATTTTTGATTTGGGATCTCATTCAGTAGCCCACGCTAGCCAGGACGTCACTTTGTAGCAAAGGCTGGCTTTGAACTTGCCACAATACTGCTTCTCGCACTTCATCTTCCCAAATGTGGGAATTACAGGGGCTGCAGTTACACCTTAGGTACTTAAGTTTATGCTAAGTAAATACATTTATTAGAAATATAGTGATTATTTAATATTTTTCTAATATGTAGACAATAATTTGAATTTTCTATTCTGTCTGTGTGTGTGTGTGTGTGTGTGTGTGTTCTAATTTTCCAAAACCTCCCTGCTAAGTTAATCCAGACACCCCCTCTTCATGCTTATTAGACTTTGTTCCTTTTTTCTGTTTTCATTTTATTGTATCACTCATCTTTGCTTTACTAACTCACATCAATACTTTTGACATATACAGTCTGTCATATGCAGTGGAAATATTTTACCTAGTTAAACATTTATTTTCAACATATTTTAAATAAATGTATTACATCTATTAAAATGTGTTAGTAATTTTATTCCTTATTTCTGCCTTCTACAATATAATTAAATTATTCTTATTTCTCCAAGCTTTGAAAAGTTTATTGGCTAATGGTTACTTATAGTATTTATAATTCTGCCCAAAATTTAAATTACGAAACAAGTGTGACAATATTTTGAAAGGGAATACAGCATTCAACATAACAACAAATTTAATATAGAAGAACTCATCCTCTGCATGCCCATATTTGTACCATATGGTAACACAGTACATATTACAAACAAGGAAAAAAATGAAAACATTTGTAAATAAGTTCAGACAGATAAAAATGAGAAAGCTTCTATATTTTCAACATCTCTTCCTTGTGTCAAGAGCTATATTTACACACAGAGCAGGCAGCTCTCACCACTAGGCTTTCATTGGCTGCTATGTTGAGAATTCTATTGTGGGAAACAATTTGAAAGGGAGAGCATTTATGTGAAAGTTTCAAGATGTTTCCAGTGGTTTTAAATATTTCCAATAAGATATAGTGTAGAAAAGGACAGTATGTGCAGGGCATGCAAATCAACCCAAATGTTCAAATTGCATACACTCTTTCACAATCTTTCACTGAAGTTCAAGACCTAGATTATTTTGTTTATTTTATTCTTCATTAAAGTGCACCTCTGCCTCATACTAGATGTTAAGTGCCAAAATCCTATGCATGTCTCTTCTCAAAGTGTTCCCAGAAAGATGGGAAACAGGAAGCACCGAAAATCCTGTGAGAAACTCTGTTTTGGAATTTATAGCTCAATGTGTGTAGATTGAAGGCACAGTTGGTAAACGATTGCTCCGTGGAACACTAATCTCAAAAGAGGCATCCCAAGAAAAATGCTTTATCCCATCTAAATCTTCAAGACTTGACAGTGGAGCTCTCTTTCTGTTTAATGAGCTCTGAAACAAAAGCCCATGCGCTGAGGTCTGGAGTCAGCAACCCTTATTTTGTTATGTGCTTCAACCTCAGCTAAGCTTGTTGAATGTTAACATCAGGGAAACTGAAAACTTGCCTGTCCAATTTTAGGATCTAATGTCCTCAGACTTGACTTTCCTGTCTACTGGTCCCTTGCCGAAGGGAGAAAGGCTTCTCAGACTTTTCTGATTGAGGAAATGATAGAGAATCTACAGAAAGATTCAGGACCCAAATAGAATATGATCAGCATATTGAATAAGAAAACTAAATTTGATGGCAGACATTTTAAGGTAGAACTATAATTAAGAGAGGCTTTGCACTGGGAATGGAATTGATTAAAAGCGCACACTGCCTTTTTAAATGACTTGAGCTCAGTTCCTGGTAGCCATGTTGGGCAGGTCACGCCCCTCTCTGACTACAGCAGGGGTCTGATGTCTGGCTGTCTTCTTTTGTGGGCACATTGCACATGCACACACACACACACACACACACACACACACACACAAACAAACAAATTAAAAAGAAAACAAACATTTCAAAACAAAACCTAAGTTTGGATTTTTAAGGTTTTCTTATAGATGGGAAAAAATGGCTAAGTTCAATACTGTCACTCACAGCTCCCTCAAACAATCAGAAGAGAGCAACAGATTTTAAGAACATGTTTCAGGCAATTCCTTGATTCCCCGTGTGATGTAAGCAGTGGAATAGGTTGTATTAGTCATGTTTCTATTGCTGTAATAAAATACCATGACCAAGGTAATTTCCAGAAGAGTTTATTTGTGCTTGTTAGAGGCCATGACGATAGGGGTAAGCATGGCAGCAGGAATAGCACTCTGAGACCTCATCTCTTCAACTAGAAGCACAGACAGAGAGGAAGAATGCTGGGAATGGCTTGTGGCTTTGAAAATGAAAAGCCTTCCCCCAGTGACAAATCTACTCCACCAAGGTGGGGTAAAGGCTGCACCAAGGCGTTGGCCGTGGGTGTGGGCCATTTTCTTAACAGTGGGGTGCTGCTCTGCATAGATTTCTAACACAACACAACTGAAAACATGCCTGTAAGCCCTGATTCCAACACTTAATATATCTATTAAGGTTTTAGATAAGACATTTAGATTACTATCTATATTTTAGGAATTGAAAAACCAATCTAGTTCATAGCAACTATACTGCCTTAAAAATCAGAGGACAGACTGAAGAGACTACTCAGATGTTGCTCTTTCACAACACCTAGATACAGTTCTGACAGCTAAATATTATAATTCCAGTTTTAGAAAAACTGATTCTCTCTTCTAGTCTTCACAGGCACTGCATGTGTACAGTGCACAGACATACATACAGGCAAAACATCAATACACATAAAATATAAATAAATCTTTAAAAAGAATCAAAGGAAATAATGATTTTCTTTAAATGCTGTACAACTATAATATTATATTACTAGCATGTTAATAGCTACATAGTCTAGAGATCTTTTTGGGAACTGAATCTTGGGTTCAAACCATTTGGAATTAATGGGGAATAAAGATTGGCTTCCAGAGGGTGCAAAAGTCAATATATAGAAACAAAGAGAAAAATGTTTTATAAACCACACATTAAGAGAAGATGAAAAAGGGATGAGTGCCTTCAAAGGAGACTAAAGGGTCACAAAACAAAGTCTAGGCCATTCTAAACGAGTCTAAAGGTTATCACTGCTATAAAATATTATCATAGTACTAGAACGCATCTCTACAGTGAGGGCTGCTAAGAGAGGCCTAATTGAAGAAATGATGTGGGAAAATTCCCAGGAGAGATTTTGTCCTGGTAGGAAATGATCTCTGGGAAACTACCAATTCCATGTGACAACGTTCTAGTATTCATGTAGCCAGGGAGGGACTGCTTTGGTTTCCCATCCCTGCCAGATATCTGTGACCAGTGTCTTCTTCCATCCTGATGACCAATGCTTCTTCATCTTCATGAATATCTTTTCTAAGATGACAGGCTAGGTTAATGCCACTTGATACCTGGAAGTCATGGTATATTAATGCCTGTTTAGTACATTATGATAATTCATGTTCTTTCCAATATGCTAATTAATGTATATTGTTCTACAAAGGAAAAGACTTCTCTTCCATGAGCCAGTATCTAGGGTTGTTTCCTCTGGACTGGGGATGTTTGATCAACTTTTTCTTCTCATATCTTTCCAAGTTATACTGAAAAACAAAGCAAAACCAAGCAACCCATGTATTTTACTGCCATCTGCAATAGCAGCCACCCCCCAGTATATTTGCTGTTCTTATACAGGCACATCAGAAACAGAAGTGGAAAAATATTAATGAGAAATATGAAAAATGTATTATGTTGGAAACAGAAGTTCCTTGTTACTTATGATTTCTCTCTGAGGATTGCTGTCTAAAAATAAATCCTTACTGTAGAAATATTGCCATTTTATATTCCACATAAATATTGGCACTTAGCACTTAATAAATATGACTTATAACTAGAATCTGATATTGCCTCCTAATTAGGCAACCTGGAAGGCCAGTTCTGGTTTTGCTTTGGGGACAAAAATGTTTACTTAGGACTTTCATCTAGCATCATATGATGCCTTAGCTTCCAAATCATGAGCTATATATACATCATCATCATTTTAGCAGTTAATGCTGAAGGCTTCCCGGTGGTATACTATAACTCATGTGAGTCTGAGACACAAGTTTCTAATAAGTTAATGGCTCTAAATTGTAGGAGTCATGTATCTGATCAGCACTCCAGAAATAGGAGCAAACCTAACTATAAAGGAAACTAAGAGTGAGCTGAAATGTCAGTTGTGGTTAGTACTCAGATCGAAAGACAACAATCTCCAAGCGGAGAGGAAGGCTCTTCTGCTACCCAGAGCAGTGAACTTGCCAGTTAACTAGTAAGTGGACAATATTTTTAACTAAAACTGATGGACTATAGAAAATTTTATTGCCTTTCCCCTCCACCTTCTCTCTGCCTTTTTTTTTAAAACCATGAGTTTTTCTAGCAGTAACAAGTTACTGGCAAAGAAGAAAATACTAAAAGACACTGCATCATTCTTAACCCCAGGAGATATTTTATTTCATCTTACTCTGTCTTTCTTGTCTAATCCTTTCACTTCTAAATGGAGTTGAACAAATAAAAATGACCCTCACGATTTCTCTTACTTTCCCAGTGGAGGACCCTGTATCCCTCAGTAGACATTAGAGGTTCTTTTTGTAAGGGCATCTATTAAAATGAAGCAAACTCAAAAGAGAACTGTGGCTTCCTTTCTTGGGTAGTCACGTGGAACATTCTTATGTCAGTCTTGGTGCACTCCCTAAAGTTCTGTGAATCAGGCAGGTCTCACACATAGGGCCAGCTTCCCAGCAGCTGTTTTGCTATACACTGGGCCACATGTTTCTTTGGAGAGCAGATTTGTTAGGAAAGATCTGGAATTTCCTTGAGCATTTCTTGCCACACTTCTCCATCTATGCAAAAGATGATCAGATTTTACATCCTGCCCCTTAGCGCTAACAGTTGGAAAGTTTGGCTCTTCACGCACACTAGATTGCATAATTTAAGTATTAAATATAAAACAGTCCCTAGTGTCTTCTTTTTGAAGACTTATAGGAATGACTCTGCTCTATATTTCTCCAAGGTAAATTAAGTGCCCGTTCTGGGTGTGCTGCGTTGGAATAGCACCTTGTAAACTAAGAACTGCTGGAACCATCTGAAAACAGAACTCAGAAAACCGAGTGGGCCTTTTCCCTAATGAATACTAGTATATTAGGCACTCTATAAACTGCAAAATGCCTTTTATTTCAAGTCAGTGATTCAGATCCAAAAGTGCTTCTGCACGTTTTGTCGCTTTGCCCGCACACTGTACAAAGCGAGTATCATTTGAGGAATGGTGAGAGAAGCTTTGTAAGGTTGCCTCACCCCAAGCAAAGCACTCTAAGTTTCTCTGTAAGGCTATGAGGTGCACCTCAAGAGTTCTTCCTTTCCTGAGCCACATGCATAGTGATTTGAGGACTATGGTGTTCTCAGATCTATCTCATCCGGAGCCCTGGCTTCACAAGGAAAGCAAACTAGAGGTTCTGGTAAAGTAAGCTAGATTTATTAAGGACTGGTTCATTTGCTTTCTGGTCCTCAGTAGATTAATACTGGTGTAAAAGTTTCCTTTGGTCCACATCTTTGTTGTCATTGGATGCTATTTTCTTTATATTTTTTGTAATTAATTAATTGTGTGTGTGTGTGTGTGTGTGTGTGTGTGTGTGTGTGTGTGTGTGCATCCCATGCGATTGCATGGGCCCATAGAGGTTAGAAGCGACATGTGATCTTCTGAAACTGAGCTGCTATGTGGGTACTGAGAACAGAGCTTGGGTCCTCTGTAACAGCAGTAAATGCCCTAAGCCACTGGGGCTGTTTGTTGCTGTTCTCTTAATGTTGACACTCTGCCAAGGGTGAAATAGAATCTCAGGGCAGTTTTGATTTGTATTTTGCACATGGCTGACACTGTATGCACTTTTGTATCTTAAAAACCTACTTCTTTGAGCCAAGAAGATTGCCTGAAATAGTAAGGTGCCTTAAGTGCCAATGTGGGCGATTTGAGTTCAATCCTTAGAAACCAACAGGTGAAGGTAGTGACTGACTGCCTGCTGTAAGTCATTGTCTGAACTCTGCAAGTGCACCATGGGATGTCTGAGCACATGTAAATGTGCACACACACACACACATGTTCACACATGCAGACATATAAACACATGCACACACACACATAAAATAAATAATCTAAATGTCTAGTCTCATACTTGGGAATAAGTAGACCCGCAGCATGGTTTCTCTAGTATTGTAAGAATTAAGAGTTATGTTCATTTCCTTGTAGTTTATTGGAGCATAAAATCTTAGAGATGGAGGGAAAACACAAAGAAGAGTTGGACACCCTGAAGGAGGAGAAAGAAAACCTTCAAGGCTTGGTTACTCGGCAAACCTTCATTATCCAGGAATTGGAGAAGCAGCTAACCAGAGCCACCAGTAACAACAGCGTCCTTCAGAAGCAACAACTGGAACTCATGGACACCGTACACAACCTTGTCAACCTTTGCACTAAAGATGGTGGTAAGAGTTCATTTCCTCCTGTGGCTCTGGAAATATTTTCTTTCCTGCAACTGAGTCAAGGTTTGCTACTATTTCCTGCATTTCACTGATGCCAATGCCAATGCTGCAGGCAGACATCATTCTGAAAAGCATTTAAAAGATTCAGTTAACAATTTTAACAGCTCTCTAAGTACAGAACACTTATTTTTGAGTTTGTGTATCTGCATTATCTTCCTAAAGGAATTTTGTAAATTCATCTTTCATTCTTGGTATTTTGTAGTCTCAATACAATATCTTCTACTGTGATGATTATATAGTAGACATTATGATGTTAGATACCAATGGATAGGGAAGACATTAGGCAATACTTAAAATTAGTTCAGAGTTTAGGGGTGAGTTTGGGGACATTCCTGTTTCATTATTAATTTTAATTGTTTCCAGTTTTCAGAAGAGGAGAAGGGATATTATTAAATATAGAGAAAAGGTGAAAGAGACAGTATTCAATAATTATTATTATAAGGAAAGATGGTTCTACAGTATCCATTAAGATCCTTTGTTCTTGACATTATGAAGAGATGTAACAGAGATCATCAAATGGGATGTCTTACTGATGATGCAACTAACAATATTATGTGACTTGAATATCTAGAACTATATAACCACACAGCTGCCAGTCAATATGTCTCAAGAATATATCCATCCATTCATTCTTTTTTCTCTATTGTGTGTGCCATAGTGTACATGTGTAGGTCAGGGGCCAACATTAAGGAGTTGCTTCTCTACTTTCAGATCTATTTGGGTCCTGGAAATCAAATTTATGTCACCAGGCTCTTGCAGCAAACTCTTTTTCCTTTTGAGTATCTTGCCCCACTCTCACCCAATCACTGTTGAAGCAACACCATGTTGCACACATTCAGTTTGAGCAGGCTTTAAAGTTTGGGACATGGGGTCATCTTGTTCAGCTCTCCTCTGCAATCAGCCATTCTGAGTGGAGCTGGGGTTGTAAATGGAGCTGACTGAGAGCGTTGCTTACATCTGAAACTCATTGTAGTCACTGAGCTGTGGCTTATGTGACCATGCACATCACGGTTCAGTGTGGGTGTGCAATGCACACATGTGGTGGCAGATCCTTGCCTCATGGTGCTACATAAAAAAATAGCTCTGTTTCATACTTTCATGAGTCGGTGGATAGGAGTACACAAGATAACGTTACATGAAATGATGTTGCTTTAGAAACTTCGCACACTTCTCTGTTACACTCCATTTCCTCACAGCGTATCTCCTTTAGATAGTCTAAACAAGGCTCGGCGATACTTTGTAAAGAACTTGTTTTAAACAGTGAGTCCCGAGAGCTCCATCTGGGTGTGCTCAGTAATGTGATTGGGAAGGGAAAAACCTGCTAATCAGACAGGGTCTGCCAAACTCTGAACTAGAGTCCACTGGAAGAAAACCATGGTAAGATATTGCCAGAGAATTTTAATAGAGCTCATGAGTATTTATAAATTAAGTATTAATATGAGACATATCTATTCTCATGTTGAGATGAATACATTTGGAGAAAGATTGAAAACACATTTTTCTTATCATCCGAGACTTAAGCACACAGAGTTGGGTAGTCTTTTGTGCATGATTTTAGGATGTCCAGTACTGGGGATTCTCACGGAGCTCCCATGTCCGCCTACTTATCACAATGTAGTTTGGTCCTCCAGCATTTGTCTAATAAACATGTCTTTACAAGGGTAGAAGCATGGAGTGTGACTTTAAAATTTCTGCCTTTATTTGAAGTTTGACTCCAGTATCAGCAACCAAATGTCATCTTTGTTCATTTGTTGAAAAATTATGATAGCAGATATGACAGGTGCCCTGCTAAGCATTCAGCCAGGGTGTGGGAGAGGCGTCTGCTCTGTGGTTTGAACATCTAAAGAACTGTGACAATGCTAACGCAGACTGAATTGTCTGACACTCTAAGACTT
>OU015748.1:72100587-72119275 GCA_907169655.1 Acomys percivali | reverse complement strand
ACAACAGAAAACACACACACAAGTGTACATGCACACACAGGAAAACAACACACACACACACACACACCACATAAACTTGTCACCAGGATAGAATGAGGGTATCACCCAGCATCTGCAGACTTCTCTTAGTGATGTTATCAGATGTTTACTGTGGTTCTAATACCATGTGAACTTTATCTGTGTTGAGTTTGTTCTTGCTACAATATGAAGGAGCTGCCAAGTCTAGCTCATTTTCTATCTTCCACGAGGTACTTAAGAACTTGACCAAAGCTGGGCAGTGGTGGCGCACACCTGTAATCCCAGCACTTGGGGAGGCAGAGGCAGGCAGATCTCTGTGAGTTCGAGGCCAGCCTGGTCTACAAAGCAAGTCCAGGACAGTCAAGGCTACAGAGAGAAACCCTGTGTCGAAAAACTAAAAAGTAAAGAAAAAAAAAAAAAGAACTTGACCAAATTTGTCTTCATAGCTAGAATTAAAACCTAGTATTAAACCATAAGCAGGTTGGATCAAGTAGTGTTTGAAAGAAACACAGTAAAGGACCCCTCCCCCAAGGAGCACAAATAACATTGTACAGAAGTCATGGGACTTTGGATAGGGTGAGTATATGTAGATTAACAGGCTAGATCTCAGGATCAAGGACAGAAGGACAGAGACTTAAAAGAGGAAGTGAAAGAGATAAAGTGAGAGAGATAAAGGAAACTGGATAAGTACCCCCCCAAAATCAATGACAATCCATTGTCAATGTAAAGGGATGGAACGGCCTTTAAACTTTAGAAAAAAAATCTCTAAAGGCTCACATGCAAATACATGCAAATAAAACGCTTCATGCAGGCTGTTCATGCAATAACAATTAGTGAAAAAGAGGCCATGAATTTGAATAAGGGCAGGGAGTGGTATATGGGATGGTTTGGAGAGAGGAAAAGGAAGGGGAAAATATTGAAATTATATTATAATCTAAAAAACATTTCTCTAGTCACAATGTAGAAGGAAAATCTTTAAAAGCTAATGCTCCTGAAAGCAGAAGCCTAAGGGAGAGTTTCCAACGTTATTATTATGCTAGGAAATCCTTCAAGCACACCATATACTATTAACTCATTTCCTTCTGATAACATTATTTTATGATAAATGTTATTACTAACTTCATGTGAAAGATATCAGGAAACTAAGCTCCGAGAGGTAAATGATTTGCAAGCAGTCCCCTGGGAGCCAGTGAGCACACTGGGATCTTATTCCTGGGACCGGGCACCCAGAGTCTGCGCTTTATTCATTACACTGTGCCGATAAGACTAAGTAAATGTGACAGACTTCCGTATGACTCTCCAGGTGAGCTCCTAGGAACAAAATAAGGTCAGAGTCAACCAAGGGCAGAAAGAAGAATAAGGGATGGCAATGTACTCATAAACCTAGAATCAACCAGAAATGACTACTTATAAAAGTAGAAGTCAAATATAGGTTACAGATTTCTGGGGTAATTAACTACAATAATATTATTGACTTCCTAAAAACTAGTAAGTATAGTGTTGAGCCATTTACTGAGGTACTCATGATACACGGACTTCCTGACAGAGAAGCAGTAACATTGAATTCAAGAGGTAGTTCTGGATCGCCCCATGGATTGCTGTATCCTCAGAGGAGACAGCATGTATGATCCATAAAAAAAGCTTACTCTAACCATTTGCTGGGTCATAGATCCAATTGGAAAAAAAAAAGCAGATTGCTTTTCCTTACCAGTCAATTTAATCCCACAGATACACGGTCACATATTTGTTTACAATTTCAGAGAATTTACTTACTAAGTAAGGTTAGGAGTTCATTTTATAAAAGGAAGTGCAAAATGAAATGAAGACAGGGAATTCAGAATTCTTTATAGAGAGAATTAAAAAAAAAAAAAAAAACACCAGCAAATAAGGGGCATACATTAGTGAGAAACGTGATGGGGAGAGATGTTAGGAATGGTGTCCCCTCACCAGCACAAGGTAAATTAAAAACCATCTGTTTTTCATAAAAGCCCAGAGATATTTTGTAGCTGGGATGTGGCTGTGGTAGGCAAAGTTAACTACGTAGCTCAGTTGCATAGCGACTATATTCAAGACACTTGAATTTTGATGGATAGGTAAAAGTTTTAAGTTGGGAAATGTACAGAAGAGAAAGGAAACAAAAATAAATACAGAGGACATGAGGATAATAATATACTCAGTATCATATTAAGAATTTCACATTACAAGTTTTAGGAACTTCCCACGAGTGTTTCTTTAAAAAAATTCTTTCACATCATCTGAGAGCCATAATGACTGATAAGACAAATTGTTCAGAGCTCTGCATTATTTGGGCTGAAGTGCCTTTCCCAGAGGCTGATTACAGTGGTATGAGCATATGATCGTTATTTTAAGTCTCTGGCCTTCTTTAAAAAGGTGAACCAAAGCATCCGCTTCCTTCCCAGTGCTGCAACGTCCTTTTGCACTGTTCACAGAGTAATTCTACCATCTGAAAGGAATTTACCTCCTGTGCAGTGTCTATTGAGTTCGTGGAGTAAATCATCCAGTCAAGAGATGAGATAGTCTGAACTCCATGGCTCTTGAGTCCAGAATGACTCTGAAAACATGGCAAGTGGTGGGAGGAAATTAAAAATTTTCAAAAGCCACTCAGATAAATATTGGTAAAATAGAAAATATCACTTTCCTTTGGTTGCATGAAATACTGGATTTTTTTTGCTGACCACTTGTAATGCACAATTTAACATTAGGTAGAATCAGAAAGGAAAATAAACACACCCGTCAGTGACATAACTGCAGTAAGTGCTTGCTCCCATTTAGTTTATCTTGACAGAAAATTTTATGGCAAACATTTACAATTTCCGTAAAATGAAGCACGCTATCTTGCGCTTCCATTCATAAACCGGAGCACCTTAGGGGAAGTGGCTGTTTACTTTTGAACACAGTGTGTTTCCCCTTCTAGATGGAGCCTGTGAGCTGCCATTTGTAAAGTTTTAATTTCTGAAGAAAAAAGAAAAAGAAGAATGAAAGAAAAGGATGACTAGTGGATAGCTGAATTAGTGACAACAAAATTAGAATCTCCGGTTGCTGACCTCACCCATGAACTGTTTCTGAACCGCATCTTTTCAGGGAGATTTGAAATTTTGTGGTTCTCTTTTGGAATTAGAATTTCAACTTCAGCAAGTAGATGAGCTATCTGCACACTAGTACTATCTCCCAGCTCCAGCTGGGTCTGTGCATTGCCACGATGAAAGACCTCTTTTAAAAAAAGAAGAGTCCCCTTGATGTTCCAATGTAATGATGCACTAACTCCATCCTTGTTTCCCCTGCATGCCTACAACTTGCTCCTACAGGCAGCAAAGCACAAATAGTTTGAATACAAATACAACTTCAACTAAGGAATTTTTTTTTTTTTTTTGGACTGAACCACAGTCAAGTCAAATTCTGTTGCTATTTTATGAATGCAGGTTCCACTTTGATAGCGGACATCAGACAGGCATAAGGCTTTACACTTAAAATTTCTCTGATAGAAGAAACATTTTATTAGTATTATTCAATAATTCAAAGCATACACAGCTTATGAATTGTAGAGTAAAATGTAATGGAAATGTTTATGCTTTCAGAAAGGAGGAAAAATAATAAAATCTGAGACATATTTCAATGTATATACATTTATCTTTAAATACACACAAAAGTATTTTAGTATAAAATTTTTCTAAAGTCAATGGCAAAAAAATCTTTAAAACTTTAGTAATTCACAAAATGTTTAGGGCTTGACAGGATAGCTCAGTGAGTAAGCACATTTCATATATAAACTCTATGAGCTGAGGTCAGACCCCCTATCCCAAAGTGTACAGAGAAAGCCTATACCTGAGAATTATCTTATGAGCTGCACACACTTGCTGTGGCACATACATATACATGCATATTAAGGCCTACAATACGCATACACGCAGTAATAATATTGATAATAATGATGATGATGATGATGATAAATTAAAAGCATTTAAGCTTAATTAAATTCTTAATTTACTTTAGTCTAAAGAATTATAACAACTTTGGGTACTATCATATCTTATCTGAGAGATGGTTTCACACTGAGTCAGGCCATCTATGTTAAGTTGTATTAATATGGAGCCTACCAAAGATGATCCAGCTTTATAATGGATTTATAAAATCAAAACTTGAAAGATAATAGCAATGTCAAGCCTATTTAACTTGTATATTTAATGCATATTACATGAACTTATAACTATATTTAAATCTGATTGCACATTAGAACCACTTCTTCAGTGATGAAAGATTTAAACTTAGGGTTCAGCTTTGTAGAGATGCAGTTGTGTAGGGATGTGTGGCCAGTTATTTATACTGGTAGATTCACACACATACGCACAGTTCATCTTGGCCAACTCAGGAAGGTAGTTCAGGGTTGCATAGAAAAAAACTGGGGAGGCCTGGAGGACACAGCCTAAAAGGGAAGCAGGATGTTCAGATAAGCCCTGATAGGCTGTAGTCACATGGTGGGGGAGGAGTTTCCCTTCTTTTAGAGGTCTAGGGCACTGGAATAGGGCAGAAGAGGTAGAGAGGGTGGGGACTGGAAGATACTAGCCAGGGGATAAGAATTGGCATGTAATGTGAGTAAATAATAATAAATTAAAATAAAAATAAGCTAAAAAATACACACATAAAATAAAAAGCACACACACACACACACACACACACACACACACACACACACACACAGAAACAAGACCACCAGTTTTAGGCCCAGTGCTGCAGCTAAGTAGCATAATATAAGGTATGACACATTCGAGAGAGCTTGCCTGAGGTCCTAGGCCATGCACACTCCTTGTGGTTTGGATCGGTCATTCACTGTCTTCTCCTAATGCCATAGGAAGCCCTGTGATTAGAATGGAACCACATGTAGAGCCTGAATGAACAGTCAAGAATTCAGGGTTATTATGTCACAAGGATGAGAGGCGCAGTGATGGTCACATGGTGACAGTCAGCCTTATTTTCCTTAAAATCTTGAAGACTTCCTGGTGGTGCACTAGTCTCCAGAAGCAGCTGGCACTGGCTCTGCATTTCTAGCATTTCCCGGGGACATTCATTCCGTTTTAATAAATTTTGCTGAAATCAGTTATTTGTTCACTCACAACAAAGCATAAAAATATGCCTTTTAAGCTTTCCCACATGCGGGGAAAGTCTTTTGTGTAAAATCAATACAGTTCTGACAGGCTGAAAACATTACATGGGAAATTAACACACTTGAAACCTGAAATATCTTTGCTAATGAAATGACCTTATGTACAAATGGCAGGGGTCACACAGAATTCACAATAGGGGCTCAAGGAGAAATTCAGAAAAAACAATTTATGAAAAAATGAATGGTTATTTTATTGAGCAAATGTATAACTCCATCTTAAGGCTTTAGGCAAATATTTTTGTTATTTTAATATTGGGCATGTGAATATGCATTAAATTTCACATATAAGATATTTCTTATTAGAGGGACATTGGAAAAAGCACATAGATATACCAAGTAATCTACATTAGAAATATGTGGCATTCTCCTTTCATACTAAAAAATGAACCATGAAACTAGAGGTCCTTCTGTAGTGCTGTTAGACACAGCCTCACGCACACAAGACTGCTGCCCCACCACTGAACTACATCTCCCAGCCCCAGGCCCAGCTCGAGGGACCTCTTAATTCCTAATCCCATTAGCTTTTGAAGTTCTGGATCACCGCAGATGCACATTTCTCACTAGGATTCCCACCTCATGGTCAGTTCTGCTGCCTGTGCCTCCTTTTATCCTCATGTCAACATCTGTCACATCTGCCTCTTATCTCTTCCCTATGTGGCCTGCTTCCGTGAGAAAAGCCTATACTAATTCAGAATTAAGGAAGGTCTATGGCAAACTACCCAAGGAACTGGGTGTGATTTTGCAGTTGGGAATAGCATTTCAGGGGCATTTATATCAGATGATCTGTTGGGGTTTCATTTCAGCTTGGCTGGACACCAAAAGCTAGCAAACCACAGCCACGTCTCCCACCACTATAGTCACTGAGATTTGTCATCTATAGGTTTTAATGAGATTAAACAGCATTATTGAGCCTCAGTTTATATAAGTAATATACCCCAAACCACTTGTAAGATGTCTATGAGCATGGAATGAAACAGTTAACAAACTATACATACAAAATTCAGAATGGAGTGCCTGGTAATATTAAATGAGCACTAGTTGATTTTCTTCTGATCATTATTGTGCCACTGTGAAGTTGACAGATATTTAAGAATTTGTAGATTATTTAAATAGTTCACATGAAAGTTAAGTAGTTTGTTGCTTCAAAATATGCTAACTGAAATGATAATGTAGTAAATAAATAATATTTAAGTTTTGTTCACCTCTTGCCAAAATCAGAGATAGTATGTGGAGCACCAGCAGCTTTGAAAAGAAGAGAAACATCAGCCAACTTAATTCACCCTTCAGATTAAGTGTGTTCAAGATTAGACAGAATATATTATGTGAGATATATATATATAAAACCAGTTATATATACATTTATATCCAGTTATATAAAAGGCATATATATCCAGATATTTGTTTTTTAAGGTTTCTCACATGCAGGGAAAGTCTTTTGTGTAAAATCAATACAGTTCTGCCAGGTTGAAAATATTACATGGGAAATTAACACTCTTGAAACCTGAAATACCTTTGTTAATGAAGTAACCTTATGAACAAATAGCAATGGTCACACAGCTTTCATACTTCCTGTAGGGAGCCCAAAGAGAAAATACAGAAAAACAATTTATGAAAAATGAATGGTTATTTTCTTAAGCAAGTTATATAACTGGACATACACACACACACACACACACACACACACACACACACACACATTCAGTTTTCTATACGGTAAATTTTTCACACAAACTTTTCAATCCACAGACATTATCTTTGAAATCTTTGAACATATATTTTACATGTGACAAAAAGTACCATATAACTTCTAAGCACAAAACTTTAGTGCATTCTTGTAGATATACATATGTGTGCATATACAGTAATATCATTGAGAAGTAGCTTTCACCTTCATATCCACGTCCACAAAATACTGAACTGTGGACTACCTGTAAATGATTCATTTTTACACCCTTGTGATGCAAAGAAGCACCTTCTTTTGAAAGTCTCTTTAATTGGATTTCTGAGGAATAGCTTCAAAGTGGAGTTATTCTGTTTGTTTGTTGGTTTTGTTTTTGTAATGTCATACACCTGCACAGAGTCAAATCAATCCATGTGAGCCTGTTTGTTCCTAGTCAAGTTTGCCATTTTCTTAAACTCATACTTAAGCTCATAAAACATCAGTGACCTGTTGAAATCAGAGACTTAAGTCAATTCCAAATGCTATGACCTCCCTAGTGATTCTGGCTCAAAAAATTCCACTAGGATTTTCCTTGAACAGATAGTTTTATCCATGTGTATCTTAATATTTGGAAGCTTGAAAAGTTTTGAATTATTCACATTTCAGTCCTAAAAAGAATGTCTGAGTAATTGATTTCTTACACCAAGTTATTGGGAAGTGGCTAGAAAGAGGAGACAGTGTTTGTCTTGTCTCTGGAAGTGAGGCTAATGGATCTCTGTGTTCTCTAGGGTGGCAGAGATTAAGAATTAATAAGTCTACATTCCAGGAAGTTTTTTTGTGAAGGTTCATCTGCACTGAAGTGACCCTCTGCCACAGCTTTCTTGGCCTTTTCCTGAAGTCAGTTGGGTGGTCGGTATACCATCTGGGTTGAGAATGGTTGGCCAACTGAAGGGAAAAGCAAGAAACAGTCAACAGCTGTTGCTCTCAGTTTCCATTTGCTTACTGACTGAATGTTGCCTGGTGACAGACAGACATGCACCTGCTCACGTTCCTGCTCTTCCCTTTAGATGACAAAGATTTGGTTGTAGAGATAAGGCTAAATGAAAAGAATGAATAATGGCCCTTTCCCAAGACTTTCTAGATTTATTGCTGATATGTGCATGAGTGAAGTCTTTGAACTGGCATACCAGGCTCTTAAACTTTACCTCCGTTAAGCTGTTGCACAGGTTTTATTATTTTAAGTGTTATCTCTTTGAGGCAGCTTTCCTGAATCTGCTTGGCAGATGGAGTTCATTCTCCTTGAAAGCTCCTGATGCACTTGACATATGTCTTTAAGATAACAACTATCTGCATTCTTTCTTTTTGATACTCTGTTTACACTGTTGCCAGCCATCTTGTGACAAGGAAGAGAACCAACAAAAGTGACTCGTGAGGAAGGTAAAGAAAGACATTTTCTGGCCACACTGTGGGAAACCTGATCATGTCTTACATAAAGTTGACTTTTTGCTTTTGCCAGTAGAAGCCGAATTTTCTGCTGTCACAATAAAGTTACTTATCATAGCTTTCAGCTATCATGAGAGATCTATTGCTGCTATAGATTCTCCTACTTAGTCTGTGATCTCATTGAGGACAAGTTTGAAAGTCTGTGTATGTCTGTGTCTTTATTGCCTAGGCAAAAATGTATGTGTACAAAGTGTTCAATTAATTAATTAGTTAATAAGAAAAGACAAGGAGTAGTGAGAATAATTATATTTGTGTATTTATAACTTGATTAATTTTTCACTTATGAGAACTGGAAGAAGAAAGGGCATCAGTACGAAAAGAGAGAAAATGGAGTTAAGCAGATTGGGTAGCCTATGGTGACTGAAAGCTGGAGGGATTGCCTGGCAGATAAATAGAAATACACATTATGAAATCAAGAGGCAAGTAAATATGCAGTTAAAATTTCTTTTATGTTGTAATCACGTCTTTAGTACTTTGAAGCCATGCTAGATAGTGTGTAAAGGTAAATATACAAGAATGGAATCCTAATACATATCGAAATGTATGTGACGTGCAGGTAAACCAATAAAGAAAGGAGAAATGATCTTAGGGGAAGAGAGAAGGGGCTGTAAGAATTCACTGTGACGAGTGAGGGGAAGAGGAACAGCGAAGGGCTGGGATACAAAGGAATGCCAGAGATTGCTTTGATCCTCATAGAAAACCAAATGGTTATGCATATTGAATATACAGAGTGAAGGAGAACCAGAGTGAGATGCATATTGAAAAAAAAGTATGATATTTGAGATACACTATGTAGAAGATGAGATTTGAAATTCTAGAAATGACAGTATTATAATGAAGAAGTGGGGTTGAGAAGGCTGAGTGAGTGAGGAGGCTATGGATAGCGGTCAGCAAAAATGCTAAATGCCACCTTAGCGCTTCTTCAATGTCTGTCTCATGATCAAGGGTAGGGTGGAAGAAAGGAGATGCTGGAAAAGGGCAAATTAAACAGTGGGATTCAAGACTCTCAGCTAGAGGAAAGATTGGGAACTGAAGACTAGGAGAGGAGTGAAAATATTGTCCAGTCAAAGAGGAAACTTTACTTATAAAGGTCAAGGTGTATACCTTAATTTTACAATAGGCTTAAAGTCTTTGAAAGATAGACAGACATGGAGCCAGTTTCTAGATCATTCTACAGCTCAGGGTAGCTGATGCCTCTTATATCTCTTGCATTAAGTCTTGTGTGTCCCCTTCTTATTTACCACATACTCTTCTAGGCTCTATTGGTCTAATGAATCTCAAACCCTCAGTAAAAAGTTTATCATTGTTCATGACATGTGAAATTCAACAAATTCATCTTCTTTTATTGTTTTCTATCCATTTTCACAATATTTTCATATGACACTGAATTTCAGAACACTATGACACTGAACAGTGAAATTATTCAAATAGCAACAACCAAAATACTATGTATTACAATGTTATCATCTAACATTAAATAATATTTGACTATTTACTATTATGTAGATTACAGCATACCCTGAGATTACTCCCTTTCTTTTGACTTAAAGTAATTATTGTATCCCAACTGAGTCAATTAATGAAGTAAGCCAAGCAAGTTTTGTAAGAAGAGACTGATTTAATAATACCCTACAAATGGCCAGATTATTTTAGTTTCCCTGGATTTCATAAACTACATGGTTTGAACATGAGGAAAGTAAGGCCAGAGCAGCTACCACTCTTTATTCTGGTTGTGTTTATTTCAGAAAAGTGAGTGGAAATGTAATGTTGCTGCTATCAACGCTTTTTTTATTACCATTATATCAGTGATAGTAATTACTGCTTTGCCAATCTTACCATACTCCACTCTGCCTACCTCAGAAGGATTTATATCCACATCACATTATAGATAAATTTTCATAAACACCCTAGATGCCAACCTACCCATATAGATGGCATCTTCCTTAAACCACAACCTAAAATGAAGGTACCAAAGATATGCTGTGGCCGAATCTCTTCAAATGAGTTCATTTTTCAGTGGTTAACACAGTAATGTGGACCAAATCAGAGTTTTAAAGATAAAATAGAATAATTAATGATTTAGAAGAAGCAGCTTAGGGGGAAAGAATGTGTGTGTCTTATGAAGAGACTATTTTCAAAACTGCTGATTCAAATATGGATCAAAGCAAAGATCCAGGTCACACATATCACCATAGCAACAAACATTTAAGCATAGTACATTTTCCCCGGTGGAGAATTTATTCTACTAGTTTAGACAGCACTCACACAAATTCCACAAAGTCATACAATAGGCAACGCCTCCCTTCTTCCTCTTTGTGAAAATGTGTGTGCAAGAGTCTCTCTAACCACACAACAGTCTTCTCATGCACATCTTCCTGAAGTGGGAAAGCAGAGGGCACAGGAGGTGAAGAAAGGCTGGGTGGGGACATGTTCCCCTTACATAAGCACATACGGCAGACAGGAAGTAGTGTCTTCAATGAGAGAAACATTTTCTTCTTAGATAAATGATTTTCTTCTTTTCTCACCCCAAAAAGAAAATTGAGTTTCCTCAGCCGGTTTTTGTTCACCACATTTTCCTGTGCCTTCTGTCCTCTTCTGCCATGATAAATTTCAATTAATACTCCTGTACATTACTGTTGTGGACATTTAATGAGGATATTTTTCACTTTTACACACAAGAAAGAATCAAGTGTAAAGTGTTTACAAACAACTGATTTTGGAAACTAGTTGCCCGTGTAGCTAATTATAAGCAAAACCTAGCAAACTGTTTCTTTGTTTTAAGATATGCCATTCACAGGCCCAGTGTCACTAAAAATGGCTTCTTGGGTAGGGGGGCAAGCATGTACCTCTACATACTTTAAATGGTTCATTGCATCAATTTATCAAAAATCAAACAAACAAGTAAAATCCACATTTCTTCACTGCTGTATGAAGCTTCCAGGGTGTGTATTTGTTCTGTGTTGATGTTGAAGGTTTCATAGACGCACTTAAATATTGGTTTCAACATAACTATGTAAAAACCATTAGCACAGTCATTCACTGCATATAAAATATGAATTATTAAACATTATAAATTTTTCATTATGGCCATATATCTGACACAATTACTTTGCTTTCTTGAAACATAATCTAGCAGTTTAAAGTTTAAAATATTTACATTAACACAACTCATTCTACAAAGATCAGACGGTCTATTACTTATAAGAGTCCAAATGTTATTCAGTTACATTTAATAAATTCAAGCCTGTATTTTAGACTCTTTTCATGCTTTACAAATCCGTTTACTAGCAGTTATTCATGAAGGATATTTGGTGTTTTTATTATGTAGGGACATTGTGAATTGAAGTGATTGAAAACACATTCATTAAACAAAGAGGACTATTAGAAAAATTCTTAATTAAATGAAACCAATTTTGAAAATATTATATACTTATTAGAAAATGCTAAATCATTAATGTTTTATACAGCTCATACATCTTTAGCCAAGAAGTATAACAGGGGTTGATTTATATTTTGATTTAATTAATGAGAATGTAAAAATGAGGAAAGTTCAGTGAATGAAACAAAGCTTTTCTCATTGACAAACTCAATATTAGTTTTTGTTACAATGGAGTAATGCTTGACATGGCCAAACTACTTTCTGAAGAAGGAATTTAAACATCCAATGTAGTGTAGATGTATAAAGCATGAACCAAACGTAGTAGTGTTACGTGGGTTTAGATTGAAAAGGTCTTAGAAAGGTTTTTTTTTTTTTTAATCCAAAGCCAAAGCTATCAAAACAACAAGATTTTGAAAGTATAGAACAAAATAGCTGTGTATGGTGGCACACATCTTTAATCTCAGCATTTGTGAGTCAGAGATTGGCAGATCTCTGAGTTTGAAGCCAGCCTAGTCTACAGAGTGAGTTCTAGGACACCCATAACTACACCGAGAGACTGTGTCAAAAGAAAGAAAGAAAGAAAGAAAGAAAGAAAGAAAGAAAGAAAGAAAGAAAGAGATAAGCAGAAAGAGAAAAAATAAAAAGTACAATTTATAATGTAATTTTAAAACCTAGAAAGAAAATTTAACTGTAGTTTGTGTCTCATTTAATACCCAGAATTTAAATCATCATTCAGATGATATAAAATGAGCAAATTAATAGTATTTAAAAATTAAGTTACAGAATAATTTTTGAAATCCATCACCAAACATTCTAGAAATCAAATAAAACCTACAAATTTAATTAGAACTATTATCTTATTTTATTTTGAATATATTTTATTAATTTATTCATATTACATCTCAATAGTTATCCCATCCTTTGTATCCTCCCATTCCTCCCTCCCTCCTATTTTCCCCTTATTCCCCTCCCCTATGACTGCACCTGAGGGGGACCTCCTCCCCCTGTATATGCTCATAGGGTATCAAGTCTCTTCTCGGTAGCTTGCTATCCTTCCTCTGAGTGTCACCAGGTCTCCCCATCCTGGGTACATGGTCAAATATGGGGCACCAGAGTTCATGTGAAAGTCAGACCCTATTTTCTATATGATCCTAAGAGAACAACAATGGCACAAGTGTGATGGGGGTAGCCAACTCCATTTTGATTGCATATAAGGCCCACTCTATAGGAGGAAAAGAATGTCTGGTACTGTAAATTTGTCCAACAATGCATGGTTGTAGAGTTCACAAGCCTCAAGGGAGAATCTACTATTATGACGCAAAATCAACATGTGTCAAACTGCCCTCTAAATTCATTTCTCTAAGCCACAGATTAGTGAAGCTACCAGACAACATTGGGGACATTTATTTGTGCAGTGGCTGGTGATCAATGCAAAAACTCATAACTTGG
The DNA here is from genome assembly GCA_907169655.1 of Acomys percivali. Lineage (NCBI taxonomy): Eukaryota > Metazoa > Chordata > Mammalia > Rodentia > Muridae > Acomys > Acomys percivali. Next base: position 72,106,087 of record OU015748.1, on the reverse strand, counting down.
TCACAGCACAAAAAATAAGTGTCTGTGGAGCATTCAGCTGGCAATGGAACATGTATAAGCACCCCTTTTTTAATTTTAATTTTATTAATTTATTCTTGTTACATCTCAATGGTTATCCCATCCCTTGTATCCTCTCATTCCTCCCTCCCTCCCATTATCCCCTTACTCCCCTCCCCTATGACTGTGACTGAGGGGGACTTCCTCCCCCTGTATATGCTCATAGGGTATCAAGTCTCTTCTTGGTAACCTGCTATTCTTCCTTTGAGTGCCACCAGGTCTCCCCATCATGGGGAACAGAGTCAAATATGAGGCACCAGAGTATGCGTGAAAGTCATACCCCACTCTCCACTCAACTGTGGAGAATGTCCTGTCCATTGGCTAAATGTGTGTAAGGGTTTGAAGTTTACGGCCGAGGGAACAATTGCAAAAGAAAGGGTAGTGTCACAGAAGTGTGGAGCAAAGAGCACCCTCTGGGAATGGAAGACCCACTACACACACGGCAGCTGTCACTGCCTGCACAGCAGCTTCACGAGGACAAGCCAGCCAACACTCCAGCATGGAGGAAGGAGACACTCACAAGCTTATACCTGTAAATGAGGAACTATTGAGAGTTGATGAATTCAGAGTGAAGGAGAATTAGTTTTCTTTAAGGGTTTGGTCCCTGGCTGATGAACTATGCTCTACTGGGTGGCCTCACACTGAACAGCATATGGGCATAAAATATTCGACTGTGTGAGACATCAAAGACACACACACACACACACACACACACACACACACACAAACACACAGTTGGGAGGAGTGGGAGTGAGCGGCACTGCAGCTATTAAAAACAAGGAATTCCCGAAATTTGTGGACAAATGGATTGAGCTAGAGATGATCATAATGAGTGAGTTAACCCAGAAGCAGAAAGACTCAAATGGTATATACTCACTTATATCTGCATACTAGCCCAATGGGCATGTCCCATGAAAGCCTTCCCTTACCAGGAAACTGGGACCGAGGGGAGGACATCCTATTGGGACTCTAGATGAGAGAACAATGGGAGAATAGCAATGTAGAAGGATCCAGTGGTCCTAGAAACCTACAAGTAGAACATTATGATAGGCAGATTTGGGTCAAGGGGTCCCGCTCAAACTAAGGCCCTAGCCAAGGACAATACAGGCGGTAAAATTTAAACCCCTACCCTGATCTAGCCCATGGACAGGACAGTCTCCACACTTGAGTGGAGAGAGGGATTTGACTTTCTCATGTACTCTGGTGCCTCACATTTGACCATGTCCCCTGGTGGGGGAGACCTAGTGGCACTCAGAGGAAGGACAGCAGGTCACTGAGAAGAGACTTGATACCCTATGAGCATATACAGAGGGAGGTAATCCCTCTGAGGAACAGTCATAGGGGAGGGGAATAAGGGGAAAATGGGAGGGAGGGGAGAATGGGAGGATACAAGGGATGGGATAACCATAGAGATGTAACAAGAATAAATTAATAAAACAAAAAACAAAAAACAAAAAAAAAACAACCAAACAAACAAACAAACAAAAAAGTAGTAAGGGTGAGAATTAATGAAAATGCATTATACGAATGTCAGAAGTTCTCAAAGAATATTAACTTTTAAAAATCCTTTGGCAATTTTTTTAAACCTTTGAGTTTGAGGTATATATAAAACTCATTGATAGAGCATGTGCCTAAGATGTGGAACTCCCAACAACGCATTAAATAAATAAAAGTTTTCTCCGAAATGTAGATAGGAATGGTGTATAAATTTGGCAGGAAACATTGACGTAAATGGCTAACAATAGGGAGCATTACATAATTTGCCCAATAATATGACGTTTTTGAAGATATAGAGAACCCAAAGTAAAGAAATTGATATAAAATTAGCCTGCAACTAGATATTGATCCACAGCTTTTTGTCTTGAGTTTTTCCAAATGCACCAGTTACTTAGCAGGGTGGTATGTTTTATTTTTCAGTATAGGCAGTACAGTTATTGTGTGACAGCAACACAGACCTGCTGTGTTTATAGTCCCCTGGATGGTAGTGCTACTGATATTCTTGCTCATATAACATAATCTCTCTGTTTTATTTTGCAGTTTTGCTAAAGGGAGGGAAAAGAGAAGAAGAGAAACCATTTCGAGACTGTGCAGATGTGTATCAAGCTGGTTTTAATAAGAGTGGAATCTACACTATTTATTTTAATAATATGCCAGAACCCAAAAAGGTAAGATCAGAAGTGCGTGTTTGTGTGATGTAAAGCAGATCCTAGTTGAGTTGCTATATAATCAAATAAATTTGTGAGTTGTTAAACATGATATGGATTATGTACACATTGATGTACACACACACACACACACACACACACACACACACACACACACACACGTGCGTGCCTCAGATGCTCTTTCCTGTTTTCAGAGACAGTCTATCTTTCTCTGGTCCATAGGGATGAAAACCATATTCTGCAGACATTCCTTAACCTCAGTATCTCTGATCTGTTGATCACACAAAGTTTTATTTTCTACTTAGATATCACGGTGCTCTGGCACTTTGCTTGAACAAACTACATGCTGATGCCACGTCTACTTTCAGTGCATTGGGGAAACATTAGAAATCATCTTTCAAAGTCCCAAATGTCATGCTGGACACTTTCTAGCCTGAGAGGGACCAGGGTAACTCCAGTGATCAACAGCATTATCGCTCCAGTTAAACAAGTGAGAGAAATGTACTGTATCTTAACACACAATTGGAGAGGATGTACCTATCATACTTACTTGAGTGCTGGTTGAAGGGTCATACTTATATTTACTTGAACTTTGACTAAGCAACATCTTGCTATTCTATCTCTTTTACAGACCCCTCCCCACATTCGTACATTAAATCATCTGTCTATGCCTTCATTCAAAAGAATTAATTAGATACCATTCATTTTCCAGTCACTGTCAAAGAACACAGATACAAAGCAAACAATTCTCAATGTAACAGAGAAGACAGGCATTTACAGAGTTACCAGATGCTACCGAAGTGTGGAGCTAGAGATATCTCTATGAAGGCGGTTAAGTAGAGACTGTTAAGGAAGGCAGCCAAAGACAGTGGGATCAGAGGCCATACACCTACCTGCTCTTCAACATGTAAAAGTTTTGCAGGGTTTCAAATATCCTAAGACAGATGCATGTTCTGGGATAAAAACACTTTCCTCTACCCTTTGCCACACCTGCTTATGCATCTTCATTTTCTTTGAGTTCTATGAAAATCTCATCCAACCTTCTTGGATTTCCTGGGACAATTTTACATGACATTTCTATGATTAAAGTTGTACAAAATAGGGACTGTGGCTTTTTGTTTCTGACTTCCTGGGGCCAAGCATGTTTTCTGCACTCAGTTGGTCCTTAATAAATTAGGACTAGAATCAACCAATGAAGAAAGTGTGCACTAATGGGGACAGTGCAAGCACATCTATCTGCTGTACACTAAGCCTAACAGTTTTCCTGATTTGAGGGCCTTTCGATAAGCAAGGGAAGTGAATCTTGGAGACCAGGGTGTCAGATATCATGCAAATCCAAGACTGGGTGTCTGGTCTGGAATCCAGGTCCAATAAAAGGCCAGATGCCTTTCTGCCATATCTTTTAATCCTGATTTCAATAAGCACTACAGGGTAGAGTTTTCTCACTGTTCTTCTCTTTTCTTGAGACAAATTTTTCAGAAGCCTTTGATTTTGCTCTACAGGTGGGAGTGGAAAAGAGGGGACAGAAGGCACAGATGGGGGAAGTAACAAGCTAATCATCTGAGCTTCCATGTCAGCCACTTAAAAAAGCACTTTGATTTCACCTGCTTTTCCTGTGGGCATTCTGGGAAATAATCTTTGAATGAAGGGATTTGTGGCTTAAAAATAAATTAAAGCCAAGAGGCATACAAAAATATGAAGAAACAAGAATAAGGAGATGAGACTAGCTGATAGTATAATGGGGCTTTTCGTTATCCTAAAACAAGTCTATACACACATACGCACACACACATGAGCACACACACACACACTATCCTAGTAGCATATAAATATATGACAATTCGTTCTTGAGGAGGTAAGAGAGCACTGAAGGAAAGCCAAACAAAGTGTTAACATCTTGATAGTTGACCCATATCTTATAAGTCAACTTATAAAAATTAAGGTCTCTGTTGTGGACTCTTTAGGATAAAATGAATTTCAAGCATCCAGACTGGGAGGAAGATGAAGAAAAACAAGTTCTCAGACTTGTTCACTGCATCACTCATACTACTGTGAGGTCCCTGAAGGACAGTAGCATAAACAGTGCAATCATTTTGTGAACCTCAATTCCTATAACTTAAGTCATATAGAAGGACAGCTCAGCTCTCTTTCAAACTGTTTTGAGAAGCAAATGATATCCAAGCTACGTGCTAAACCATTGTTCCTGTTAAAGTGGATAGAGTAATTTTTCCTATCAAGTATAATACATCTCATATTAACATAACTTTTTCCCAAATGATACTTGACTTTATGGATTTAATAACATAGATTTTATGTATTAAGTACAACTTGAAGCTCTATTTTATGCAAAGTTTATTATATGTGGAAGTGTAATTTTAAAACACTCTTTTGAGAAACTCAACATAAGAGTCACCACCAAATTAGAACAGGGTCTTCCAGGCTTTTCATTGTGTAAATCAAAAGTATTTATCACTAGAAGTTTAAAGGTACAATGGTGCATACCTGTAATCCCAGAACTTAGGAAGGCTGATCTCTGTCAGTTTGAGGCCAACCTGATCTACAAAGCAAGCCCAGGAAAGCCAAGGCTACACAGAGAAATCCTGTTTTGAAACACCCCCACCGTGGCCTGCCAAAAAAAAAAAAAAAAAAAAAGGAATACTTCTTTTTCTTACAGGATTCTCTAACAAGCCCAATATTGTTCTTTGATTCAGACTGACACACCTATACTTTTTAATGACTGGTAACACATTTTGTTTGAAATCCCTTATTATAATCATTTAACATGGCCCTGGAAAGCACAAATATTCAAAGATTCTACAGAAATATTTTGGAAGCTGATTATTGAATTCTGAAGCTAATATGAGTTGAGAAAATTCATTATTAAGACCTTCCAGTTAGACTGGGGCATGGTCAGCAAGTCACTTGCTACTCCTCTTGAATATGTTGAGCAAAGGCTCATCTTCCTTCTTTTTTCTTTTTGTGATCTTCTCACAAGTTCATCAGGGGTTAAGAAAATGCAGTGCTGGGCTTGGTGGCGCATGCCTTTAATTCCAGCACTTGGGAGGCAGTTGGATCTCTGTGAGCAAGTTTGAGGCCAGCCTGGTCTACAAAGAAAATTCAAGGACAACCAAGATTACACAGAGAAGAAATCCTGTCTCAAAATAAAAAGAAGAAGAAGGAGGAGGAAGAAGAAGCAGAGGAGGAGGAGGAAAAAAAGAAGAAAAGAAGAAGAAGAAGAAGAAGAAGAAGAAGAAGAAGAAGAAGAAGAAGAAGAAGAA
>OU015748.1:72083517-72098322 GCA_907169655.1 Acomys percivali | reverse complement strand
ACACACACACACACACACACACACACACACACACACACACACACACACTTGAGATAAAACAGAGTTGCAGCTTTAATCTAGTCCTCAACTCACTTCAACTCTGTTGTCTCATAATCCCAGCAATAACATTTGCTATCATCACTGTTGTGTGTACACAGGAATCAAACCCATTCTAAATCCCTAAACTTCTTCCCTCTGCTTTCTCTGGGTCTTCCCCTAAAATGTTTCTCAGCAATTAATATTTCAAATTGTTAGATTCCTCCTTTTTAAAAGGAGAGCTGTGTTTAGGGGTAAAAGCTGTGAGTGATTTAAAACAAAGTGCATAGAATTACATTGACAAGCAAGTATCCTTAAAAAAACTTACAACATAGTTTTTCTCTATATTGTGTAAATCTACAGAAGTGGTGATTCCATTCCTGAGTACGTAAGTAGACTTTATAGCTTTGGATGCTAACTTCTGTTGGTGGCTAAGATGCCATGAAGAGATAAATGAGTGTGATGGTGAAGGGAAGAATGGGGATGGATAGATTAGATAGATAGATAGATAGATAGATAGATAGATAGATAGATGATAGATGATAGATAGACCATATAGATGATAGATAGATAGATAGATAGATAGAAAGATAGATAGACAGACAGATAATAGATGATTGATAGATAATAGACAGACAGATGATGATGATGATGATGGATAGATAGATGATAGATAGACAGACGATGATGATAATAGATAGATAGATAGATAGATAGATAGAAAGATAGATAGATAGACAGACATAAAATAGATAGATGATTGATAGATAATAGACAGACAGATGATGGTGATGATGGATAGATAGATAGATAGATAGATAGATAGATAGATAGATAATAGATAGATGACAGATAGATGATATATATGATAGATAGACAGACGATGATAATAGATAGATAGATAGATAGCAGATAGACAGATACATGCATAAATGCATAAGTATAAATACATACATATACACATAATACATATATAAACACACACATACTTTGTGTTAATCAGTTAATGCAGTGCGAAATTTAATTAAGAAACAAGAGACATTGTTTTTCCCCAGCCAAATGTTTCCTTGGTATTTTTACTCTCAGTGCTTTGAAATGTTAGCTGCCCCAGCAGTTTCTTTAGAATCACAATCTTTGCTCCATTTAAACTCTTCTCTCTGATTTTAGTCTCATAAGGATCCTGAAATCTCTCTGACCAAGGTCACTAATGGCTCCTTCATTTCAAGTTTGTAGGTATTTATTTCTTTTGCTTTTCTAGTTTTTCTTTTTTTATTAAATATTTTTATATATACATTTATATTATTACACATAAATACATTAAACTACCTATAGCAAGAAGAACCGAAACACAAGCAACAATTATATAAATACTACATTCATAGTGCTTTGGCTATTTGTATTTGGCAACCTTGAAGAAAACATCTTTTCTATCTTAGTGAGTCTAAAATTCTAAATGTAACTCAATATCTATCATATCTCATCTCTATCAACTTAAAACATCTATTTAGACCTAAAAACATCTTAACCCCTAAACAACTAAGCTTAATTGTAAAACTAAACTATCTGGTCTTCAACCCTATCAGAGATTTAAGAAGGAATAAAACTTATGACCTTAGTATACAGTGGGTGCAGGTTAGCAGCTTCCCAAATGAGAAGATGACAGAGAGTTTTGGGTGAATATTTAAGTTTGTAGGTATTGTAAAATATTCATTTAACTTGACTTCTCTCAAATGGTTAGTTAATACAAGCTGTTTCCCAACATCACATATAACTCATTGTCTTGGGATTCCTTGAATCATATTTTCTTATCTTATGACTACAGTGAATATTCATTTAATATCCATAGTAGGTTAGTACTTGAGAAACTAGAGAAAACAACAAATAAAACCAAATATGTGCCTATTTACAAGCCACTGATGTATATTTTCTGTAGCAATTATTTATCAAGACATATTCATGGACTGTCCCTCCCATCTCTAATCTTGTTTTCTTTCTTTCTTTAAATAGTAGATTGATCTTCATTATATCAACATTTGCTTCAGTTACATTACGACCAATTCTAATTTTGAGTTAAGCATACAGAGAGTTCAAATCCCAAATCTTTCAAATCCAGCTCAAATCCTGGATTCACTATAGTTGCTAAGTGTAGCTATTGGTAAGCTACTGCAATCTTTTAAACCTCAATATTACCTCTGTAAATTGGATATAACAATCAGACCTTCATAAACTGTCCTGGATTAAGTTATAAAATGCACACTAAGTGTTCAAATTATCTGGTGTGAATAAACCTGTCATTGTTAATGACTCTTCCATATCCTCCTGTTTTTGTGATATCATTGGTTGATCTCTAGTAGACCACCTCATCTCTAACTAGCCTCTGGTACTCCTATTGGGTGCCATGCTACATGCAACACATAGTGTCCTAAATGTCAACCATCTCTTTTCTTGCTTGTTAGGCCTTTGAATTAAGTCTCTTTGTTTATATGACTATTACTATTATTCCTGAGGTTACCGAAATTGTAAAATTATGGACTCTGCTGCCTTCTTGCCCCTATGAGAGAAGTCAGTATTCAAATGTATTCTATTCATCATAATTTCCTCTATTGTAATATAGACTTAATGCCAAAAAGTGCTCATTGAGTGAAAGAAAAACTGGGTGAGTATATTAGAATTATGGGGGATAAATGAAAATGTTATAATTAAGGGCAGGCTTGTTAGGAGTCATGCTGAGGTCACAGAGCAGATGGAGAAAGCAAGAAGATTAGCAGAAGAGTAATCTTGGGCATAGAAAGGGAATTTAAAATGTATGAATTTGGAGATTCGTCAATTCCTTGGGATAATAAAGACATAAGGGTAAGTGTCAAATTAGAGGTAGAGCACACAGGAGACCAGATGTCCCAATTCACATGCACACACAGGCATGCACAGTTTAGTTCCTCCACTCCAGAGAAGTAGATGAACAACCTCTGCTATGAGGGATAGTTCTTGCTATTGTTTTCATAATCATTGGCCATTTGTGCTCCAACACAATGCCTCAGGGAAAACACCCTGCTGTCATGCCTACTTGCTGCTGCCATCTGATTTCACAGCTTTAGCCAACCTTCAATATGCTTTATTTTTCATTTTATGGAGGAATGGTGATCCCTCATAGTCCAGCTTTGAAGGATCAAACTGCTAGGTGCACATGTCATGAGTCACATTGACTGCTTTCCAATTATGTAACATAATTGAAATAAGCACTAAATCTTCGAATAAATATTCTACACAGAAAAGAAAAAGTCACCACACTCAGGAGGCATACAGTAAGCCATATTATTCATGATTAAAATTTAAACAATATAGTCTCCATTTACTAAATGTTGCCTCCTGAACAATATTCAACAACTATGAGTAAATATTACCATACATAATATAGTGATAAGCTTATGCGAGTCTTGCAATAAAATAAAAGTTTGTGTCTTTTATTCTTAATTACATTGACATTCTAATAAAAGACTAAATGATATTGAACCAGTATGTTGGCCAAAAATAGTATGTAACATTAGGAACTTTAGTAATTTTTGAAATGTAACCTCTCACAAGTACTATCTCAATTTGTGATTTTTAAGTTTTTTAGGGGGTACTAGAAGTTTACCCTAGGTGATTGCAACTACAAGACAAGTATGCTGCACTGAGCTACATCCCAATCTCTATGATTGTATTATGGTCTGAAACTAAGGCTATTCATTTTCAGCTAGCAAGCTGACATTTTTAGAAATAACTAAACATTTCTGATGGAACTTTATTGGGTGCTGTGAAAATGTGAATTGTGGGTAAAGTAGGCAATAATAGGTGTGAAATGCAGTTGTTTTTTCTCTTCTTACAGGATAGACCTGTGCATCCTATTTATGTTTTGAAACATATCACATATGCAGATGCATGTAATTTCCACCTTCCATTATGTTCTTGTTGTTTCACAGGTATTTTGCAATATGGATGTGAATGGGGGAGGTTGGACTGTAATACAACACCGTGAAGATGGAAGTCTGGATTTCCAAAGGGGCTGGAAAGAATATAAAATGGTAAGATGGAAGAATTTACAGAGCCTTTTGATGTTTTGTCATAAGGTTATCTTTACCCACCATATATGATAAACCCTTGCACTTCTAGATGCTTTTGAGTTATTTAAAATAACAATTCTTCCATTAAAGACATTATTTTCATTAGACACAAAATGCTCATAAATTGAGTTCAGTAAATTATTTCCACATGTGTAACAGAAAGAAAACTGTATTGTTATGATTGTTTGGTGATCTGTTATGCACTGTCTGCATTTGTTCCTAGGCTGTTAATGTGAGCAGGACGGGGCTCTGTGCAGGGCTACAGGTCATGGAGCAAGAGGCATGCTAGCTGGGCCTCTCTCACATTCCACATGACCTTTGCATGTGACTAGCCTGGACTTCTGTTGGTGCAGTGCCTCGGCATTGTCACATGTCTCATGTCAAAGTTAGCATTTTCCCAAGAAGGGAAGTGAACATTTAGAACCATTTAAAAAATAGAAGTGTTTCATTATTTTACATGAAAAATTCTTATAATTTTAATTTTTCTTTCCAAAGGTGAAAAATAAAATATGATCAGAGTGTCCTGTTAGCCAGTGTTCTATTTTGGTATCTTAGTGAACAATGCAAAAACTATATTTTCTTGATTGCAACCTATTCATTAAGCTAATGACTAACAAGACTAAGCAAAGTGTTTAAGGAAATAAACGGCAGTCCCATGTTCTATTACTCTGTCTAGGATGCTTTGAAAAGAAATTCAGTGAGCATTCTGGATGCAAGTTAGTATCTGGAAGTTACACAAATTTGAAGTCTTTACTTTAAAAAAAAAAATATATATATATATATATATATATATATATATATATATATATGATAGAAAAAGAGACACAAACCAACAAAATAGAATGCTACAGAGATAATTGTGTGGTCTTTTACTGAGGCAGAAATAAAAACAACAAACAAACAAAACCAGGGAGAATAGAAGGTAAAGGCAGTAACTTGAATAAAAGGTGGAGACGGTTCACTATGAGCTCGGTCTGTGTTCTCAGCAAGAGTTAAAGGACTTGGAGTTCATTAGTCCTAAGCTGTAAGTCACAGACATGCACAGTGCAGAAGGGTCGGCCACAGCCTGGTTACATCAGAAGTATGCTTCTAGAATGCTTTGTATCCTAGATGTTTTCAAGCAAATGGATTAGCCCAGCATGTTAGAATTTGGGGAAATATGTACAGCAAGTGGATACTTGTGGTTGTATAATATACAGAAAATATCCATCGATATAAACCTCTGCAGTAGCTATCTAATTAACCTCATGCAACCAGAGTCTGCAGGCCACCATGTGGACCAGGAGCCAGAAGTAGCAGCATCTTCTAGAACTCCACAGAAACACAAAACCTCAGCCTCCACCCACACTTGCTCAATCGGAATCTGCCTCTTAACCTTGCTTCTGCAGGAGATGCATAGCAGAGGGCAGAACAATTCAGGGACAAATAGAACTATCCTCCGTCATCCCTTCTATCAGGATATAGACTTCTAAGAAGAGCTGAGGCGTGTTCTCTGTTCAATGGAAGCTCTCCAGTAACACATAGAACCTTAGCTTTCAGGGTGGTTGGGGGAATTAGAATGATAGGTTCGTTCCTGAGACCTCTTTCTGTTTTTGTGATTCTACAGAAACGTGACTGGGGGAGTTCAACTTTTGTTTTGCCTTTTACTGGTAGGTTAGTTTTGGGAAAATCATTTTGCTCTTCCTCTTCTATTAACTCACACCTTAGGCTCTGCACCTGCCTTGTGGGGTGTCACGGGGAATTAACGCAGAATAAGAAAAGCTTACTGAATATTTAATAATCTGTAATTATTACTATTATCAAGGATTAAAACATGAGGGACTATAAACATTTATTAAATTCTGCCCAGAGTAGTATTTATTCAAACCACTTTAATTCATAACTAATTTCATCCTAAGGATATAGGAGTTATATAAGAATATATATACAGATTCAAATCAGTCTGATGTACATTATCATTTAAATTAATAACAGAAAAAGGAATTGTGAAGTTGTCATCATGCAGTTTTTAAAAATGGTGATTTATTACCTATGAATGCCTGTTTCTAAAGAAATAGTAAGAATGTTAAGCTATACTGACTTGTTAGGTATGAAATTGATTCATGTCTTTTACATATTTACCAAATGTATCAATGCTTAGACAATTGGTTTTCATTATTGGAATAACACTGGAATTATTCCTTAACCATTGGAATTTATCCCTCCCCCTTATTTTTAAATAAGAAAAGCTATTATGTTTTATTCAAATTTGAAAAATTTATCACCTCAGTGTCAATTATTCATGGTCAGAAAGTAAAATTAATTCTGAATTTTTAAAACATTTTGGCAAAAGTGAGTATGCCTATTTTCTAAATTGAAAGAATCCATTGGTTAACTTTCATCAAAGCACAGGGTCAAATCTGTTATAGCTTTCTCAAAGCTTTCCTTTCATCTGCAAACAAAATAACATGATTCCACAAGCAAGATGTAGGTAGATATTTAGGTATTTATCAATCTTATCTGATCCTATTCCCTGTATGCAGGACCCTGGCTTCAAGCTTCCTCAGCTGAGGGTGACTTGGCTTGGGGAAAATCAGACATGTGTGCATGCAGCTCTTCCTCCTCTGTCTTTACTAGTCTCCATGGAGACACTGAATGTAGCCTTGAGCTTCTAACCTCCCCCTTGATGACTGTCCCTGTCTTTACTTCCTACTGACTGATAAATGTAGCCTGAATCTTTCCCAGCACATTTTCCAGAATTTCATGTTAATTTCTTCAACCCAGGAAATTATAAAATATCTTTTTTTTTTTGTAACCCTCTTCCAACTCGAAAACTTCACAGCTCTTGATTCTCAACCTTGGATTTAGCCCACTGAAGCCTTTGAACTTAGCTGCTTCTTAGCCTGTTCTTAGGAGGCAGGGCAGCAACATCTTGCTTACAGACTTGTAAAGATGTTTACTGCTGAGAGCAGAGTCTGTGGCAGTTCTTCTAATGGGACACTTATGGATAACTTATACTACTCCTTCAAGCCAGGGGCTCACCACACTTACCAACAGACCTTCTGCATATAAAGCCAACGAACAGAGCTTCCCGGAAATTTCTCTAAGTGGCAGCTTTATGACAGGCAGTCACTAATGCCCTGGGGACAGACTCGGTTAGTTTTGAAGACAATTATCTCTATAAACGAAGCTTTCTATTGGAACAAGCATTTCCCATTGAGCAGCTATGTACTTTCTGGGAGTTCCTGTTTCTGACAAGAAATTAAATGCATCTTTTAGCTTGCAATTCTGTGTGTCTATGTTGAAAAAAATACACAAGAAATTATAATTCTTTGCATCAAAATTTCCTCATGTTTTTCTTGGGCTAGGTGTTTCAGCAGTAGAAAGAGATTCTTCTCGTACAGGCTTGAATTGTGGACTAAAAATAACCTTTGGAAAACTCGTCTTATCTGCTTTCTTTAATAATTTGTATGAAAGAAAGTTGAATCTCATAGGCTACAAGAACTGGGTCTGGTTTCAATTTAGCTTCTTCTATAAAAAGTCAACACTTCCTGTGAGCATTATCAGACAAAACAAATAAAGGATCAGAGACAATTATTTTATTAACTTGGAAAAAGTACAAGCTGAAATTCAGCTTTTTTTTTCTTTAAGGTTTTGGCAAAATTAATGAATATTGGTCCTTTCCTCTCCCTGTATTTTAAAAGTATAATGTGACTCTTGAGGCCAATTTGAAGTCAGCATTGCTTTTCTTTAAATTCCAGTGTTTCTCCTCTTATTAAACTACTGAAGGACAAATGAAAATAATCAGCATCTGTTTCATAGCATCAAAGTTCTTTGTGTAATTATGATTGACATAACTAAACATACTCATTTTCATGAATGCATATGGAATAGCATCCTTGCATTTTATTTATAACAGAAGAATTTATTCTTTTTGATAAAGTTTATATCTGCCTCCTTATCTTCAGAACAGAATTATGTATATGATTTTCATGTTTTTCCCCAGGGTATTTAAAATAAAAGAATGACATGTGATAAGTTATTATATACAAAGGCATATAAATGCTTTGGAGCTATGCACTACAATGGTTTGTGCATGAATTTGATTTCTTTCTATCAGTCCCATAATCAAAAGTTCCCTCCTGGTGCAGAGACAACTTCCTGCCTCTTTCATTCAGATAATTTTATTCATTAACATATTCATCCTAATTTGTACCTAGTTATCGAATGTCATATTTATATGAATCTCCACTCTCAGGGCTTCCCATACTCACTTGTGGAACTCTTTGAGCACACTGAATGTCAGGCCTACTTCAGACACTGTGAACTAATATGTCTGGGGAGAGTAGGGCTCTCTGTTCATAAATAGCACACAGCTATTTTAAATACTCACTTCCAAGTAAAAGGAACCATTGGAAATACTAGTGATTAGTTATTAATGAGGGTATAAGAATTTACAATATCCTCTTCTACACCGTAAATCATTTAATTATTTAGAAAGAGGACAAGTGTAGAAAAGGAGATGGGTATTTTCCCACCAAGATGTGCTGACTCAAAAACACAGCACTGATCTTAGAGGGGATAAGAGACAATTTATTTGGCTTGGGATCCATGGCTTGGGGACAGGGACTTAGGTCATCCCAAATTCTATGTTCTATCATGGAAGTAATTTCATGAAATTTTATAGTAACAGAAGAAAATATTCATAAGTCAAACATTAAAAATACATTACTGCAAACACAAGAAAGGAGGGTTAGAGCAAAATGGGAGAAGTCTGCTGTAGTCCTGGGAGGCTCTTTGCATCATTAGCCTTTTGATTGGTGGAAACTAGGGTTTTGTTAAGTTCATGTATTCCAAGATGTTTTACCTGATTGTTATAGGACATTAGGTGACACAGAACTAGGCAAGGAAAAGGTTATTTGGAGGGCTCAGAACGGCTCAAGATAAACTGTAATTAGGCTCCGGACCTCCAACATTGCAGGGTCTCCACTATCACTCAATCAGCTAACCAGCCTGGCAGAAGGCTCCATCTGAATGGTGAGCTTCAGTCTGGGAACTCTCATCACAGGAGGCAGCAGCAGAGACTGAGGAGGGAGTGGCCAATATCTTCGTTTGTGCCACTTTGAAGGCCCATTTGTGCAAACAGTTGGTTTTATGTTTTCATTTCTTAATTAAGTTCTTGGGTTAAAATAACATTTGTTCCTTTAAGCAATGCTCAGCTTATGATAACACATTCATGTCTAAAAGCCAGTTGAATAGTGCTATTGATATACACGTTAATTACCAACCAAGACAAAGGCCCTGGGATACTTAAATCATGCAAAGCAGAAGGATATCTGTGCCCCTCAGATGGCTTACCGTCTTACAGAAGAAAGGCAAAAAGCAAAGAATGTGTATAAGGTGGCAGATCTCAATGGGTTTTTCTTAAGTGCTTTTCACATACGAACACTCAAGTACCTTGGCTGCTTTTCATCCTTATAACACTGTACGTAGAAATATTTTTAACCTCTCTTTTGCAGATGAGGAAACTGAGTCTCTGCAGTGGAGTAGAAAGTTCCACTGAAAATGTGTAGTCAAGGAATGCTTCAGCTGTAGCAGAGATAAGGGGAGAGGCTCCTTAACGAAGCCGAGCCATTGTTTCCTTCCGTCAGATACATGGTCGTGTCTGATAAACTATCAAACAGTTTACTAATGTGGGAAGCCATTTCTACTTCCCTTTTTTGCCATATCAGTCATCTTCATGAGAAAACAGTTGGTTCTCCCTCACTGCTCATGGCCGTTAGACGGTTTTCTCTCCCTCAAACAGCCATACTTCTTCATTGCAGTAAAACATTTTCCCCATTTAGAAAGTTTTCTCGGTGATGTGCATGAAATTAAGATTTGGTTTCCAGATGCCAATTTCAGTGTTCTCTCTTCCGTTGCTTCTTCCTGAAAAAAAAAAAAAACTCTAGAAAAGTAACTATTTAGTAAGGAATAGTTTTCTTCTTTGAGATCCTTCAGACCTACATGTAGAGAGTGAGAGCGGAGGCCTTTGTAGGAATGGGTCTCATGTTCCCCCATTTTTTTTTGAGGCTCACCCAGGATGAATGCTCTTTTCCTCGGGGAAGCTGGGGAATTTTATCCACACAACACTTTCAACAACATGGAAATATGTGACCTAAGACTTAGCACTTCATGATTCCCGGCCTCTCTACTCACATTTAATATGATTGCTGATTCTTTGTTTCAATGCTGCATGGCAAAGGGACTTGTCGATTGGCTGGGGGGACAGCTCTGGCTGGTCGAGGTGAAAACAGCAAGGGAAATCCCAGCGGCCGTCCTTGTCATGCAAGCAACTGCTGCAGATGAAGAATGCTAACTCGGAATTTGAGCCCCCTGTCACTTTCCGCTCTGTGCACGTCTTGTAGTGGGAAGACTTTGGATTTCTCAGCTTGTAGCACAAGCTTCTGTAAGGTGCTGTAAAATCTTCAGTGCCTCCTTAAAATTACTGATATTTTCCGCTACTGTAAAACTTTCAGCAAGTGTGGCCTGAGTGTCTTAGGAGTAGGGAAGCAAAAAAAAAAAGGGACCTGGATTAAAACCCCTAGAACCCACATTAACAAAATAAAATAAAACAAAACAAAAAACTGTACATTGTGGCAAACATTTGTAGTTCCAGTGCTCGGAGACTGAGACAGGAGGATATCAGGGAACTACAGCCCAGCTATTGTATCCAATGATGAACTCTGATTCAGGAAGAGGTCCCTCCTCAAAAAGTTAGATGGAAAGTGATAAAGAAGACACAATAAAGGAAGATACCAAAGGTCAAACTCTGGCCTCCACATGCACTCGTATGAGTGTGTGCAGACACACACAAATACACACACACACACACACACACACACACACACACAGACAGTCACTGGAATACTAATCGTAATGGATTCTATATTTTTCTCTGAATTATGCAAATAGTCTCCCAACGAGTATATATTCAGTGTCATCCAGATGAATAATATGCAATTAGTCAAAAAACTAGTTAAGTTGGAGAATAACTTGAAAAATAGACATAAACATATTAACTTTAAAATAAAGCGCTCTCTCTCTGTCTCTGTCTCTGTCTCTGTCTCTGTCTCTGTCTCTCTCTCTCTCTCTCTCTCTCTCTCTCTCTCTTTGTGTGTGTATGTGAGTGTGCGTGTGTGTATGTGTATGTGTGTGTGTATGTGTATGTGCGTGTGTGTATGTGTGTGTATGTGTGTGTGTGTATGTGTATGTGTGTGTGTGTGTATGTGTGTGTGTGTGTGTGTGCATATGTCTAGCAAACTCTGGGCACTCTAGGCATTAGTTCTAACTATTCAGCTGAAGCACAATGCACTGTGGCCTGTTGGTATCACAATAACAGACATGGCAGAAAAGGATTTGATACCAACACCTGCTAGTTTGGGGGAAGTAATTCTATTGGCAGAGGCAAAGGAGCACTTTTAGAGCACTATTAGTGCATTATTAGGCACTGAGAGCCAGCATATCTATTCATTTCTTAGCTTGATTAATGAAGAGAAAGTTAAGAAAACTTCTGTTTAACTTAAAAATTGCTATTAAGTTGGAAAAGAAAGAAACATTTTCCATACTTTGTCACCTGTATTGAGATAATAAGGGCTGCTATAATTATTATAATACTTCTTCCACATTTTAAATACAGATTAACGCTTCATTAACAAATGCTTTAATTAACCATGGTCTATTTCTTCATAAAACAGCCATGTATATATTCTGGATAAACATGATTAGCGTGTTGGTCTAGATGAAGTTTATAGAATGTTCTCAAACACTTGGCTCAGTCTAGAAGCTGACACTTTTTATTTTTATTTTTTTTTACCAACTCTGAGTTGTACGACTAAGAATGAACAAAATGGTCTGTGACAAGGACTGAGTTTCGGTGTCACTTCTCTGAAGTGCTATGATATCTCTCCTTTTGCCTTCCTCCCTCCCTTCCTTCTTTCCTTTCAATGTCTGTAAAACGCTGTGCCCATGGCTCGCTGTATGCCACTTCTTCATTCGTGTTTGAGAATTCACAGACACAGCACTGCTTCTGTTGCCAAGCAGCTCAAAACTGCTTCAGTCAGACAGACGCGTAGACGAGGAACTACACTGTCATCGGGTATTGCCAAGGAAGTGTTTCCTGAACAGCTGCGAAATGCCCCACATCTATATAGCAATTTCTCAACTTCTTGCTTTTGTCAATATCTTCAGTGTTAGCAATCAGTTGGAGGACCATTCTTTTCCCTCAAAAAATTTTTTTTTGAAATTTTGACAATAATCCCTTGAATGACTCCAAAGAAAACAGTAAGGCCCAGTGAGAGTCAGACACATTGAAGCCAGCCAGGCCTTTGCTCACTAGCCCTGACTTGTCATCTTTCTTCCTCCAGACCCAAATCTTTGCCAATGAGGAATCTAAGTGATGACATTCATTGTTCTCTGGCCTTGATTACTAAAATTAACTGTGATCTCACTGAAAGAACTGAGTCATCTGGAAAGTTATAGTATAATTGGTCTCCTGAATATTGGAAACAACAAATACAGTACTATTAAATAAGGCGTAGTACACTGATATTATTCATTTAGAAATATTCAAGGTCTGTTTAAAATGCCTATAACTTTTTTTAAAAAAAAACCTTGTCAAAATAAACCTTTGAGTTAAGGATTGTTTTCTGAGTAATCTTACTAACTAGGTTAATTTAACCTGAGAATGTCACAGTAAACGGATTTTACTATGGTAATATTTAAATGTAAACTTCAGTGCGGAGAATCAGAGCAGAAGAATACTAGAATAAGCTAGTAATTAAAACTAACTGTAAAAAGCAGACCAAACCATCTTCATTTGTTATTGTTATCTAGAAAATCTATGTAGAACATGAAGACATTACCCCCGGAATAATGTGTGCATGTCTCTCTGTTCCCCCCGGAGTAAAGCGTGCGTGTCTTTCTTTGTTTCCCCCGGAGTAAAGTATGCGTGTCTCTCTTCGTTCCCAGGGTTTTGGAAATCCCTCTGGTGAATACTGGCTGGGGAATGAGTTTATTTTTGCCATAACCAGTCAGAGGCAGTACATGCTGAGGATCGAGCTGCTGGACTGGGAAGGGAACCGAGCCTACTCACAGTACGACAGGTTCCACATTGGAAACGAAAAGCAGAACTACAGGTAAGCCACGCTCAGTACCGCGCTCAGCAGGCTTCGACCTCGCCACCCAGTGATAACATTAACTACAGAGCATTAAACAATGTAGATGGTGCCCGCCAATAACATCCAAGGTTGCTGTCTAAGCCTATGATGATGAGATAATGAACACCCTGGAAGGACGTCCCCCAGCTTTCAATGTCAAGTCCTATAGATGGACACATTGTTTTTGGTTCAGTCTCAGATCATGGTGAATTAACGAAGTATATGTGGCTCTATTGTACTTGCTGTGAAGGTGGGATGGCTTCATACATCTAAGAGTGATACTGGTACCTATGTGACTCAACGGCTTCTAGTAATCTATGTTTATAAACAGAAGACTCTAAGGTTTTATTATTTTTACATTTCTTAAGTTTTAATTTTTTTCAAATCACCTCCAAAATAACTAGAGAAAAATTTTATAGTTTTGAGTAATTTGCATAAGACGAGTCAAAGCATTGTCAAGAGAATTTTTTAAATAACATAAACTGCAGAAATAAATCTAAATGATGAAGTCAGTCCATACAATAGAATGTGAAACTAGAAAAACTATACTATTAATTTTAAATGTTTCTGACTACTTTTTCAATAAGCAGCTCATAGCTTAGGAAAAGTAAAAACTATGGCTAAAGGGATAATGTAAACACTTACTACATTATAACCCTGTTCTAAGGACTCGATTAGGCACTGGTTATTTTCAGCCTCACAAGCCTCATAGACAAGCTTTGTGACTATCAAGCTCCTGAAAATCTGCTTGGCATTCCTCAAGACCAGGAGAATATTTCAGTAGGTGTCATTTCTTGACCTACCAATACAATACTCATCACAGAGCAGATCTTTAATTGCATGTGCCTTGATTTCATAACAGGTAAAGAGGACTTGCAATGACTTTTGACTATCAATAGTCTCCATTTGTCTTGAAAACATAACCGTGTACATTAAAGGAAATGACAAATGACTGCATGTGACTTGGAATGCTAACAAACAAAGTTCTGTGGTTTTTCATCCAGTGTGGCTGGCTGTGTCTTCAGAGATGAACTATTTCTGATTCTTGTTTGTCTTTTTAGTCATAACAATCAATCCATGGGAACTAAAATCCACATCTCTTTTAATGGCATGACTCATTTTTAATCTGTTACATGTATGATTACACGTTTGGAGAAGTAATAGTCATTTTCTTTACACATAGTAATGATGTCACATAACAAAGGATAAGACACAGACCTCAGAAGTAGAGAGTCTCAGGGTGGGAGCAAGGGGATACTTTATGGCAGCTGCAGAAACCAACCAAGAGACATTTACAAAATGCAATGGAGTGTAAGATGAAAAGTTTCTAAGGAGCTCAATATTTTGAGAGTTTTGTAACAAGAAAAACCACTGTAAAACATCAGGGGTACGCTTATGTAAATGTTTTGATCTGAAACTTGAAACTCTATGAAACTTGGCTAATGTCAGACAACTTGACAATAGAACTAGCAAGTAATGACTCTAGTCTTTTT
>OU015748.1:72017311-72083507 GCA_907169655.1 Acomys percivali | reverse complement strand
AAAAAAAATAATAATGTACGAGTGTCATGATAAACATAACACATGGAATGACACGCAATCAATGTGAAATTATTAAACACCTCCTCTGGAGGGCTGGCATTAAACGTATCCTTGTCATGTAACACCCACGCTTTTGTGCAACCTTCCTACCTCTAGTCTTGCTACTATCAAATACCTCTTCACCCCTATAGCTCGGATGATTTTTCAATAGACAATCAGATCTGGTATTTATCCTCTTTCAAATTTTTAAAAATATATTTTATTAATTTATTCATATTACATCTAAATTCTTATCCCATCCCTTGTATCCTCCCATTCCTCCCTCCCTCCCATTTCCCCCTTACTCCCCTCCCCTATGACTGTGACTGAGGGGGACTTCCTCCCCCTTTATATGCTCATAGGGTATCAAGTCTCTTCTTGGTATGTTATACTTATTCTTGTTCTCTATATGTATAGGAACCATTTGCATAAAAATTCAAGTTGTAACTGTTAGCAAAATTACCAATAGTTGATAAAGAATATAAGTGCATATATATTTACTATGTACCAGATGTTTTGTTTTCACATTAAAAAACTGAATGTAGCACTTTGCATAAAATCACAGGAATTATTATGACTAAAAGGAAGAATTTGAACTTTGGTCTTATAAATACATACTATCTATACATATGACTATTCCCCAGTGAGGGAAAATGCTTTATCTATTTTTTTAATTAAATAAAATCAAAACACACAATATATGACAGCATCTTCTTCTAACCCTGTCTTGTTTGTAGGCACATTGTTTCATCTCCTTAGTTCTCAATTTTTCTCCTTCATTTTTTCCTTCCTTCCTTTCTTCCATCTCTTCTTTCATTCTTTCTGTGCTTTGTGATAGTATCTCACTCTCTAAACTAGACTGGTCTTGGAACTTCCTCTGTATTGCACAACGACCTTAAACTAACGATAATGTCCCTGCCGTGGTCTCCTAAGGGCTGGCCTAGAGGGATGAAATGCCACATCCTGGGGTGGTTCTCAACTTTCATCCATGTAAATTAAGGTGTTTGTGAAGAAGCTTTTTGCAGCTCAAAAATTATTTTCTAGATTGGTACTTTAAAGGTATATATTTCTTTTTCAAAGTACAAAAACTGTGTGTACTATGTGAGTGCCTGATGCCTATGGAGGTTGTAAGAGTGTAAGGGGCACTCTGAACTTGAGTTATGTATGGCTGTGAACCACCGTGTGGATGCTGCAAACTAAACCCAGCTCCTTTGCAAGAACAGCAATTTCTCTTAACTACTGACTTATCACTCCAGCTGTGGTCCCACTTTTATGTATACATTGCTTTTTCTATTTTATGAGTTTTTGAACTATTTGATAAACAATTGGATTTTTATGTCTCTAATAAATATTTAAGTGTTTCTGTCAGGTTAGGGATTAGAGTGGCTTTTTACTTCTCATAAAAGTTTGTATCTCAAAACACAATTAAAAATAAATATACAATCATCAACACAACAATAAATTCAACTTCAAAAATATAACAGATTAATTATGAAGTTGAAAAGATGCTGTGCTCAGTGGAGTGAAAAGAAAACAATTCTGAAAATCAGGGTTAGGCAGTCTGTAAAGAAATTTGAGTTCATTGTCTGTAAAACCAACATGAATATACTAGTCATAGTTATGTAGGAAAATACAGCTCTGATGTTTGCTATGGAAATTACATTAAAATAAATGCTTACAATGCTGCATGGTAGACAGGCAAGGATAATGTGTTTTGACCATGGTCACTTCCTCTCCTCCACCTCTTCCTAGATCCACCCACTTTCCTTACCCAACCAAATTTTGTTATATTTTTTTCTTTTTACCTTTCAATCTTTTAATATGCTATCCAAATATTCTTAGATGTATCATCTGTTGCTGGAGAATAGTATACTTATCAAGGATAACACTTTAGAGAATATTGGTTCTTCCTACTCTAGAAGCTAACAATTGTCAAAAACTGCAAAGATATATAGACTTGATACCCTATGAGCATATACAGGGGGAGGAGGTCCCCTTCAGTCACACTCATAGGGGAGGGAGGTAAGGGGAAAATGGGAGGGAGGGAGGAATGGGAGGATACAAGGGATGGAATAACAACTGAGATGTAATATAAATAAATCGATAAAATATATTTAAAAACTGCAAAGACAGAGTGGGATCATGTTTAACATTTCCCTGTCCACTGTGGAATTAGATTTGGGCAGGTTTTGTACATGTATGGTGTTCCAACCGCTGTGAGTTCATACATACGGCTGTCATGCTGTGTCCAGAAGACATTCCCACTTAGTCATCCACCACCTCTGAGTCGTAACGTTCTTCTTCCCCACTCCACGTCCCTTGTATAATGATCCTTGAGACTTGATGGGTGATGGTGGTGGTGGTGGTGGTGGTGGTGGTGGTGGTGGTGGTGGTGATGGTGGTGGTGGTGGTGGTGGTGATGGTTGTGGTGGTGGTGATGGTGGTGGTGGTGGTGGTGGTGATGGTGGTGGTTGTGGTGGTGGTGATGGTGGTGGTGGTGGTGATGGTGGTGGTGGTGATGGTGGTGGTGGTGGTGGTGATGGTGGTGGTGATGGTGGTGGTATATGTATTCCTTTAGAGGTGAGAGCTCTGTAGTCTCTTCTCTAGACACATTGGCCAGCGTGGATCACTGTGTTCTTCACCATCTATTAAAAATGATGCTTGAGTGACTCACTGACACATGGCTATGTAGATAAGCAGCTGCCAGTACACCTGGTGTTATCTGCACCACAGTAGGCTTTACCCTGGCGCCTATGGCCTGTCTAGCCATATGTTCTAACCCTGGTAATAGTACCAGGGATGGGTTTCATCTCATGAAGCATGACTTAAATCCAAGTAGTTGGTTACTTCCACTAACTTCGTGCACCTGTTGCACCAGTGGGCGTGTCTCACAGGATAGTCAGGGTATGACTAATGATTATGTTTCTCTTCCACCTGCTTGTATAGTTCCATGTAGCACTATGAAGCCTAACTAGTAATGATGAAGTTCCGATATCACTATCAGTGGCCTTTTGCCTTGTTCTATGGCTCAAGTATTTGGATCAACATTTGATTTGTGCTTATATAAAACGAAAAGGGTGTGTAAAAGAATGTCCTGAAATAAGCAAGATGAAGCAGTATACTTTAACTGTATCACAGGCAAATCACCTATCATATTTGTGGCTGAATTATTTTATAGTTATGCAAAAAAACACTTTCATCAGAAATATTGCATAAACTTGTTTTGTGCCTTGTAAACTTAAATTTAGTGACACAAAGCTAAAAGGTACTCAGGTGTTAATTTCAATTTATTTTTATTGAGACGCTGGAGAGGTGGCTCAGTAGTAAAGAGCGCTGGATGCTCTTCTAGTGGACCCAGGTTCAATTCCTAGCATTCACAACTATCTGAAGCTCCAGTTCCAGGTGACTTGATGAACTCTTTTAGACTCCGTGCATGCAAGCCTCATACGTGTTGCACAGACATACATGCAGACAAACATCCATATACATAAGTAAACATATACTTTTTCTAAATAGTGTAATAATATAATCCATGCTGAAATCTACCTTTATTGTCTTAACAACCTCCTTTTCTTCTTAATATTTATTTATTTATTATATGGATTTAGAATCCAAAATATATCCACTCATTGCTTTAGTCATAACTCTAAATGTCATACACTTAGGAAATACTACCACATACTAAATGCTACCCAAAATTTAATCTAAATTAATTTAAAAATAGTAGTGCTTATATAAAATTGATATTATTGAAGATTTCAGTCTTTTTCAGGACATTTCTTTATTTGTTTTTCCTGATTCAATTGAAATCATATCTTTTAGAAAAATGATTGGTCCATTTCACATTTTCTAGCACTAAACCCCATAAAGGTTCAATTTGTCCCATTGTTGGTTGGGCTAAGTTAAATTATGTAGAATCAACGTTTATATAATTTATTAAGCTGATAATTTTTGAAGAGGTTTTAGCAGTGGCCCTCCTCTTGTTAATGTCTTGAATGTTTGTGACACATCATTGAAAACTGCTATTTTATGTGATTATAACTCAAAATATATTTATCAATAGAAAACAAATTTAATTGTACTATGACTTTTTAGGAGAGAATAAGTAAATAAAGATATTCTAGCCATACTGTAAAAAACACATAATTTAAAATTACATATTTTACCAGATAGTAATTTTACGTTTTTTTCCACTAGACCTTGGGGAATTTTTAAAAATATAAACTTAATTTTTTGTTATGTGTTTGTGGTTTGGAAACAATTAGTAAATCCTATAGTTTCATAGACAGTAAAATGAGTCCGTCTGTGCCTAACCGAAAATGTGAATTATTTACATCTCAAGATAGTGTGTAACACTTTATAATGTCCTCTAATAACGATGTGCCTATGCCATTTATAATTCAAATGAGTGGATATTGAATTTGTTATCTCCATGTCTAGGGGTTTTAGTGGTAATGTCTGGCCAGAATTGACTAAATAATGGCTATCACAAGCTTTGTCTGAAAAAAAAAATTCTACATGAATAGATGAATAAAATATTGAGAAAATTATGGTGTGTGTGTGTGTGTGTGTGTGTGTGTGTGTGTGTGTGTGTGTGTGTGAGAAATATTTTAGCCATGAAGCACATCTTTTTTGTCCCAGTTTAATTTTGGTTGGGGTCTTTATTGGGAAGTGATTTGATGTGACCTATCAAATAATGCACTGGGAACTCAAAGACATGAACTCTAGGCTTGGATCTGCAGTTGCTTTTCCGAATGACCTTGGACACGTTACTTCACTTTTCTAAATCTCAGATCCTTGGCAGTAAAATGAGGAGGAAAAGCCGAACTTCATTCCAAGTGTACAAAACAAATTCATATGAACTGAAAAGAAATCTCTTGAGCTCCCCATGTAAATTTGAGCCCTGCAGTTTTTGGAGGTATTGGAAAACGTGCTTTACTTTTTTTCTTTTTTTCTTTTTTCTTTTTTTAGTGAAATGTTTCTTATTTCTCTGATCCTTGGGGCTACATGGTCCTACAGTCCTGGCTGGAACCAGTAGCAGATGTTGTGAAATACTAAGAAGAAAGTTATTTCTGCAGAACTCCAACGCTCTCTTAAATAGCTATTATAGGTTTCCAAACTGAAGTTTGAAGTAGTTTTATTTGAGCATACCAAGCGTCCCTGCTCCCTGTTACCTTTCTGTTGAAACAGGCTTTCTCTATGGATTCAAGTCTGGCCTTCAACTGTGAGCTTCTTCATCTCAGGCTCAATTACAGCAATGTGCCACCACCATACCTGACTGCAATTAGTTCTCCAATTTAGTAGAAGATATAATTCTATTTAACATGTTGTTTTCTTGTGATAATTTCCAAATCCCAGAGATAATAGTTTTAATGAATGGAATTAATATTATATATTTCTTGTATGAGATCAAGTTTTTGTGCAGTATGACCACTTTGGCGGGTAGGTGAAGAGATAGATTGTAAATAGCCACACAAGCAATATAATGCCACAAACACCAACAAAATAACCTATTTGAGAAATCTGGGAAAGTTCACCAGGAATAGCCTAAATTATTATAGAATGGGAAAATAGGAGTTATATGGAGAATAATGCATACGGAGTTAGCAATTGAAGCAATATCTGGTTTAGAAGTTATGTTTAAGGGAGTGGAATGCTGTCCTCTTCAATACTGAACACACAGAAGTCACTTATTCTCAGCATCTTGTGCAGCTATGAGTCTCTGCATTAGCTGTTTACTGCAAAGAGAAGATTCATTTATCAGAACTGAGGGAAGCATTAGTCTGTAGATATAAATCAATATTTAGTGGGCACTTTGGCAACATATGCATTTAGCAATATTGTGAGTATTAGGCCCACTTCTGTGCCTAGGATTTCCTTGGTCATTTGGACGTTTGACTAGGTCCACAGTACTAGGCATGAGTTATTTTCAATGGATCTGGCCTCAGAGCTAGTCAGAAATCAGTTATTAAAACCAACCAACAAAACGTGAAATTTATTTCTTCTTCTGAGTGGGATTAAAGTTTTCTTCCTTGAGCTTTCCTGGGCTTGTCTGGGTCTGTGGAGTGTAGCATGGTTATCCTATACTTTATGGCTAATATCCACTTATATGTGAGGACATACCATGCATTTCTTTCTGGGTCTGTCCTACTACTTCACTCAGGATATTTTCTAGTTACATCCATTTACCTGCAAATTGGGTGATGTCTTTGCTTTAATGGCTGAATAGAATACTACTGTGTAAATTTACTACATTTTATTAAATCTATTCTTCAGTTGAGGGACATGTAGGTTGTCTACAGTTTCTTGTTATTTATGAATAAAGTTGCTATGAACATAGTTGAGCAAGTGTCCTTGTGGTATGGTGGAGCATCTTTTGGGTATATGCCTGAGAGAGAGAACTGAAATTGGGGGGTTGGACATCTCTGGGACAGGGAAGGCTACTGGAAGTTTATGTGAGTGACCCTAGCTAAGACTCCTAGCAGTGAGGGATATGGAGCCTGAAGCTGTCACCTCCTGTAACCAGGTGGGACTTCCAGTGGAGGGTGAGTGACACCAACCCATCCATAAAACCTTCAACCCAATTTGTCTAGCCTACAAGAAGTGTAGGGATTAAGATGGAGGAGAGATTGAGAGAATGGCAAATCAATGACTGGCCCAACTTGAGACCCATGCCATAGGAAAGAAATAGGAGAAAGAAAGAAAGAAAGAAAGAAAGAAAGAAAGAAAGAAAGAAAGAAAGAAAGAAAGAAAGAAATTAGCTTTTCATCCTAAGAATAGGGAAGAAACACAAAATTTTACTTGCATATATTTGTGATTTCGCTTCACTCTCAAGCCCTTGGTTAAGAACCTGACTTAGATAACAGTTGCATACTAAAGAGATCAGTTCTTCTGAGAGTGAGGATAGATGATGAGGACTGCTTGAGGAAGCAGAGGACAATTGGGAAAGGTTTCCTCAAGGAGCTCCCCGGTGCTTTACGAAATGTTAGTATATGTGTGTGAGGCAAGGAAGTAGGAAAGATGGTGGCGGAGGAGAAGGGAACTTGGAATTCCAGTAAGAACGAACAATGGGGACAAAACACAGAGGTAGGAAAGGACACGCCTCACTTAAAGAGTAGCCAACCATCTCCAACGTGGGGGTTCACTGTGGTGGAGATAATCGAAGACCATAATCCATTCTGAAGGCTTGGAATTATACTAATTGTGAAGTTAAGTAAACACAGGGCTGGTTTTGGTCCACAGAAGAATCTGCTTACTCTGGATCCTTAACTGCCTGCCTGCTGTAACATTCCATCAAACACAAAAGGAGAAAGTATTTTCCCCCTGCAAGGAAGCTCACACAGGGCCTCTCAATGATTTTTAGCATCATAATCACTCCACTCTGTCTTCACTTTAGAAGATGCTGGAAAGGAATCTTCTTGCTTCCTCTAAATAGAACTTTCCAAATGAGAACAGAGCTGCTTCTCCTAGGTGTTTTCATACTACAAAACTCTAGCTTAGAGTTCAGAATATTCAATGCTCTAAGTTATTTTCTGGTAAAAGAAAAATCCATAATTCTTTCAAGTAGCTATTGGCCTGGGATTTTAGATAGAAAAAGTGCATCCAGATAGGGAGCCACTCATTTAGAGTTCACTCTGTGAGTCACATGAGAACTCAAGGGAATTGAAATACACTTTAAGCACCTGTTATATATATTTTTATGGATTTATGCCGTGTGCATATGCTTTTTGACATTCAAATTTTGCAATGTATGACTAGTAAAGGCAACGTACACTAGAACTATTTTGTTTTCTTTTGAACTAAGCAGATAATTTTTGTATTTTTTTAAACTTTGGAAAATAAGGTTTTAGTTCTTTAGGATTCACAAAGATATGTATGCATCTTAGTGTGCATGTGGGTGTAGATTCAAAGGAGGGTGCTATCTCATTGCTTTGCAAAGGAAAGCAAAAATAACAATATTTGATGTCAGTATTTCCTTTGAAGGAAAATATGATCATCAGTTTTGAAATCATGCAAGCTTCATGGCTGTCTCTGAGAAACACTGAGAATTGGCTTTGGCTATGATATTAAAATGGGAGTTGCTGTGACAGTGTTTATAGTGTTAAAAACTTGAGAAGTTCTGGATAGTTGATTAGTGAATTTGGTTAGAGTGGTAAGTGAAGGGACAGCCACTCAAAGTGTACCATCAAAACTTACACAGACGAAGAAGAAATAGTACATGATATTTAGATGGATACTGAAAGTTAATATCAAAAAGCACACCTGTGGAATCTGAAAGCTAATGAGACTGGAGCCTTTGCTGCTTGGCGTCATTTGGGCTAAGTAAGAGGATTCTGGAAGCCCTAACACAGTGCAGAGCCCTGGTACCTTCAGTAAGCAGAGCTCCCCACCCCCACCCCCTGTATCCCCACAACATCATACCTTCTAATACAAGTATATAAAACTAAATAACATGATTAGCTGAGTATTACAAAACCAAACCCTGCTGATCCATCAGTGACCCAAGTCCCTCTAAAAACAGTTTACTCCAGTCAAGAAAGATTTATAGTGACCAACTTTTCAGGAAGTAGGCATGAGAATTAAAAGACAGTTTAGCTGGGGACTCTTCTAGGGTTTCCACGAACCTTTACGAGTAAAGAAAAGAAGTAGTGGTGCTCTAGGCTGACGAAACAAAATGCTCCATAAATGTCAAGAGAACCATAATAGTTCTTAAAATATTGGAATTTCAATTAAAGAATGGACATTTGAATGGCTGTCCTTTAGCCTCTGTGTTTCAAAATAATGTTGACGTTAAGTTACATCATCTGTCCAAAAATCTATTCTTCAGTTGCCTGTTCTTTGGGCCTAGTATTTTGCTTAGTCTTTCAAATAATATTAGACTGTACAGACTATCAATAACTTAATCTCACTGCCCTCGGGGATTATTAATTGGCCGTGTCTCCATCTCACCACAAATACAAATTTTACTCCAGACACTTACCTATCAAGGCATATTTGTTTAGTTTAGATTCAGCCACTCACCTAACCCGTGTTTACTGAGGTCCCAGGTTACACAGTTTCTTTGAAAGCTAATGGTTTATGGATTAACTTACATTTATTTGTTTACTTGTTACCTGGGCGTGGGGGAGAAGGAAGGAAGACGTCAGTGACTTTATTGGCAGTTTTTTTCCTTTGGCTTTATATTTATTTTGTACTGAACAATAATAAGTACCTCATCCTTATTTAGCGCCGGTGCCCACGATTTGCTCTCATACTTTCAACTCTTAGCTAGCTGAACTACACACTATCAGCTGTCTACGTCTTCCCACTCACATAATCTTTTCCTCCCGATCTTGGTAACCTTTGCTTCTACTTACAGAGTTGTACCTGCGAGTATTGATCATTGTGATACCATTATCTCTCCTGGACATTTATTCATTGACTTTGATTCATACATTTTCTTAGCATTTTCTCACATATACAGTTATAGGCTTTAGGGAACAAGGAATTGATAAAACATGGTTTCTCCAACATGTGAAAAGTGTTAGTAAAGGCTCATGGAGCCTTTTCCAGCAGAGGTGACTAGCCCAAGACTCCATACCAACAAACAAACCTTCTGTTCTTTAACAAAGAGTAGGAAGTTGTTGGAACAGACTCAAAAATTCAATACTTGAGTTCCAAAGGAAATTATCCAATAGAATGGGCACTGGTATGTGATATAGGTCCCTTCATAAAATTTGATGCTTTCATTTCTCATTTGGGCTGAAGTAGTCATTTTAGTGGGGTGTTTTATGAGTTATTTCCTTAAGTCTTTCTCTGTTGGCAGCCATAGACCAATTCTATACTCCTTAAAGCAGTGCCCAAATACAATGTGAACAAACCATTAGATCATTAATATTGGCTAAATGTCAAATCATGAAAAATAATGACCTTGGGTCTTGAATTCTAAAAGATAATTGTGTTATTAGAGTTAGGGTGTTACAGCATATAGACCATCTCTTGAGATAACTAAAATTTAACCTCCAAACAATCTGAAAACTTAGTTCATACTGACTAAAATAAATAGTTATTGAGTGCTGATTATGTATGTGGAATGTAAGAGTTCACAAAGAACTAAAAATTTCCCCGTCTAGTCAAGCAGTGGGAAAAGAGTTTGTTGTGTAGGGGTAAGGATACAACTTCAATCCCTGGCACCCATGTAAAACCTGAGAGTGGCAGAGCTTCAGTAAATCTCTGGTTGTAGATGAAGTTTGAGCAATTCTGGGTGAACAAATAAAATACCACATTTCAGATATCATTATAGAAACAATTTAAAATGTCATTTTTCTAGAACTAATTTAATAGTATTAACAAAGCCTAATGTAAAAGTCAAAGTCATCCTTATGGTATAATGAACATACATTTTTATTTTATGAAAATGTAAAGTATTTTATCTCCAAATACAGAAAAGGAATGAGAATGTATTAAGATTGTTGATATCTCCTGTAACACACTCAACTACAGGGAATTTAGTCTTTCTTCTCTTTTATTGATGTTAACTAACCTTAAAATACAGTTATGAAGATCTTTTCCCAGTCTGTATGAACTCTGGTGCCTCATATTTGACCATGTCCCCTGGATGGGGAGACCTGGTGGCACTCAGAGGAAGGACAGCAGGTCACCGAGAAGAGACTTGATACCCTATGAGCATATACAGGGGGAGGAATCCCCCTCAGGAACAGTCATAGGGGAGGGGAATAAGGGGAAAATGGGAGGGAGGGAAGAATGGGAGGATACAAGGGATGGGATAACCATTGAGATGTAACAAGAATAAATTAATAAAAAATTAAAACTAAAACAACAAAAAACACAGTTATGCTCAATTTTCACAAACCTTGTAGAAAAACTCTTCATACCCCCCATCTTCCACAACAAATTTGTAATGACTTATTTCATTTATAATGCTTCGTCCATCAATATTCATTATTTATGGAACTCTTCAAGGCACCTTCATAATGTCAAAAAAAGAAAGAAGGAAAGAAAGAAAGACAAAAAGAAAGAGAAAGAAAGAAAGAAAGAAGGAAAGAAAGAAGGAAGAAAAGAAAGAAGTGCTGGTGGATATAAGGAAAAGGGTATAAAATATTGTGAGGGATTATGCTGGCTTATTAAAGTGGCAGCTGTAGGTTTCCCTCCAAGTTTCATGACTATATTGGCCATGGGCAGTTGGCTAGGTTTCCAGTATTAAGCATGATTTTATTCTTGTTCAGCAGGCCTCAAGTACAATTAGAAAACTGTTGGTCACCACAAGGTACACATGCCACTGTTGTACCCCCTTGGGCCTATCATGTCCTGTTGGTCACTGTTGTACTTCTTAGGCATCACAGCTTAATAGGACTCTTGATTGCTTCCCTCCTTTAGCAGCTTACTTGGCACCTTCTGGCACTATGAAGGCTAGTCCTCAGTGGAGAGGCTTTTAGGTCAACTCTAAGAGCCCCAGTTCAGGTGTCTCTGGGCCTTGTGTCTGAGTGCATGGTGTCTTCAGCAACTGGAATGTGTCTTCCACATCCAGTGATGGGATGGGGACAATTATTGGCAAATTAATAGCATATATTAATAAATTAATAGCCTCTTGGACTACCCTGACCAAAAACTTAAAATAGAGCTTCTCATATCTGGTATTGGCATGTTTGTTAGATCCCTTTGGACTTTTGAGGGTACATTATGAACCCAGATGGAAAATTTTTATTTAAATTACATATGTATATTTTTATACACCAAACTTACATATATATGCATGTATATACATATATATATATATAATAAGTGCCTTCAGTAAGTAATTAATAATCATTTTCCTTATGACTTTATCAGAAATTCTTTTGTTATTTTACCTCCTCTTTCTTCAATATTTATCTTTTTCCTCTTTCCATGTCTAGATCCCCTCTGTTCTTTTTTTACCACTTTCCCCAGAAGATCCCATGTATTCTGTCAATGTCTCCTATTGCTCCTCCACCCTTCATCCCTAAAATGGTCCCTTTTTTAACTTTCCTGGTTTCTGGAATCACTCCAGGTTATTTAAAGATTTGGAGCTAGGAAGCTCAGATGAGAATATATGTGGTTTGTCTTTCTGGGTCTGGGGTACCTCACTCAATATGATCTTTTTTAGCTCTATCCATTTATCTATAAAGTTCTGACTTCATTTTTTTACAGTGAAATAATATTTCATAGCTTATATATGCAACATTTTCATTATCTGCTAGTCTGTTGAAACACATGTGTGTTACTTTCATTTCCTAGCTGTTATAAATAGTTGTAAACAGAACAGCAATGAACATGATCAAGCAATTATCTGTGGAAGATGTTGATTCCTTTGGGCATATACCCAAGAGACATATACTTGGGTCACCTGGTAATTTTTTTTTGCATTTTATGAAGATTTTATATTTTTTTTCTATTGAGTACTCTCTGTTCTAGTCACAGATACACTTTGAATAGGTCATATGTGTTTTGACTTTTAAAAATTCTTTATGTTTTAGACAGTAATCCTCTGTCAGGTGGTCTGGCATTGGTCTATATAACCACAGAGAAGTATAGTCTTTGGTCTTCATCAAGGACATTTCTCTTTGCAATAGATGGAGACAATCACAGAAAATTATAACCAATCAAAATGCAGACTAGTGAAGCCCAGTAGCAAGTGATAGATCTACACCATAACTCTTGTATATAAGGCTCAGGAGCCATTGAGGAAGAGGGTCTGGGAAGACTGTAAGAGCCAGAGGGACAGGGAGTTTTCTGTCAGGTTGTGTCTCCTGGGAATTTCAGAAGCTATACCCATGAAACCTCACCAATATCACTTTGTAAACATTTCCTGAACAAGGAAGACACCAAGAAACATGTCAACATGGGTTGGAGAAAGCCAGGTGGGATTCAACTATACACAGAACTACATACATCCAAAGAACACTGAGAGCAGGAGAAAGAGTCTTCCCCAGGGGAGAGCACAACACTTGGGAATCCACTCCCAATGGACAGCTTTGGAAATATACACATATAATAACACTATATAGAATGGCCAGGTAATATTTATGTATTTAGGAATGCACACACACATGTACACACACACACGTACAAACACACACACGCGTACACACACATACACACAGAGTGCAAGGAGAGGTCATGAATTTGAAATCCAGCAAGGAGATGTATACGGAAGGATTTAGAGTGAGAAAAGAGAAAGGGGAAAGGATTTAATTATATAATAATAATAATAATAATAAAAACCTTTATAAACAGAAATGTCTTTCCTTCCCAGAAGTCTAAAATAAAACAAACACCATTTCTCTATATGTAATTCATCAAGAGAAATGTTGAGTTTATCCTCAGCAGAGGATGGTATCTGTATTATTGAGCTGTGATACTGAGGCATGTTCTAACAGTATAGGCTGGGGAAGATGCTCAACTTGAAACAATTGTGGGCTACAGTGGCAGAGTCAATGGACCGATTAAGAAACTCTGTTTGATTGGGTCACTTCTACCAGGCTCTGAAAAAGTACAGAGTGGGGCAGTGCTATCTTCATTTTCTTCAAGTAACTGTGAGAAAATAAAACTACTTTCATGTGGTGATAGGGTGAGACCTTGATGCAAAAATAAAAAGGTAAATAATAAATAAATAAATAAACGTACCTAAGACCTTAAAGATTTATAGTTCACACTGTTTATTGTTTAAGATTCAAAGCCAAGCATCAATTTGTCATACATACATATCATTTTGCTTTGGATAATAAAACAGACTCTTAGCATCTTAAAGCAGTGAAGACTTGGAAGAAATGGAAGTCTCTTTAGTGGATAAAATTAGAGAGAAACTAGACTTATTGGACTGGTATCCCTGTTCCAAATAAAAGTAAGTGAGGTTGGTGAGAAAGCTTAGTGGGTAAGGATGCTTTTGTGTGTGTGTGTGTGTGTGTGTGTGTGTGTGTGTGTGTGTGTGTGTGTGTGTGTGTGTTAGAGAGAGAGAGAGAGAGAAATTCACTGAGGCTATTTTTTATGTATAAAGTCACTTGGAAGCCTGCTGTCCTGTAATAGAATGTACCATTGCCATGTATTCACTAAGAAATTTAATAACTTCACCTTTCCACTTGTTGAAATGTCTGAACCTGAAGGGAGTACTATGTTTTCCATACAGATAAATAGAGAGCTGTGACTAATTTCAGAGTATACTCATGGACTCATTTTCCCACCATGCAGAAATTGGGGGAAAAAAAAACAAATGCTGATATATTTTACAGTGACTAGCAGTGTTGTACTCACAGACATTTTTTTCTTAATTAGGAAAAAATATAGACCCAAACTACAAGTGAAATACTGTTATAGTTTGCATCTTTATTTTTTTTCCTAATTAAGGAAAACTGTGTCTGTGGTCACATACTGTTGTCTCCTTTGGAGCATCCTTCTTTTCTGCTGACTGCCCCTCCCTCACATTTTCCTGCTTCATTATTTCAGTTTAATCTCCCAACACACCATCCTTCATGCCAGCCAGTTCTTCCCTGGCTGAACAAAGAAATAAGTGCTTAGGATTCCCTTGGAGTTATTTTAGATGAAGAGTCATCCTTAGTGGCTCATACTTCCAGATCTATTTCACCATCATCAACCACTGAGATTATCTTGATTTTTATTTTGTAAACCACTGTGACTCTATTACTTATATAACAATGTAGATAGAGTGAGTCCCTTGGAAAAGGGCTATTCTTTGCCCTGGATTCCTCCAGGATCCTTGTAGGACTCCACAGAATCACAGCTGTTCTTATTGGTAAATTTGTTAAGATAATTTTGGGAAATGTTAATTTTATGAAAGTTTACCCCTGTCTCCCAATGCAAAGGAATGAGTATGAGAGCCAGTGTCTCTTCTCACATCTTGAGCTGCCCCTCTGTGACATGCTAAGGACATGGTCATGGAGGAGATGAGGACCACATCAGGAACATTACTAATGCATCTCATCTCACTCAGGGAAAAATCCATTACAATCAACATACTGGTCTCATCTACTTTTTATGAAATACCATATATGACTGTGTGAATGATGTGTTTGTGAGCATCTGTATATGTGAGTATAGGCATGCATGTGCGGGGATCAGAGGCAGTCTTGTGTATCATTTCTGGCCTTCAACCATGTTTGAGACAGTGCCCTATCACTTACTTCTGCCTACAAATGTGAGGCCTCCCAACCTGTGTGCTTCTGGTGATTTTCTGTTGCTTCCTCCAAGCTCGCTAAAGCAGTTCTCAGATGACAGGCAACACGGCCATGCTCTATTCTGTGTGTACTCTTTTCATGCCAACTCAGGTCTTCATGCGTTCATAGGAAGTACTTCACCCACTGAGCCACCTTCCCAGCCTGAATCTACCTCCAAGTCACTCCAAACTATAAGCTGCTATTTATACTGGACCTTTATGGATCATTTGCTTTTTCTTCTTGGTTTACTAGTTTGCCAGTTGATCAAGACCTTAACAAAATATTTATCTTACTTTCTTAAAACCTGGTGGCACTCAGAGGAAGGATAGCAGGCTACCAAGAAGAGACTTGATACCCTATGAGCATATACAGGGGGAGGAAGTCCCCCTCAGGCACAGCTATAGGGGAGGGGAGTAAGGGGAAAATGGGAGGGAGGGAAGAGTGGGAGGATACAAGGGAAGGGATAACCATTGAGATGTAACAAGAATAAATTAATAAAAAACTGAAAAAAAGATGAAAATTTACCTTAAGTATGATTTTGCTTTGAATTAATTTCCTAATCTCCACTGGCTATGCACACAGCACAAATGAACCAGGAAATTAGACATAGCCTTTCTTAGTCTTGAACATGGTTTTGTATTTTGGAAAACTGAAAAACTCAGACAAAATAGAATTGGGAAGATTAAAAGGAAGTGAGCCTGACACCGGATAAAAATTCCCTCAGAGGAAGGGTAGGGATAGCTGTTGCAGATTTCACTCTTACTTCAGCACATATTCCTACATGCATATTGAGAGACATCAAGGCTCTCTCAAACATCCATAGAGCAGCTTCCAGGTAATGTCAGAGAACAATATGTGATGCCTGGGAAAGTGGTAATAAAAGAGCATCTAGAAGGATCACTGTAAATAAATAGGTAACGTGCAGTGCTATTTCAAGTTTCATTTATACATGAGAAAAGGTGACTTTGAAGGATACAAAATGGACAACAATGATTCCTTTTAAAGGAAGACAATGGAGAGATGGGTAGTTAGGAGCATTCACTGCTTTTATAGAAACCTAGTTTGGTTCCCAGAACAGATATGGTGGTACAGAACTGTGTCTGTAAGTCAGTTTCCAGAAGGTCTGATATCCCCTTCTGATCTCCTCAGGCACCAGGCACAAACGTGGTGCACAGACATGCATGCAAGCAAGATTTACATGTGCATAAAATAAAACTTAGTATTTAAAGGAGAGGAAGGGAAAAAAGGGATTTTAGTTATGACTAATTATTGTTTGAAATACTATAGGGATGTATTCAGCTATTACAAATGTCCTTAAAATAGGTAATATCTTGGTACGGAAAAGACAAAAAGTTCATAATACCAAGGATAGGGTTTGGATTTATTTCCGGGATTAGCCTGTGGGACATTTATTCTGTTTCTCAGAGTTTGAAAATAGAAGCTTAAGTGTGATCATGCAGTGTTAGAAGATCAGGGTTAGAAACTCTTTGGGCTGCTCTGAACTGGAAATTCCTTTAATTACGGAACCAGCCAAATGGGATGGGATTTAATTGTACATTTTACTCTCACTTAAAAATATGAAAAAAAAAACTCCAAACATGAAACAGTAGTATTATTTCCTGAAACAAAAATTACTAATCATCATAAAATAAAGAGAAAATCTTATTCTGTACATATATCTAGGTGCAAACACAAGTCACATGTATTTATATGTCTCTAAATTTTATTTTACCCTTATTACTACTGTTTCCTATCTTGGCAGCTCTGGTCAAGATTCTAGGAGACTCTCACGCATGCAGATATTAATCACCACTGGCCTTGTATGGGTATGATTTAAAGAAGTAGAGATTCAAAGTTTGGAAGAAAACATGGCTAGGGGCTATAAGTGAGAATTCATGTTGAGAGAGAGGAAGGGAGAATGCCAACTGCCGATTGTGATGACTGTAGTGCAGATGCTTGGAGCCCTGGAGTCAAGTGAAGGATCCGGGCAAGCTCACGTCCCCCAGGAAGTGAAAGGTAAAGGACCAGATAGAATAACCACCAGACAGGAAGCTGTACCAAGCACATTCTGTGATTTCCCATGGTTTTCGAGGATAATATGTAGATAGTCAACAAATCTGTAGTAATAGTAGATGGACATTTAAAAAAAAAACAATTTCTTGGTCTTATTGACTCAAAGGATCTGATGATTTGCTGCACACACCCACACCATAAGAAAGCCGTGGGTCCAAATTCTTGAAAACTACATGTAAGAAATGTTTCTAGAGAGTAAGGTGAGTTCTTTAAATAGTGTCGTTTTAAAGATCAAGCAACTGCTGGGGGTTTGAATGTACTCTTTGTTAAGTCACTGGAAACTAATCTCTCTGACACAGAAGTAGAGCATGTGACCTCTGTCAAAAGGCCTAAAGGGCGATACAAAATAAAACATACAATGTGTGCAGAACAAACCTTCCTTTTGCTGTTTGCAGGTTGGGGTCACCGTCATCGTTTCTATAAGCTGTACCAAAGCCAATCTCTCTCAACAAGACTCAGTACTCATACTTGCACTGATATTAAAAATGGTTAGCATTAATGCAGTATGAGATATTAATGAAAATGTCCACTATCTCTGTTTGGTAACAAATAACTAAAAGAGTAAATTCTCTTTTGTGTGTGTGAGTCCTGCATTACCAGAGAAACATACAGCCTCTTGTATGTATAGCAAGCAGCCACACCCACCACAGACCAGCAACAGGGAATTGCACCTTTTTTATAATTTAGAACCTGTGACCCCATAATCTTTACCCCTCTCACCCTCCTCTCTCCCTCTTAAACTCCCTCTTTCTTTCCTTCTTTTATCTTTTGACTTTTGGTTCAGAAAGTGATTTGTTGGAAAAGCTGAGTTCAAAGAGAAGAGGGAAAAGAAGTTAAACATTCAACAAACTGTCTTGTAGGTCATGTTGTCATGTCTGCCAAGTGGCTGATCTTTTGTTCTGTTTCACTGCAGGTTATATTTAAAGGGTCACACGGGGACAGCAGGCAAACAGAGCAGCCTGATCTTACACGGTGCTGATTTCAGCACAAAGGATGCGGATAATGACAACTGTATGTGCAAATGCGCCCTCATGCTAACAGGAGGTAAGTCTCAGAGGCCTTTCCCTAAGCTGACTTTCATTGGTTTGAGGTTTGAGTTTCTTTCGCTGAGAAAGAGTCTGATCATCTGGTCAGGAATCTGAAGAGCAAGTCCCCAGAGATCACTTAGCTCTGCACAGGAGTTTATCCTGTTCCTGAGTACATTGCTGGCATACTCAAAAGCTTGCCCCCTCCCTGATCTGTGATGGGAATGGCCTAATTCTCTGGCAGCTTGAAGTAGTAGGTACTGTACCTTTAAGATAATCTGTAGTTTGCTCTTAGTGGTATATAGAGTGTTATGTCTTACCAAATGCTTTACAATTATGCAATCATGCTTATTGATGATTTTTTTCACATTGATTTAAGACAAAAGACAAAACCAGCTTGACCATGTTTTTGAAAAACATTTTAGCTACTATAGGAGTCACCATTAACTAGCATTGTATTACTATATAAGAAAGTCAATACTTTTTGTACAATTTCAAGTCTTTTACAGCACTTTGAGTGTGTCAAAGAGAAACTCCAGATTGCTACTAAAATACCATTTATCTAGCACTCGATAATCACTTTCTCATGCAAGAAAGAGCAGCCGTTTTCTCTGAGTCTCAGAGTCTCTGGTAGGCAAAATGGATCCTCCTAGATTCAGATATGTTCTCTTTCTTATGTTTTCTTCTTGTTTTCCATTGTAACAACTTGTACTGACTTCTTCTCTAGAAGAATGCTATAAACTTTGCATGTTAAAATGCCTTTGTACTTACCTTATTGTTGATTTATATAAAATATGAACTATTAAAATGCATATAAAATGTATATAAAAGACAAATACAAAAAGTCTTCCAGAAGTTGTTACAGTGATTGGTTGACGTGTAGGGAACCAGAGCCTACAGACCACTGATGTGGAACAGGAATAGTGCAGGTTCTCTCAGAGAAGGGGCTAGCACCACCCACAATTGTGAAGGCAACCTCTACATTAATGAATTTTTTGTTTTCTTAAAATTGTAATTCCTTCTCTTAGAAGAGTAGACATCCTTACCATAAGCCATTCTGACATTCGTACTGTGTTACACTAGAAAAATCTTTTCCATGTTAGTAGGGAGAGAAACTGCCCTTCCTCTAATGTGATTCATAGGAACCCAGTGGAAAATATGGTACATGGTGAATTAATGTAATTTTTCAATCCTTGAAATTGCTCTCAAACTTTAAACCCAGCAAAATGAAACTTTAACTTAGAGTTTCTGTAACCCATTACCAAGAAACCGGAAAAATATAGGTTTTGGAGTACTCTTTCCTGGGGGTGGCCCTTGTGGCCATCCTCCTGCCTCCTTACCACTGTCAACTCACAGCCTTGAAACCCATTTTCTCTACAGTGACACTATTTCAACACAAGGACAGCATGGCATGAATCTACTTCTGTTATTCACTACCATACTTCAGCTCCAAATATGTCACTTGGGCATCATAATTTGATCTCATTAAGCATATATAAGTTACCTAAATATAACTTTATGATTTGCACCCAAGGAACAACACTACAAATCTTAGAATTGTTTTAAGACGAGACTTGCATCAACCTTCTGGTTGTATAAATAAAACTATTGGTAACTTTATATACAAAGGCTTGAATGTTAAAGTTCCATGCCATTTGAGTGTTGAGATAAGCTTCATATTCTCCATGTGTATTTTGACAGATATATTTTCTAGTAAATTCTGTACTTGAACAACCAACAGTGATATCTCTCAAATGTGTCCTTAGAAGCACATCCTCAGTGTTCATGTTCCTATCAGGAAAATGCAAACAAGGAACAAAGAAGGAAGTACACCTCTTGGTTGTTGAGAAACTACCACTGCCTAGAGGTCTGATCTCACTTCTGCCTCGTGAGTGAACTCTCTGTCCGATTCTTTCATCCATAATTAATCTTGGACTTGCTTCTCACTTGCTAATAGACACATACGTTGGGAAGAGAAAATTTCCCCATATTTCTTGGGCTGGACTAGACTAAGTAAATGTGTTTTTGTAATAAACATCATTACTCTATCAAATATCCTTTTGAAGCAATCTGGGTCTTGTAAAGCCATTCAAACTGAAAGGCTAAGCTGTGGAATTTACAGAGCTGAGAACTGGAAATCGTAGGCATGATTGTCAGTGGCTGTCCAAGTCACTGGAGCATAGCCTGGAACGTATATCCTACAGAGCTACTACCCACCACTGCCTGTCCCCCACCAAGTTTCCCCTTAGAAATTAGACCATTCCATTGTCTAATGACTTTTCCTTCCCTTCTCTTTATAAATTGTATTTGAGCTCACAGTTCCTTCATGATAGTGTTTCATTTAAGCAGTGAAACTCTTCACAGTTTGAAAGTGAGAACTTGTGGGGCCTGTCATCTGCTAAAATGTTTCAAGGTTGAAGTAAGATGTATCACTCACTTAATGTCCTACAGGGTTTCCTTGGAGAACATGGAGGGCTTTGAGCTGAAGGTGGTGTTTGTGCCATTGGCACCCTCAGCTGTCAAAGACTGGAACCAAAAGATGACCTTAACTGAAAGCAGACTGTATTGCAGACAGATCCAAACCAGACTGCATTTTCTTCTTTCCTAATCTCCTTAGCTTTTCTATCAACTTAACATATATTTAATAAGGACATTTTATGAATATGAACTACCACTTAAGTAAAGAACTGGATAGATTAGAGTTCATCTCAATTAAAAAAAAAAGAGATTGTCAGAAAAATAATGCACAAAGAATGGCACAATTTTGAACTATAATAGTTTTATAGATAAAATATAAATATGATTTTGATAGAATTATAAGGAGCAAGAAAGAAACTTTAGATGGCATCAAGGAGTCAGTCACTAGAGTGACTAGGAGGGTGGTGACTTCTCCCTATGAATATCTGCAAGAACTAAAGAAAGGCTACTTATTTTAAAGAATTTAGTTATTATCTTCCTGTATTGTGGGTATGGTAAAAATAGTCTCAGCCTTTCTTGTTATGTTTGCATTGTTCCATGTAGTCATTGTAGTGCTAATATGGAAAAACAAATGGTAGCATTTTTCCACACATTGGTGATAATTCATATGCTCAATGTTGTGTTGAATGTAAGCACACCATGGGCTGAGACAGTATCATGCATTTGCAAGTGCAGAAGCAGACAGCACAATGTTTTATAGCATCTCATAAGTATGTAGATTTATTCTCTTACCAGGAATCCAGTAATTCTTCCACCCAGTTTACATATGGAATATTTTTATGTTCTTTACAAATTTTACTATATCAGAGCATATAGTTCAATACCAATATTGCCACACAAAGCTTTTACTGAAATGACTTTTCAAATGAGCACTAAATAGAATGATTTATCAGCCGAGAATTACAAGCCAGATACATCTGTACTGTATAATTACTGTTGACCTTATGAAGGGGTCTCAGATTTTACCATAGGGTTCCCCCATATATAACGGGAGGGAGTCCTTTATATCTGTCTGTAATGGGTGGGGGGCACTGAAGAAGAGATAGGAAACACTTCCTTCGTTCATCTGGACACTTCTCTGTACACACTTAAGCCCAAAGAGAGTGGTCAGCTTCATTACAACTGATCAGTCTTGAGTACTACTTAATACTTAGAAAAAAAGATGTGCCATGTTGTGCTGTGCATGCTTTTGTTTGTATTTTTTACTGCACTTAAAATGCTTGTACAAAAAAATTCTTCTGAATCCAAAACCAGGAAAATAAAGAGCTTCTCCTCTTAGACTGTCACTTTCAAAGTAAACTTATCTTCAGTGAGGGCACAGTCTTTGGTACTAAATCAAGAATCTCCAAAATAAACAGTTGTAAAAATCAGTCTAAACCTCAGTTACTAAACTTGAGTTGTTTAATCAATCTACATATCAAATAATTATATACACATTTTTTTGTCTAAGAGTTTGTAACAAAATAGAATTATTAGAAGTTGCTAAAAACAAAAATCAGACAAACATAGCTTTCTTTACTTCTCTTTTCTTATGTAAATTTTGTTTAAATGTGATTTCCATATTTAGTATATAATAAAAAATATGTAAAAATATGACCTAACCTTCATCAGAAGGAATCTGTTGTGGTAGAAACTGTACCCTCCTTTCCCATACATAAACCATGTCAGCTGACAGACAAGGCTTTCTAAAGCTAAAAGGGTTATTTTTCAGTTCCATCCTAAAAGAGTAGATAAAACGATACACATACTTTTTTTTTTTTTACTACATCCTAGGACTTACCAGATGCTGGCAGCAGTTGATAAGTGTTTACTATGCTCATGCTCCAACCATGACAAAGATGAACAGAAAACAAAACAAGAACAAAACAAACCTCGTTGCTCCTTCAAGTAATGAGTGATTAGAAAGTGACAGGATCCTTGAGGAAATATAGTCAATTTGCCATTATTAAGTCAGGAGGAGCTTGGCAAAGTTTTATGAGATGGCTGGCAGTCCTTATATTCTATGTTTCAATGTGACAAGAAGCCACACACTGGTATACAAAATCTACGTCGAATTACATCATCTTAAATTTAATACAAAGTGTACTTGCCCAGAACGGATGTCCCTTGCATTCTGTGTGTCACCTAGCACCATATCCCCAGATCCCATTAGGGTGTGGCACACAACATGAGC
Source organism: Acomys percivali (assembly GCA_907169655.1). Classification (NCBI taxonomy): domain Eukaryota; kingdom Metazoa; phylum Chordata; class Mammalia; order Rodentia; family Muridae; genus Acomys; species Acomys percivali. The sequence goes on along the minus strand of OU015748.1, from coordinate 72,060,531 downwards.
TCATTGAACATAGGTTTCTTCTGAGACTGTGGAAGGACACTCACACACAAATGACCCACACATGATCCTTATGAAAAGGCAGACAAATAATAAAGCATTCCTACTCCTCTTACATAAAGTTGTATCTAAAGCATGCAATTACATGTAAGTATTTACATAGACAAATGTGGAATCCGATGATGGCTAAATATCATAAGTTGGTACCAGCCTCTAAGAATTACAAAACACAAGAAGAATGGCCTCCAGGATTGGAAAAGTTTTATTTTTAGGCTTCAGACTTTTGAATAAAGTTGATCTTCCCAAGCTTAATCCTTAGAATTGCATTTCTATTTTTCTGGTATATAGTATATTTCTTTCAAAACTATCAAGGAGAATCACTCACAAGTTTGGAGGAGTGGAACTAGAACTATAATCTACCACAGGTGGTAGGTGGCACACAGTCAGAATGTATGACGCATATGTTTGTCCAGTCACAGCTTGGACTAAATTTAAGACATGAGTAGAAATAAAGGCAACCCAATACAGATTTTGTGTACTGGGTTATCTCTGTGGTTCTTCTCATAACTTTTTGCATATAGCATGATTATACTGATGATAAAATGCCAAAACCACAGGAAAGTAGTTTACTAAATGACCAAACACCTTGTTTTATTTGAATTATAATTTATAATCCAGCAAATACTTATCCAGCTTTGATTGTCTCATAGACTTTTTGCATTAGGCTAAATGCTCTGTATTTCATGATTCAGATGCGGATTACGGAACTCTTCTGATTGGGGAAAATATGGACTTTACTAACTCCTTTCGTGAGATTTGAGATACAGAAAAGTGAGATCATTTTCATGTGTTCACAGAACTAGTGTCAGCTGCAAGAGGTGAACACATGTAGTCAACCCAGACATCATCACCCTATTGTCACTCCTGCCTCTGTTGGGAGTGAAGGCATTCAGAGAAAATGAAGGAGTTGTATTTGAATGTTGGATGAATATTTCCACAAGCCGTTCTTCACTTAGTGTGCTTAAAGGTGAACCAAAGTCCATAGGAGGGGAAAGACAGTATGAGTGCACGTACAAGATTTAAATAAATTCAATATTACTGGCCAGAATAAGCAACATTTTATCCTTGAATTAGAGAGGGAGAGAGAGAGAGAGAGAGAGAGAGAGAGAGAGAGAGAGAGAGAGAGACAGAGAGACAGAGAGACAGAGAGACAGAGAGACATACACACACACATACACACACACACATACACACACACACACACACACACACACACACACACACACACACACACCACACATACACAGAGCCTTGCCCTGTGGGGATAGAGTGAGAGGTGAGAGATGAGAGAAGGAAGACGATGGACCTCTGCAAATGCTGTTTGCTTCCCATACATGAGAGGTCTGCAGCTGGCCCCTACAGCCGGGCATGCAGAGGGTGAGTTTATCATACAGAAAGTCAGCATGCAGCTTCTGCGTTATGATCTCGGGGATACCAATAGCACCCAGCTCTCTGGCTCGGCCTCACCGCATCCTCACTGATGAAGAGGAAAGTCTTACTTTCTGTGACAGTAAGATCACATATGTTCACAGTGAGTGGGAGAAACCCAAAGATATAGCTTTTCCCTTTGCTGTAGTTTACCTTCTAAAATGGAGTGCTGAAAGACGTTTTGTTTAGTATCAGAGGACTGTGGGAGTTAGGTTTCCTTACTTTCAAATAAATTTGAACTTCCTGGGTAGAAAGTTTAGAATCCAACTTCTATTTTCTGGGCACTGTTTCATTTATTAGTGATAAAATGTGAATTTTCTGCTTCAAAGATAAAAGGGTCAAATAATTGTAAAGCCCTGGGAAGCCTGAGATACTTATTACAAAACTAACTTTTAATGAGTTAAGTGTAAATGAATTAGAAACATGCGTCTCAGATTTCTTATTAAAATATACATGAGGTTACAGGTTATAATGAAAAATACTTGGCAAAGCTGATGAGAAGAGCTGCCAACCTTCAAACATTTGAGACATTTTATCAGTTTTCCCACTGACAAATGGAAGCTGCTTTCTTCTGTCCTCTACTTGCCTCACTGAGTTCTTTTGAGCCTGAAGTGCCTTTCCCAGGATACTATGCAGTGTGCGTGGCTATGTGTGTTGTTTGTGCTTGACAGCTCATGTAGTCATGATATGCATGTGTGGGTGTGTTTGGGTGTGTGGGGGTATAGGTGTAGGCCAGAGGTCAATGCCAATGTCTTTCCTTGGTCACTTTGCACCTTTATTTCTTTGAGACAAAGTCTCTCACTGTACCTGAAAGACATAATTAAGCCAAGCTAGCTAGCCATTGAGCTTTATGGAGGTGGCTGTCTCTACTCCACTAGTGCTGGTGTGTCTTGCTTTGACTGTGGGTTCAGAGCATCTGAAATCTGAAGTCAGGTCTTCTTGTTCTCTGGCAGGCACATCACTGACTGCGCCATTTCCCCATCTCCCAGTTCACTTTGTAATGTGTTACCTTTCGTTACTCCACAGAATGCACAGGACAAAGCACGGAGCTGATGATTTCTCATTCTTAAGTGCTACAGTTCAGGCACCTTACACCTTGTTGATTCACAATCAGCTGTGTCTCTGCAGGTATTCCCTCAGAGTGCCCTGCAGGCAACCAGTGTGTTGCACACAAGCTACAAAATTCAGGAACTTGACGTGGAGCTGCTACATATTTATGTTTGTCATATTACTATGCTTTACACCATCAGGATATATACATTTAAAAAGTCTGGTCGTGCTGAGCAATTTTGGTAAAAAGATAGAAAGTGGAAAAAACAGTAGAAATGGTTGGCAGAAAGAAATACCTCCATTGCTTAGATTGTTTTAATGTATATATCAAAATATTGCTTCATGAAAATAACCACTTCCTCTACATCAAATCTCAGAATATTTTATGAAGAAACTGAAATTTTCTTGGAAGATATTTATGCTTTGCTTATCATACCGAAACCATCAATATTCAATTCATGGACACGATGTTTTATACTAAGGTCACAATGAACTATATTCATTTGAATATCAGTTATGCCTATATTTTTTTCTAACAGGCCAACTTGAGAAGCTAAGGCAAAGCATTGGCACCCATGATTTTATCTTCAATCCTGCACCAGAGGGCACATGGAGCATATCTGGATTTTCTGTCCATTTTCTGACCCTTACCACTGCATGTCTAAGTGGCACTAAGTACCTAGAGAAAATTTTACAGGCTATCGTGGGCAGTGAATCATCTTATTTGGTTCTAATTGGGCTGCAGTATAATTGCTCAGACATAGTCCATGTATTCTGCATGTAACCTTAGAAGAGTTCTTAAAATTATCTGACCACTGATGTCTCTACTGTGGCTCTGCTCATCATACTCTATAAGGCCATTTGGAGAACAAAGTAAGAGACCGTATCTAAGTATCTTTAGGTACTAGGTGATACCCGTTAACTAAGAAGTAAGTACCAAATATTATTATTGTTTCTTAGGATTACCCGGCTGTTAACTGATGAGATCAATAGCAATCAAGGTTTTCTCTCTAGCAGTCCTGCGCTCTCTTGGCTCCCCACAGCTCACAGAAAGTTTCCCAAACATAGTAACTGATTCTGTGTTCTCTCTTCTATTTGTTTTCCCCAAATCTCCTCCCCACTGGCACTCAGCAAGTCCAGCTGCTGGCAGACACTCTTCTGCTTTTCCAGGGCACACACTGTATTTAGATTTGCTTTCGGGCCAATAATTCATGATCCTGGATCCAATTCAAGTGGTAAATGCATAAATTTTTGAAGCTTCTTGGGCAATTAGAGTCTCTTGTCTATTTATTTATACAACAATTTTATTCTACAAGTTTTAATAGCTATCATCTAATTTTCTTTAACAATTTTTATCAGTACAAATGCCCTGAAGTCAGGAAGGTTGTTTTAGTAAAATCCTTATCCTCTCTGTCTGTCCATGGATTAGACAGAAATTGTGTCTCAATTGTGTGAAGTTGATTCTAGACTTGATTTTATCCCTCATCATGCTGGTTCATATGCTGAGACTGGCTTTGGCAGACCATATAGAATATGGGTTTTCCCAGATTGACTAAACATTTAGGCTGGCAGATGCTTCCTTTGGTTAAATACAAATTCCATTGCTAGAGAATATCTTACTTGTTCACCTGATGATAGACAAACAGGCTGACTAAATCATAAATGTTTCCACAGAGATTGTTCAGCCTTTGGGGACTTTTCTTCACCGTCCTTTCCTGAAGGTCTCTTTTTCACTGTTTGCCGCCTACAGCCCGGTTCTGTTAGCCTGCAAATGATGGACTGGGCCCCCTCCATCTTCTTAATGGAATTTGCAGCTGCTAGAAGAGTCCTCACATATCTTCCCCTAGCTGCCTCCTTTTCTTATTTCCAACCTCAAGAAACACCATCTTCTTCCAACACTACTAAAAGTTGTTTTCTCCTTCATAGCCATTTATTTCCTTTATGGTCCTCCTGACCATGGTCAGCAATGGCCTTCCCACATTTTGTTCATGTTTCTCACTCTGCACGCAAAAATCGTGGCAGTCACATTGACTACAGCAGAACATCTTTTGAATGGGGCAGGGGAGGGGAACTAATTACAGTAAGACCAAATATTTCATTCAAAGGTATCTATCTACTAACACAGTGATGTACTGAACTAAATCACCTCATAAAGTGAGCTAGTTTGTCAGAGCCAGCGAACGAGAAGCCTTTAGCCTCTCCATGGCATTTGCTTATGAAGCCCTGTTGGGTAAAGCACTAAGTATTTACCTTTACGGTAATGAACAAAAGCCTGTGTTATTTTATTCTGCAATCTTCTGGACTTCAGATGACTATTTCTCATGGTGACAGTATCCCAGCATTGATTTTTTTTCTTTTTTGCTATCTCCAAAATGCAGTCATCGCAATCACTTGTTTCACTCATTAGATAAAGCGCACAAGATAGATTTGCCTTACCATCTTACAGGATGGATGTGTTCTGTTCTGTCTCTTGCCTAAGCTCAGCCAAAGGAACCCCGTGACTGCATCCTTCAGCCTCTCCCTTCATCACGAGGGGTTGTCTGTTTCCAGACTTTTTTTCTAGAACTGCTGTGACTTTCTATGAACAAGAAAAAGCTTACATTTTAGCTTGAGTTTCTGAATGAGACTCAAGAGGTGGCACTCAATCCTTACTGTTTTCCATAATGATTAAGAGCCTTTGCTTTGAAGATAAGGATGCACAGTGGCAAGGCTGAAGGACTGAGTAAGGTGAAAGGGACAGAAGAAGAGGAGGAAAGTTAAAGCACAGCAGCAATGAAGTTGAACTTTATTTTAGAGTTTCTGCTTGGCCCTTAAAGGGAATTTTCTGGGTAAATCAACTCCTTAAAATTAGAATATCCTCTGCAATATAAATCCTGTGTTTTTACTAGAAATAATATTCACCAAGTACCGGGGAATTAATTACAAGGAAGGAGAGATGGAATCATACGGTTCCTCCTTTTGTGCCAAACAAGGGCTTTCTTGTCCCTCATGTCTGGACGGTGTTAACCTTCAAGCTGTGTGCACACAACATGGAACACAGGACCCCGCATAATCCATCAGACACATCTTACTCCTCCTTAGATGGATTGGTGACAAATGCAGCTTGTTATGCCCCTGGTGGGACTTTCCAAACACACCCTGGCTGCATTAACCTTCTCGAGTTGAAAGCAGAGAGAACTAGTGTTACTTCGTTTAATTTTTCTAAAGTTTCTGCAAGACAGTGCTCATGTTACCATCAGACAGCAGCTGGACAGCTTTCTCTTTCTTTAGCTATTAGTCCCTTAGGTACAGCTCTGCAATCAAATAGAGGTCAAGTGTATCCAAATAAAAATACTCTAGAATGTCTCTGGCATAACTCGCTCCCTGAAGACTTCAATGGTGTTACTTCAGGAGAAAAGAACTATGATTTATCGGAAAAGTCTAAAACTTCAGTTCATCAAGAAGACAGAGCTAGCTTGTTCAGTTATTCTAATATACTGTGTAAGCACTGGGCTGCCACATCATTTTTTTTTGCATAGTTTTTCTTTCACTGTATTTAAAAAACAATTTCGCCAATCATAGATGAAATGGTGCTAAATATGAACTTTATGGCCACTATGGGAAACATTTTCATGTTGCTATAAATTATAGACAGGCTAAAGTCAACTTGAGTATCATAGGCACTCTATTAACTAATTAAATTCAGGGTCAATTCTTACCACAATCGTGAAGTTAATAGAAAACATTTTCCTTACCTTTTGAGGGATGGCTTTACTAATACAGTGATAATTATTCTCTTTTCAGTTACAGATTTAAGGTGCAATTCTACTTTTATATTGGGGCTGACTTTATCTTAAAATCTAAGCTTAGAAATTCCGCATAATTACAGCAGAAGTGCGTGCCAGCACTGTTACACTGAAAGTGGGTATACATGAGTGTCCTTCCTTCTGATGACTTGTATGTATTCTGAAAGTGTGATTTGGAACACTTCTGCTGGGAGGATGTATTCTTTCAATGCTTCCTGTTTGCAAATAATCAGAACGAGTGTGAACAATCGCTCATAGACCATGACTGTTATTTTTCAAATTTTAGACCTGATGTGCTTCTTCTATATCTTCTCATGTTCCCTTCCATCGACTCATGTTTCAGGTTGGTGGTTTGATGCGTGTGGCCCCTCCAATCTAAATGGAATGTTCTATACTGCGGGACAGAATCATGGAAAACTGAATGGGATAAAGTGGCACTACTTCAAAGGGCCCAGTTACTCCCTGCGTTCTACAACCATGATGATCCGGCCATCGGACTTTTGAAAGCACTATGCCTATATAAGAAACCTGCAAAGACATCTGATGCTCCTAGGGGGGAAGCTTTCTGGAAGCTTCAGAAAGAAACAGCATTGATTCCCTTCCAGCAGCAAGTGGTTATGTGACGTCACCAGGGTTCTTGACTATGGATTTGGAGCCTATTGACTTCAAGAGAATCTGCGCTTGGTTCACTGTGTTTATGTGGAGAGAATGCCACCCGTTGCCTTGCTTTAAAAAGGGAGAAACTGCTCAGCTCGCAGCTCTTTGAAGTGCTACTGGATCAGATTTTGAACCTCTAACTCGCAGGGGAAAAATGCAACTCGTTTCATGGAAAAGCAAAAATAATAATAATAATAATAAGCAGTAAAAAGAACATATATGAAAACTTGGGAACAAAGTCTGACAGAATCGGTTGAAGATGGATTGCGGAGGTGAAGTGGTATCATTCTAGGAAATCCTGCTAACAGATAATGCTGACACCACTGCACAAATCAGTACAGCCTTGTCCTCTGAGTTTGCGAAAAGTTAGTGGTCATCAGAAGCCCATATCCATTACCATATTTGCTACTTGATTTCAGTTTTCTCACACTCAAGTGTAAATTTCATCCTCATAAGCCATGATACAAAACAGTATGGGAAAAAGCAGTGAGGCGTAGAAAGGTGCTCAAGGACTCTGAGTTTAGAAGCATACAGTTTTCAAAAGACATAAAACAAAATCAAGATTGGATACAACAGGTGAAAATTACTCTCATGCTACAGTATCCATTTGCATTAAAACTGACTGACCCACAAGTGTGTTTAGAGTCTATATAAAGAACGGAAACTTTATAATCCAGTTCATAAAGCAATATGCATGCACTTAATGTTCTCATTGATAGTATATAACAGAGCATCATTTGGAGTCCTTGAGTACAGCCAAGTGTACAGATCTTCTTTCATGCATTTGTGTATGTATGGCATCATTATTTTTAATATTTCTTGGTCTTCAATTCTTCATCCAGATTTTTGATGCTAATTTAATGTTTCCTAATTAACTGCCATGTACTTACTAAATGCATCCTGCTCCAGTTTTCTTTTTAAAAAAGTTACACTTTGAATTCTACAAAGAATGGAAGACTTTTAAATATCGTTGTACATAGTACGTTACACCCATCTATGTTAAACTCAATACCTGTTTATTCTGGAATATACAATGCTGTTCTCAACTGATGATTATAAATTGTTCAAAGGCAATTGCTATACTACTTGATTAAATATATTACTCTTCATATTTTTTCTCCAGATTCTGTTTCTTCAAGAAATATCTGTCTTATAAAATAATATTAGTGCAAAAAATTGGCATAACTTCTTATACACGAGAAATATAAAAAAAAAAATCACAGTCATTTGACTAGGAAATTTCTGAGTGTCATCTTCTAGAAGTGCCTTAATTAAGATGTCCCATGGCATAAGCTATTGAAGTGATGCTTTGGACACAGGCTTTTGTGATAACTTGATGTTACTGCAATCTTTTATCAAGACATGCTCTCTGTCATTAGAAAACAATTTAATCAAATGGGATTTACTATGAAATGAGAAAACTAAATGCGGTCATTAGTCCCGCTTTCTCAGAAAAGGAAGGTTTTCTGTGACATATAAGCATCAAAATATCAGTCCTGATAACTGCATCCAACGATGCCTTAGTGGCTTTCCTCCAATTGGGAGAATGAAGCTGTTTATGCTTTTAATGGTGTTTAATGTTTACCACTACAGCTTTATTGTATTTATAGGTCTTCATAAAATGCCATTTTGCCTTACAAGTGGGGTGACAAGACTTTACAGAATTTTTCTAATGTTAATGACTCCTGCACAGCTCTCCAGCCTATCCCTCCAAAATCCTTGTTTTCACTTCAGTTGAGGAAAATGAGTATTTTTGTCTTTGTGGTTGTTGTTGTTGTTGTTGCTGTTTTTCCCACAGATGTCCTAAAGCCAATCATGGATAAGGTATGCTGTTTTTCAATTAATATTACAAAAAGGAAGAGAAGCAATGATGAAAAGGCATGGTATTCACTGTTCTGCTATGTGGGTTTGAAAAGTGAGATATTATGTTCAGTTATTTATAATAAAGCCGTATAAATGTTTGGTGACTCCTTTGTATACACTGTATAATGCCAACATGTTTGTAAGAACTTGATATGCATAGCTTTTGCATTTAATTATTTTAGGATAAAATAATTAGATGCTAGTACTTTGTCTTTAAATCTCTATTTCAATAAAAGTTGTGTCATTTCTATGAAAATTTCTTCATAACAGTCAAACATTATTTGATTTAAATAAAATTGAAGAGAATGTATGGAATTTAATCTTGTTTTAATTATACACTTTATAAATGTTAATTCCAAAATCCATTAAAGTATGGAATCACCATAAAAATTACCAGATAAGTTAGAGCCTCAATATGTGAAAAAGTTTCATGTGGTAGAAAAGCTTAGACACATTAGAAGAGAAGATCCAAGTGCTGGGTCTTAACACTACATCCTTACTCTAGGATTTTATGTTTGTCCTGACAATTGTCGGATTCTGTATCATCATGTGACAACTGATCATTTTTGTAGACTCTGGGAAAAGATAAGTCATTTGAATATGTGAGTTTGGCATAAAGGAGAACAGGAAAAAGTATATGAGAAATGCAACTCACCCTGTATTGTGTGTGGACTTAGTTACACACTTATCTAAAAGTAAGTCATTTTCTCACCTCTAGTCTTTATCCTGCCACCATCACTACCACATTCATTCAAACTCTCATCAGCTTCAATGCTGATTACTGAAAAGATAGTTTTCCTTCTGCCTTGCCCTTTCCAGGACTCACTAATGAGAGTTTAGAAACCTCACAGAACAAGGCCAGGTTTATCAGCTGAGACCACCCTCAACAAGTTCACTTCCAGCTGACTTGCAGACAGTTAACAACTCCATGAGTCATCTCAGCTGACGTCAGCCGAGGCTGGCTCAGATCACCAGAACTCCCTAGATAACATGCATCATGTGAGAAAAAAAGTATGAGGTGGCTGTTTTAAGATTCATTATTTTGGAGTGATTTCTTAAACACCAATAGCTAATAGGTAATACATTATATAACCACGAACCCACCATGTTTTTTTCAGTATTCTAAGGTTTAGAAGGACCATCTTTTTGCTCAGCTTGTACATGCAAAATAACTGTCTAGATTCCATCAAAATATTAGGTGTTCTCATCCCCTTTCCTGAGGAAATCTTTTCTTTTCAGTCATTTTACTATTTTTTCTTTTGTTGAAAATAGATTTTTTTTCCCGACATAATACAATCTGATAATGATTTCGTCTTCCTCTGTTCCTTCCAGTTCCTCCCCTCCCGTTCAGATCTATCCCCCTACTGTCACGGCCTATTTATATATAGATAATTGGACTCTCTTGACTTATTTCAATATTTTAGCCCTTCGTATTATTTTAAGAGACTGTTTCAGTTCTTTGCTCATTAGAGGTTCTAGACTTTGACTCCTCCGCCCTGTAGTCATTGTTCTTTATGTGTTTTCTGTTATTATTTGTTTGAGGCCAGCCTAGGTTGTAAATGTCCTCTGATGTCTATTTTACTGTTAATTTGGCTATTCTAATGTAGCCAAGGTCAGCATTTTCTTCATTTTCTCTGGCCCTTATTTTATCAACTACATATTAAATGTCTGCCATCAGGTTCATTGGAAGAGGCATAATAAGAGGTTTTCTAGAAAAAAAAACAACACTGTAATAGCTTTGATTTAAAAATAAAAAGTTAAAGTTATGACATCTCATCTATTTTCAAAACAGAACTCAGAGAGAAAGAGAGCTCAGTGAAACATTCAGGAACACATGAAAAATTCTGAGGAGCACGCAAACAAAAGCATTGAAAACAAAGATGTGAAATGATTAGACAGGAGAAAAGCCAGGGATCCATTGGACTATAGATATTGCTAAGTACATTGTATTAAGTATTAGAGATGTTATCACAGAGAGGGGCAGAACTACAATTGCACAGTGTTCATTTATTTATTTATTTATTTATTTATTTATTTATTTATTTATTATTTTTACTATGTAACCACTTTGCAGCCTGATCTCAGCCTCCTCCCTCATCTCCTCCCAGTTTCCCCCTCACGCCCTTCTTTCCCCATTCCCCCCTCCATCTTCTTAGAGAAGGGAAGGGCACCCATGGGTACCAACTCACCCTGGGACTGAGTGCATCCTTTCTCACTGAGGCTGGACAAGGCAGCTCAGCTAAGAGAAAGGAATCCAGAGGCAGGCAACAGAATCAGGGATGGCCCCTACTCTCATCAATAGGGGACCCACATGTTGATCAAGCTATACATCTGCTACATATGTGTAGGGGTTTGAGGTCCAGCCCATGTATGCTCTTTGGTTTGTAGTTCAGTCTCTGTGAACCCCCATGGGATCAGGTTAGCTTATTCTGTAGGTCTTCTTGTGGTGTCCCTGACCCCTCCAGCTCCCTCTGTCCTTCCTCCACTCTTCCACAACACTTCCCGAGCTCTTGCCCTATTGTTTGGCTGTGGGTCTCTGCATCTGTTTCCGCCAGCTCCTGGATGATGCCTCTCAGGAGACAGTTATGCTAGGCTTCTGTCTGCAAGCGGCATAGCAGAGTATCATTAATAGTGACAGGGGTTTTCTCCAGTGTGGTGGGTCTCAAGCTTGCCAGTCATTGGTTTGCCATTTCCTCAATCTCTGCTCCATCTTAATCCCTACACTTCTTGTAGGCAAGACAAAGTTTGGGTGGAAGGTTTTATGGGTGGGTTGGTGTCCCCCTCCCTCCACTGGAAGTCCCAACTGGCTATTAGGTGGCAATTTCAGGCTCTTTAACTCCCATTGCTAGGAGTCTTAGCTAGGGTCATCCCCATAGACTCCAGGGAGATTTCCGTGTCCCAGAAATGTCCCCCACAATTTCTACCAATTTTCATTATCTCTCCTGGTCTTCCCCTCAACACACACACTGCTCTCCTGATACCTGATCCCCACCCCAGTTACCTTCCCACCCCATAACATCTTTATTTTCAACAGCCAAAAACTGTCCATTTGTTTTATAATTTAAGAAGCCATTGAAATTTTTTGAGAGCAGCATTAGAAATCTAGAGTCAACTTCACATCCTATGACAATAAGAATAAGTGACAAGGCCATAGGGACAAGCCCAGTATCTACCTTGATTTCTAGGGTAGCAGAGTCATGCAGAATCTTCGGTCCCAACTTACAGATCTGACTACATTTAACATGAGTCTCAAATGGCTTAAAGGCATTAACATTTGCAATCTCTGGGTTAAATTGTGAATCTAAGAAGATGATTGAGAATGGGAGCAAATGGGGAAGTATAGAGATAAGGAATAGGAGGGAGTGATAGTTTTCAAAACAATGGGACTGTTCGTGGATTTTTATGTAAAAAAAAGAAAAAATCTTTAGTGCTGAGAAGAAAAGTAAGTTGATAAAATGTGTGCTTCACAAAGGTAAGGACATGAGTTTGAACCCCTAGTTTGTACACGCATAAAATCCAGAAACATAGCACGACTGTTTAAAATCTCAGACATCCTTCCAGGAGATAAGAGGCAGATTCAGGAGGCTTCAGAAGCTCCAGAATGAAGTAGCCCATTGTATAGAGGAGAAAACAGAGACACTGTCCCAATGGAGGGGGAAAATACTAAATTTGGTCTCAGTATACATGTCATATGCTTAATGCAACACGTACACACATACACACATAAAATAAGAGAATGGAGGTAAATACAAATAATAATAGTCATTATAATAATAAAGGGATAATACCAACACCTAATGGTAGAACTACATTCTATCATATAAGTAACTTAAGTGACTTTATGCCATCTGCATGTAGTTCAGCTTATAGCTGTGTGTCTGTGAATGCAAACACCCATAAAACCTTTTCCCCTCTTTGAAGTCTACCTTAATTATCCCAAACTCCTTAACAAGTAAGCCCTGGAGTTATTGGGAGTCTGTGATTTATTACCACAATAAAGAGAATATCACAGTAAAATGACTCACAGACGTTTTTGTTGTTGTTTCCGAGTACATATGGTTTGTTTACGCTATGCTATACTAATTCTGAAATAACATTAGACAGCAATATATGTGTGTGTATAAAAATGAAGTTGAGTGGAGAGTGGGGTCTGACTTTCACACGAACTCTGGTGCCCCATATTTGACCACATCCGCTGGATGAGGAGGCCTGGTGGCACTCAGAGGAAGGATAGCAGGCTACCAAGAAGAGACTTGATACCCTATGAGCATATACAGGAGGAGGAGGTCCCCCTCAGTCACAGTCATAGGGGAGGGGAGTAGGGGGAAAGCGGGAGAGAGGGAGGAATGGGAGGATACAAGGGATGGGATAACAATTGAGATGTAATGTGAATAAATTAATAAAATGTATTTTTTAAATGTATATATGTACATAACAATGTATGTAACTTCATTGGTACTTCACTGGCAAAAAGTGCTTGCAATCATCTGAGAGCTCAGTGTGTCATCATCTTGTTGGTGGAGGCTCTCACAGTGATGCTAATGTTAGCCAACTAATCAGTGTTGTGTTTTCTATAGGGCAGAGTATCTGTTGCTTAAAATATGATGGTGATATTTGACTCTATTTATTCTTTTTCTCTTGGAAGAGTTCTCTGTAGCACGCAATGCTGTTTGATAGTAGCTTACCCGGACCTGAATTCTGTTAAGAATCAGAGCCAAACTTCTAAAATCAACTGGGGGCAACATAGCTGCAGATTTTTCTTTGACACTTCAACAGTGTCCACAGTCACCTTCAGGAAGATGAACTTCTATCTTAGGATATTGCTTCCTTTGCTCACCTAGAAGAAGCAGCCTTCCGTCTTCTCTATTTTTTCTTGAGATTGCAGCAATGTGATCACATGCACAGCCTCGACTCTCAATTGGTTCATGTTTCTACCAAACCTGAATCATTTGGGTTCATGTTTCTATCACACCTAAATCATTTCCCACTCAGCAGTCTTGAGCCCTCAAAATTTATCCAAGAGGCTAGGAGACAATTTCTCCAGACTCCAATTACTGTTGCTATATTGCCCTCTTTTTGTAAATCAAGAATGTTTTTGCTAAGCATGGCAGCTGGCTCCTTTCCAGATCTTCAATTTATTTAGCCTAACTGTATCAGACAACCCACTGTAGCCTTGTGGGATTTAGTCCTTAAAGAATAAATATTGAAAGTCAAATTTCTACCTTGACCTGCATGCTGCAGAATAGCAGGCATGGAGACAGCATTGATTTCTTCATGCATCTCCATAATAACCCTTTGGTGGGCAGATGCATTACCAATGGCATTGATACTTTGAAAGCCATCTTCTTGCCCAGAGGTCTCAACAGTGAGATGAAGATAGTCAGTCACCACGTTGCAAACAGATGCACTGTCATCTGGACCATGTTGTTTCATTCAGAGCATACAGACAGGAAAGATGTAGAATTTTTTATGAGCACTGACATTTTCAGAATGGCAAATGACATGGGTGTTGACTTAAACTTGCCGGCTTCCATAGCCTTGGCCAAGAGCGCTAACCTGACATCCAAAACTTCAAAGACAGGCACTGACTGCTTCTTCATCTTTTTCCACTACAGAGGCTTCATCCACATTGAAAATCTATAGTTTGGTGCAGCCCCATTCACCAGTTGCCTCAGCTACAAATTTTGGGATAACTTGCTCCTTCCCGATCAGTATTTGCTTTACCGCTTTACCTGAACTGGTGTGCTAAAAGATGTCTTGCCTCCTCAAATATGAAAAAGCCATGCCAGCTATCTTCAGATTTGTCTTCTGAAGCTTTTATTAAAACCTTTCTTGGCCTTTGTAGAACTAAAGAGTCCAGGTTCCTCTCTTGGGTAGACCTTTGGCTTAAGAGAGCACTGTGGGTGGTTTGATCTGCTGCAATGATCTGCAACTGCTCAGCCAGTTCAGTGGTGTAATGCTTTTTAATTGCCCTCAAAGGCTTTTTATTTGCATTTGCAACTTTGCTAAATGTTTGACACAAGAGGCCTAGCTCTTGCACAGTCTCGGGTCTCCACATCTTTCATCACCAACAGTTGTTTCCAGCTTTGATTGACAGTGAGAGGCATGAACTCTTCCTTACATTGATCCTCCTGTTCATTTAGCAGTGGTTTACAGCCTTCCTGATACAGTTCCTCACGCTGTAGTGTCCTTCAACCATAAAATTACTTTGTTGATACTACATAACTGTAATTTTGCTACTGTTGTGAATCGTAATATAAATATCTGATATGCAAGTTTTCTGTTATGTGACCCCCAAACCGTCCACAACACACAGGTTGAAAATTGCTGATTTTATTTTTCTCTGTAGTTAGTAATGAGTCTAATTTCAATATGGATCTGTCTGTAGGGATTAGAAGCATAAAAAGAGAGGACAAAATCATCAGCAGAGCATGAAGAAAACATAACACTGAAACAATATCACTGTCTCATTATTGGGGGAGGGATCGCTGATGCCTCTTAATAATTGGAATATTCACATCAGAGATCACTGACCACACATGACGATTACAAACATAATAATCAAAAGGTTTGGAAAATTGAGAGAAGTTTAAAAAACAACACCAAGAAAGAGAGTGCTGAGTTGAGAAAAACCTATAATTTGTTTTTCTTTAATCTGCAAAGCATAATAAAGATATACAATAAAGCATGTCTGGTTTCATTTTTTCCTGCACTCCTACCACATTTTACTTTTTTTATTGTGGGTTTTTTTTTTTTTAGTAAGAATGGCCCCCATAGCTTGATTATATGTTTGAATGCTTGGTGCCCAGTTTGTGGAACTGTTAGGAAAGATTTTGAAAGTATGGCCTTATTAGAGGAGATCTATCACTCTGGATGGAATTTGAGGTTTTGAAACCCCAGCAGGCCCATCCTCTCTCTCTCTCTCTCTCTCTCTCTCTCTCTCTCTCTCTCTCTCTCCCTCTCTCTCTCTCTCCTTCCCTCCCTCCCTCTCCCTCGCCTCCCTCCCTCTCTCCCTCGCTCTCGCTTTCTCTACCTGCTGCCTGTGCCTGTGGAGGATCAGGTTGTATAGCTATTGTTTCATGCTGTCTGCATCCTGCTACAACAATCATGCACAAACCTTCTAAAACTGTCACCAAGCCCCAAATTAAATCCTTTCTTTATAAGAGCTGCCTTGGACATAGTGGTTTTTACCAGCAACTGAACAGTAACTAAGCCACTTGAGTTATGGAATTTGCACAGTTTTGCCTATGCTCTGCTCAGCTGTGGGTATCTTTGTTTTCTTGAAAGGTGAGTTGTCTGCTTCAGTGACTGGATTTGCTTAGGTTTTAAGTTACTAAAACCTAGAATTGTGTCAGAGATTTTCTTCAACACAGTTAAATGTTATTTTCTGTTGCAAACAATAAATTACATGAGTTCTTGTTCTTGGTCGTGTGTGTGTGTGTGTGTGTGTGTGTGTGTGTGTGTGTGTGTGTGTCCCTGCACAATACTGGGTGATAAATTATGGTTAGTTAAATAATAATGAATAGACAAGTGAATAAAAACAACACGATCTCAAAATGTTCTACCAAGGCACCTCCCCAAGAGTTTATATTTCAAAAACAAATTCCTTCTAAGTTTTAAGGAAGAGATCATAAAGACACATGTTTTTCCCTAAACATCAAAGAGCTCATGCAAAAAGGACATCAGAATATTTATGTGCTAATGAGAATCATGTGTACTTCATTTCCTCAGAATTAAAGTGGTTCTTTTTTTTTTTTTTTTTTTTTTTTTTAACATGAGGGAAAGTAAGCATAAGTGAGTCCCGATGCTAGCTTAGCAGAACCATTCTATGGTGGGGATGTTTATGAGGAAATAAACTCTGGTCAGCCAGGGAACAGTGACCTGGACTCAGTCTCGTTTTTTAATCCCCCTTCAACTGTACAATATCAAACCCAAATAAAATACCATGATACCATTTCTTGAGACAGTAGGTAGAGAGGGGGAGATGTAAGAGTTTCCTTTTTAATAAGACAGAAGTTCCCACTGTGGACTCTGCCTTTGCAGAGTCTCTAGGTAAGGATAAACATGAGCTCCTAGGAGAATATACCTGATACATATATGTGAGAGATCAGGAAATCCCACACTTGATATCTCGGCAAATCTGTGTCATCACTGGCCTAGAAGCAAACCTAGACATGTCCCTCTACATTGTAGGGGCATTTACAGATACGATTTGCAGTCTTTTTAAGCTAAAACTGCCCCTTTCTTTCTTCCTTCCTTCTTTCCTTCCTGTTATCCTTTCTTTATAGTATCTGGCACAGGGCAAGCTGGAAATACTAAATATTTATTGCATTCCTGTCTCAATAAAGAGACTTCAACCTAAGAAAGACATTTTGTGAGTAACTGCTCCACCTCCTCCTCCCTGATAAAAGAATTGGGGGTATAGTCTAACTGTTCTCCCAGACTTTTGTTTGTTTGTTTGCTTGAGCCCCAATTAAAATAATATCCTAAAGCAGGTATTTATTTTAAAAACAATACTTTATGAATATCAATATAATGTCTATGTTGAATAACACTGTAATAGAATAATTTGGTGTTTTCAAAATGAGTAACCAACACATCATTTCTTGTCTAATTTGAAATCCTTATTAGCATTTCTTCTTCCCAAAGCTACTTCCTCTTTGGTCTGTCATAATCTACTTCTGACAGGGTATATCCTGGCAATTGTGAAAACTCTTCCTGTCTGATTGGGGAAATGTTCCCTATAAAAATGGCCTCCAAGGAACAGGTCCTGTAGTTGGTAGGGTGGGCCAAAGCAATCACTTCAATACCAGTTATGAATTGTATTACATTTAATCCACTCACCCTTATGCATCCCTTTATGATGTGTTCTCATATATATTCATCTAGACTTACACTAGAGATAACTGAGAGAAGGATTTTATCCCACTCTAAACTACAGTAGAAAACACAGGAAAATGGTCCTGCCTGAGGCACTTTTGAGGATTGCCTTGGGGAATCTTAAACTCCCCAAGAAGGATGTGAATTAGGAGGGCCTGCCACACCACCCTCCCTTGTGAGAAGTCATTTCCGTACTCATAGCCTGGGAATATCTAAGCATTAAAAGGGTCACAATATCTGTAGAGAATATTCCCTCAGTTTAAATGTACCCTGGTTTAAAATGTAGCGGATACTTGAGTCCACGCTGAGGACAGTGTTCTCCTTCACTTTGGTCCTCCATTCTGCAGTTAGGCATGCCTGGCCCCGCCTCCTGCCCATTTCTGCTGTCCATAGCTGTTCCCACTCACAACATGCTCAGTCCTTTAAAGCATCGAACTCAGGCTTCCAATAAAAGCTAATTCAAACTGTTCTTTTTTTTTTTTTTTTTTTTTTAGCATTATTACTTCAATGGCAAACATTTATTTGGCTTTAAATATTTCCAAATATATTGTTGTTTTCCAACATAAAAATGTACTATCTTCCAAGAAGTATTTTAGCAAAATGTTTATTGCAAACTGTCATATTGTTTTGTGTTAATGCCTTGAGGTTTCTGCTAAGTGTCTCACACAACTGCAATCAGTGTCATCGGGCTGCATTCTGTTTTGGAACTCATGGTCTTCTTCCAAGCTCTTTTGTTGGCAGAATTCACTTACTGTGGCCTTAGAATTTATAATCCTGCTTTCCTGATGGAAATCAGCTCATGGCCACTCTTTGGGCAGAATATCTTAATAGGATTGGTCTGATTGTATAGCCCCCTTTAAATCTATGTCCAGAGGTTACACTCTGGAATGGAATCCATCACGTTCACTTTGTGGCTATGTAAAATGAATGCAACAGGGAAGAGGAAGTCCTGGGCATCCAAATAGAAATCTTCCCATCATGTATACAAAGGAAGTGTATCATAATTCTGACAGAGAGGATAAAGGATTAAATACTGTAATTGTCTATTGAATGGTGGTGTTAAAAGTTGAGCTAGCATTGTGCCCAGTACCTTATACTGTCCATTTCTGATGCCACATGTAGCTAGTTGGCACTTAAGTGATGGTTTACCCAACCTGAGAAGGCCTAGAAAACGTACTTTACATGTAGACGGTTCCCTAGTGTTCATTAATTTGATATCCGTTATTATAATTTGTTAGTTTCTTGACTGTATAGGGTTAAGTACATATTATTTTAAACCATTTAATCTGTTCTGTTTTTTTTTTTATCTTTTCAGTATACAGACTAAAAAGTTTAAAGTTCCATGTCACGTGAAATATACGCTTCTTTTTTTTTTACAGAAACATCCATCCAGAAAGATAGATCCTAGAGCTACACTCTAGCACAGCATCAAGGGCAATGCTAAATGCATTACAGCTGGTAGTTTACTTAGAGCCTCACACAACTGTCCAAGATGTATGCATCTTATCAGTAAGGAAATAAAAGCGTGGCCTGCAGAGTATAGCTTGGTAGCAAATAGCCTTCCTAGTATGTGCAAGGTTCTGGGTTAACCCTCCAGCTAAAAGAGGAGAGAGTGAAGAAGAGCAAAAAAAAGAAGAAATGGAGAAAAGAGATGTGACAAGAAAAGAGGGAAGATGAGAGAAGAGAGATGAAAGGTACAGAGAAGAGTGAGGAGGTCTGTAGGAAATGGGAGGAAAAAGGAAGGAGATAGAGTTGTGAACAGGAGATAAACCTGCTTTTGTTTTGATCCCAAGAGTGGGATGGAGAAGAGGGCAGGATATTTACCACTTAGATGTGAGAAAGCAGGATGGTTTTCCACTTAGAAGTCGATAGAAGTCGAACTACTTTGTGGGGGAGCTTGGCGAAAAACATCCTCGAACAGACTGAGAATATATATATATATATATATATATATATATATATATATATATATATATATAAAACAGGCTTTTGGTTGGGACTTGGTTTTTGGCTGTTCATCCCTGCGCTTCAAGAGGCTCCTAAAGAGAACTGCTCTAGGGCAAGCTTCAAGGCTTTGGACTCCAGCTGAGGCGTGAGGTTCCAGCAGCAACTTTGTTCGAATTGCAGGTCTGCTGAAATCCTGCTGACTATGCCGGGAGAATCAGTCCTCAGAATTGATGTCCTTAGGGTTTCATTATAGTGTTCTTTAATATCCTTTTCCGATTGTTTGAGTTAGTCAGGTTGTTAGGGAGGTAGCCTCGTTTAATAAGTTCATAATAAAATATAATTAATAAGAAAATTGAGGTAAGGAGGAGAGTGAGAGGCACAAAGATGGGAGTGAGAGAAGTAAGAAGATAGGGAGATTAAGAGGTGAGCTAGGACGATGGAGACAGAGGAGGAGGGGAGAGGTAAAACTCCTGCCAGTGACATATAACGAGCTTCTTTAGTCTCTTGCTGCCTGACCTCCTGTTTTTGCCCTGTGTTCATAAAGCATTCTTATCAGCTATATCGATGCTTTTAGTATTTCATGCCTTCTAGCTTACAAGTTAGCCTTGATAAAATAGTTTCCGGCCTTCCAAGGAAATAACAAGATCTATGGTAAAACTCCCTTATCAGTTTAACATGTCATGTCAACTTGTAACTGGATTACAAGCAGTACCACGTCATTCTTTGAGTCCATAAATGTCCTGTTCATTTCCTAAAACATGTACTCTATTGCACAAAATCTTTAAAAGAAAATGGTACACCTGACTTTAAGTAATTTTACATAAATCTTATTAAATATGAACAGCAGCATACAGTTATATAGTAATAAATATTCACTAAACCTTGAAATATAATGCATATAATCTTATCTAAACAGAAAATGGAAAGGGCATTAGCATGTTTGAATAAAAAGCCTCTATTATATGTACTATAGGACCCTTTTGTTTTGTGATTCTGAAATGTTCTGCTTGCAAACTGTAACTTTACCTCTCAGTTTTCACCAGCTGAAATTACCTCAAATATTGTTGACGTCAACCTGTCCTCTACCCGTAGGGATCTGCCATTCTGGGTACAGGTCTAAAAGCTGCACTGCAAATGAATCCCAACTGCATTATTGCAAGTGTATTTTCTCAAGCACACGCATTTGCCCTGTAGCATTGTGGATTTATGTCCTGCTGCCTGAAGGGCATTCTGGTCCCCCTCCTCCCCCCATATTCATGGCTGTCAGGAACCTTGGTAAAATGCATACAATTGTTATGAAACATGATTTCTTCTAGGTTGCTCTCCTTGATCCACAATGGCTGTTTGTTCATGCCATCTGTGAGCCCACAATCTCTGCGACTAGGGAGCTTATGTATCCTTCTTCTGATAATGGTGTCCTTAAGAAAATTATTTTAAAACAGACTCAGGAAGAAGCCTTGGCACAATGTTTTTGGAGTTTGGAAGCAAATCGGGACAAGGCAAGTGGAAATCTCGGTGGCTGCAAGGGAGATGCAAAGAAGGAAGAGAGAAATTCAAACACTCACAGTTAGAGTCCGAGAAAGCTTAGCAATGGGTGTCATCAAGTAGCTGCGTGGAGGACGGGATGGGAGGAGAGTCAGAGAATGTGAGAAAGCCCAGAGTGTCAGAGAAAAGCAAGTTTGGGCTTCAGGCCAGTGTCCAAAAGAAAAAGCAATAAAAAAAAAAAAAAAAAAAAAAAGAAGAAGAAAGAGGAAATGTGTTTTGTTTTGTTTTGAGTTTAGAGAGACCTCAGAAAAGTAGGCAGGCTTAGCAGTATAGCAAGGCTATTCCCAGGGGAGGTCTCTGGGAAGGATAAGGGGAGATTTGTTCCTGTCCTTTAACATGTCCTCTGGTGAATCATCTTCTAATTGTGTGCTTCCCTGACCAGGTGATTTGCAGATATATATATGTATATATATATGTATATATATATATATGTGTGTATGTGTATACACATACACACACACACACACACACACACACACACACACATATATATATATATATATATATATATAGAGAGAGAGAGAGAGAGAGAGAGGGGGGGGGGAGAGAGAGAGAATATCATGTGATGCCTTAATTTTGGAAGTAGATCAGAATGCCATTCCTCCATCCCAAGTATGAGGTATTTACTCTTTTGACTGGAAGGCCTAAAGAGGGCCAGTGTTCCTGTTTTTCATTCTTTTATTACCATTGGAAGTAAAAGGCTTCATCACCAATGGCCTCCAAGGCGACTAAACTTTTTCTAGTTACCTAAACATTGCCCCCAAATAATTTAAACTCAGGGCTGGAGATATGATTCAGGGATTAAAAGTACTTGGTGCTTCTGCTGGTGTTTGGCTACCACTAGCATATTAGGGGACTCACAAGTGCTTATTGCTCCAGTTCCAGAATATTCCGTGCCCTCTTCTGCCCTCCATGGCCACTTGGACTCATATGCACATACCTCCTTCTCCTGCCCACTCTACAAATACAACTGAAAAAAAAACCCCACAATCTTGAAAATGAGTTAAGAACTTAAAATTACTTAAGAGATGGGCTGGATTTGGGGAAAAGATACAACTCATTTCTAGCATGAAAATCCAGAGATCTGAATTCCAAAACGTTTCTCCAGAGGGATCGACCTGGACAGATGTTTCAGTCACACCCTCACACAAAGATGCTAGGCAGGGGTGCTCATTTAGATGTGAGAGATTTACAGGAAATCAGAGTTCGCTCTGGCCATGACAAATTCAAGGACATTTCTGGCTTGTGACCAAGGACAAGAGTGAGAACTGTTCCCTTCCAGGCTCCCTTTTCCAAAAACTAACTTAACCAGTTTCTGTCTCTGACTCCAGTTCTTATCAGTATTAT
Source organism: Acomys percivali (assembly GCA_907169655.1). Classification (NCBI taxonomy): domain Eukaryota; kingdom Metazoa; phylum Chordata; class Mammalia; order Rodentia; family Muridae; genus Acomys; species Acomys percivali. The sequence continues at coordinate 72,037,972 of OU015748.1, read as the reverse complement.
TAAGCACCTATAGGAGTACCTAGCAAACACAGGTCATGAAAGTTATTAATAGCCATCTCTTTCTCAGCAGATCATGGGTGTCATGAAAAGACAAACTTCACTAATTAACTCTATGCACATGCAATTCTATTAGGCATGGTGTACCAAAAATATTCATTGAAATAATTTCATCAATTCTTCTTCCTCCCTCACAATCTGTATCCGAGCACCACTAAACTTCCAGTGCATGCCACTTACTTGATTCTTTGCTATCCCTCTATCTTTTCATGTTGAGTTTATGATTATGTTGCTTCTATATGCTATATTTGATGATATTGTTATAGGGAGTATCTTTGGAAGCCATTGACAATGAACTCATCCCTCATCGTCCTATTTGGGCCATCCCTCCCGTTTCTTTGGTAAACATGAAAGGGAAAGCCTCAAATTACCCCATTTAAGGTTTAAATTACCATATGAAAAACTGGCAGTTTGTGGGCTTTGATTGGATACATGACATCCTAATCTTCTCCAAAAATTACATTACATACTATGTTTCCTTCAAGCACTGACCCAGCTAGGCCTGTCAATCATCTTGCCTGGAGACCACACCATTGGAAAGCAGTAAGGAGGTAGGAGACATAATTTGTCCTTTAATAAGATAATGTGCTTACTCTTCCTGCAAGAGCCTCCTTGATGGATGTTGGTGGAGCTTCCCCACTGAAACACTGGCTGAGCCTGCCTGCTGTTCTGAGTTCAAACTCAGAAAAGCGTAGTTTTTTCCTTTTACTTTTTTCTTTGTCTTTGGCTTCAGACACTGGCCTGAAGACTGAACTTGCTATATTGAATACCCTGGGATTTCTCTCTTTTTAAAATTTTATTTATTTGTTGTTTATTTGACATATAAATTTATTTATTTATTTATTTATTTATTTTTATTTTTTTTTATTCTTGTTACATCTCTATGGTTATCCCATCCCTTGTATCCTCCCATTCTCCCCTCCCTCCCATTTTCCCCTTATTCCCCTCCCCTATGACTGTTCCTCAGAGGGATTACCTCCCTCTGTATATGCTCATAGGGTATCAAGTCTCTTCTCGGTGACCTGCTGTCCTTCCTCTGAGTGCCACTAGGTCTCCCCCGCCAGGGGACATCACCAACCCTACATCTGACAAAGGTCTAATATCCAAAATATATAAAGAACTCAAGAAATTAAACACCACCAAACCAAATAACCCAATTGAGAAATGGGGCTTGGAACTAAACAGAGAATTCTCAACAGAAGAATATCAAATGGCTGAGAAACACTTAAAGAAATGCTCAACCTCCTTAGTCATCAGGGAAATGCAAATCAAAACAACTCTGAGATTCCATCTTACACCCATCAGAATGGCTAAGATCAAAAACTCAAGCGACACCACATGCTGGAGAGGATGTGGGGAGAGAGGAACACTCCTTCATTGCTGGTGGGAATGCAAACTAGTACAACCACTTTGGAAATCTATCTGGTGCTATCTCAGAAAACTGGGAATAGGGCTTCCTCAAGACCCAGCTATTCCACTCCTTGGAATATACCCAGAAGATGCACCAGCACACAACAAGAAAATTTGCTCAACCATGTTCATAGCAGCCTTATTCATAATAGGCATATACATTTATATTATTACATATAAGTAGAAAAATTACATACAGCAAGAAGAACCATGAAACAATCAGGGATCATATGAATGTTACATTCAAGGTGTTTTGGCTAATTGCATTCAGCAACCTTGTAGAAAACATCTTTCCTATCTTGACAAGTCTAAAATTCTGAATGAGAATCATTATCTATCCTCTCTCATCTCTGCCAACTCAAAACCTCTATCTATACCTAAAAACACTTTAATCCCTAAACACTTAGGTTAATTGTAATACTAAACTATCAGGACTTCAACCCCATTAGACACTTGAGAAGGAATGAAAGCTAATTACTTGAGTGAACTGGAAGTGCAGGTTAGCAGCAACCATTCACTTGAAAAAATGTCCTCGTTTCTGCCACAGACAGAATTCTGTCTAAAAATGGGAAAAGTCAAATGGGCAAAACTCTGCCAAGACAAGATAAGCAATTCCTCAATAGTTCCTGTTTCACAAATATGTCTGTCAGATGTATTGTACCAGAAGGCTGAAGATGAATTTCCAATGTTGTAGAAAGTTTGGGTGAATGTTCAGGCAGTAAACTATCTCTGTCTTTTTTTTTTTTTCTATCTCATTCTGGATTACTCATTTTCCTTGAAGCTTCTTTCACCATGTCCTCGACGCAGCTATTTGCCAACTTTGATTGATAAACAAGCCCCCTTCTTGGAATCCAAGTTGAAAGGAATGACTTTCTTTCTTTTGTCCATCTTCCTCCTGGCAGCATTGTTCCAATGCTTGCAGCTTGCTTTCCCTGTTGTTTTCCTCTTGATTTTAATAAAATTGTCTTTGGGCTTCTTTCTGAGATAATTTTATATTATTTTATTAATAAGACTGAGAGCCCGGGTTTCCCATAACAATGTGTAATGCTGTACCACACTACGATATACTACACCACAGGACAATATGACACACTAGGATATGATATTTGTATGACATGATGTGATATCTATTTATAGAGTTCCTTCCAGATCCTTCTCCCTGTTTCAGCAAACTGACTCTCCACCCCTTACTCCTTTCTGAGTGGTCTTCTTGACCATGAACCATAGAACTAGCACAGCTCGATATCTTTGCTGCCACTGCAGTCTGAACACCTTTCAGGACACAAGCTCAGGAGGGCAGAGGCCATGTTAGCTCTGTTTTCCAGTATACCTTATACCTAAGGAACTACTATAAACCTATGCCTAAGAAACTCTTGGAATAGAAGCTGGGGTTCCATCACTATTCTGAAATAAGCAGATGAGTGGAATTGCCTTAAACTTGGATAGCCCTTGTGCTCTATCAAATCCATCAATGTATTTCCAGTATATATTATTTCACTATACATGGAAAGATAATACAGCATGAAAGAACCTAGGAAATAACCATGCCACAATCATAAATGCTTTCCCAGAGGGTTCTTTTTCTAGTGACAGGAACTGGCAGATACCGGTGTGAGGATGAGGAGCTTGATGACTCAGTTCGAGTAAAGCCTTGTGACAGTCTTGGGTGGGGTGGCTTTTCTAACATTCCCTTTGATACTGACTAGAGTCCACGGCATCACACTCAGCTACTCAAGGGTGTTCTCAGCTTCAGACCCACTCACCAGATCCTCCAGGCTTTAGCCTTTGAATTTCAACCAAATACATTCTTTCTTTTGTCTGGGTCTTCTTTACCAACAGTCTACACTGTTGCAATATACTCTCACTGTTTCCAAAGTTCTAATCCTGTGCTCCTCAATGTCATCTTCCCATCACTACAAAAGCCAGTAATAAAAAATGGAATAAAGTACACCTCCTACTTAAAGACTCTAGCTGTGGGGGGGAATGCCTCCAAGACACCTTGAGTTTTAAGGCGATTGTCTCAGAATGGCAAACATAGCTCTGAAAACTTTGGTCCTATCTACGCCTTCAATTCGTTCTACGATTTAATATTTTAATGATATAGAATCTAATCTTCCTTTAAATTATGAGAGTTCACAATAAATTTCCTTAGAGCAAGTGATATTTCATCAAGGTTCTTTAAAAATAGACTTTGTTTATGTATTTGAAATCAGTTCCAGAATGTCACACATATCTGCAATGTTTTAACTGAGGCCCCAACCCTTAAAAAGTTATTATGTTCATCTCAAAGTCATTTCCCACATGTAAGGAGGCAGGAGTCAGACCACAAAGCCATTACCATGGCATGATATGTGTGTTTCTCTTGCATATTTAGTGTCTATGACCAAAACAAATACTATTTCTTGACCTCCACTTAATTATATTAGTAGGCTGAGTCTTTAAAAACATGCCTGAAACTTAAGACTTATCCATTATTAACCACTATTTATTGCCCTTGAATAATACTGGAAGCTATAAAAAAGGATAGTTTCTACCTCAAGGATTTTCTGTGTAACATAGGCCAAAAACTCCATGGAAATGCTTTGGGTAGAGATCCAATTTTAGCTGCATTTGTAGTTCACAAAGGCAATTACAAGAAGCCAATAATGCCAAAGTTATGATACTTGAAATTCCAAATTTCAACCAGTCAATATTTATAGAGCACCCACTGAGTGAGAAATGCTGCAGTTGCACCATGCATAAAAAACAAAGTAAGCATTTTATTACAAGGAATGAACAATTCTGTTGGGACACCACTGTGTAAAATCCTCGGTACACTGCTAGTCACTTGAACATAAAATTGAATGGCATGTGAATAAGAGAACTCACTTGAGGACCTCTTGTTTCTACAGTACTAATGTCTTAGCCATAATCCTGTCACACAGGGAATGCTGAGGAAGGTGCATTGCACGGCACTCACCATCCAGATACAGAATATTCATATTTCTACCTTGTCAGTGGAATGCACATTTCCCAGTTTCTATTTGCTTAAGGACTATTAATCTCTTTCTTGAAAAACAGTGGAACCCAATTCTCAGAGAAGACAGAGGGGAGAGGGGCAAATAATGGAACTCAGTGGGTGAGGGCACTTCAAAAATAAAAGGCAGAACTTAGTGATCTATTGTGTCATCCCCCAACTATAGTTCCATAAGCATTACTGTACGGTCCAAAAAAAAAAAGCTCAGGACAAACAGCGAACGGTGATGACTAGTAGCATACCAAATCACACGTCAGCCTCCAGGGTTCTTCAACATAACAGCCCACTACAGAGTCCAGGGTGCCATCTTGCATCTTCTTAATCAGTTCCTTTCTCGAAAATTCAGCTCCTGGGCTTCCTTTCCCCAGGCTTCTCATCCCTATATAAACCTGCTATTTTGGTTATGCACTCTCTTGGCCCTCTCTTTCATGTCTTCCCCTCTTGGTGCTTCTCTCTTGCTCTCCCCATCCTCTCTCTCCTCTCAAGGCCCAGTCCAATCTGCTGGCCATATTTAGTCTACTTCTTTCTCTCCTTGCTATGGGCTTTTCCTGATGTCTATGGCTATACTCTGCCTCATATCTAGGCAGAAACTTTCTCCTCCACCATACCTTGGAGTGGTCTTGTCAGCACTTTATACATCTACAAGCAGCAAAGATTACTGATGAAGGTGAAAAGACAGATGGAAGATCCCATCTTCCACAAAATTGTCATAAGAGTTTCATCAGGACCTGCACACCCAAGGGCTAGAAAGATATCTCTGTGGATAATACACTTGACACTAAGCATGAGCACAAATCTTAGATGCCCATAAACTATATAAAAGCCTAACTGGCAAGGGAGCCAACTCTAACCTTACTACTTAGGAGGCAGACAGAGATAAAGGATCCTTGGAGCAAGCCAGTTAGTTAATCTAGCCAGAACCATCCATCTATGGGCTTAATAAATAAAAATGGACAGAAAAAAAAGATACTCACTATCAACTTTGGGCCTCCATATAGATGTACACACATATGCATGATCATCTGTACACATGTGTGTGCCTATATACATGCAAGCATATACACACTACATGTAATGCACATCAACACATATACCCAAAATGTACATCTCAAAAAATCAGCAACAATTCCATTAGTGTCACAAAGAAGTCTTGAACACCCTGGAGAGGAAGTGTGACTTAGAAGACTGACCTTAAGCTAAGATGCTAGCCATTTCTTTCCCCTTTGGACTCAACAGTAAAACTGAGATAGCAGAACAGGTTTCAGGGAAAGATGAGGAGGACTTACCTGACACCTGGGAAATATCTATTTATTTTCTTGTTCATATACTAAGGAATAAAATTAGTAAGTTTTAGATACTAGACCCTGCCCTAAGTTAGTAATAAGACTGATGTAGTCTCTCCCTCAAAGAATTTGTCATTTTTATTCTAGAACAGATTTAGTCAGCAAATAGACCAATTATTTATTTTCAGATGACAAAAAGAACAACCGTAAATAGAACATCTCAGTGTAAGACCTGAAGCAAAGGCGTATGGAAAGAGGATGCAATTTAGAAAAAGTTGGTGGGTAGTTGACCCGACCTGCAGGGTTCAACTAAAACTCGGGAAGGAGGTCACCTGTTGAGAAATGCAAGACACAAGGAAGGAGGGCAAGTCTGATTGATCAAACTCTCAAACTTTATTATTCAGGCAGCAGCTTTTATAAGTCAGAAGGCAGGGGAGCATATCGCTATAGCAACGCAGCTGCAGGCTTTTCTCAAAACACAGGGAATTCCAGGCAGGGTCACAATGTCCTGCCACACAGGGAATCTTGCTCTGTCTTCATCTAGCTTTAGTCTAACTGCTGACTCACAGCAGGGTCGCTCCATCTCTATCTGTCTTTAGTCTAACTGTTGACTCACAACAGGGTCAGCTAGTTTCTGGTGAAAGGCAAACTCTGGGAAAGACAGAGACTTAAAGGTGCAGGCTCTGACAAGATGGCTGAACATTGGCCATATGGCCTATCATCCCCAACAGGTAGTCACTTGCATGGAGTACTTTTAGAACTAAAGATGGAAAAACCAGTGAGGGGAGGGAGATTTAGGTGAAGAAATGCTGGAGGTGGCACCAATGAGATGTGTGACATCGGTTGGAGCAGCCAAACCTAAGCATGCTGAAGAAAGAGCCCAGGCCAGAATCCACCATGCTGCATACCTCTCCCTCGCTTCATTCTAGTTAGGAGGCACTAGAGGAGTCTGACCAAGAAGCAATATGATCTCCTGGGCCTTTGAAACATGGTTTCAATGCTCTTGCTTTGGGAAGAGACTAGAGCTGATTCGTGATAGTCTTCATCCTTTCCTTACCATGAAGACCATGATGGACCCATGGACTTCCTAAATAGTACTCCAGAAATGTCTATCAGGGAGAGCTTTACTTTTTTTTTTTTTTTTAGGAGATATCTGTGTGTGGAAGAACATGCTGGGAAAATAATGAATATAACCAACCAACTTCTAACTGAATTCCATGAAGCCAAATATTCAAAGGATACACTGTTCCTTAAAATAGAAAAATCCTGCTGGGTATGATGGTGCACGCCTTTAATCCCAGGACTTGGAAGGCAGAGGCAGGTGGATCTCTGTGAGTTTGAGGTCATCTGATCTACAAAAGCAAGTCCAGAGCAGCCAAGGCTACACAGACAAACACTGTGTCCAGGGGGGGCGGGGGAAGATAGCAAAGTCCTTCTGTTGGGACACACGCAGCAGTAGCCAAGCATACATGTCTTTAAATATTTCACCTTTTGTCTATGCAAGTGCTAGGAATTTTTTTTTAAACAATGATCAGAATCACAGTAACCCCCATGGGAAACAAACTGTTGGAAGCAGATTGTTCTGGACACAGCACGTGCACCTTGGTGTTCTGACAATGGCCGCCACTTTTTGGCAAATAATCCAGACATGTTCTTGCTACAGCTGTGCTCCCTTCTCATTGCCACCAGGACAGGCATCGTTTTATTACTGGAAAACTCCAGGGAGGAATAAATTCAAATGGTTCGTTCTGCACCGTGGTGACTGCAGTTAGCAACAATGTGTGATGTACTTGAAAACTGCTTAGAGTCAAACTTACATGTTTCATGCACAAAACAAAACAAAACAAAAAACAACAACCAAGCAAATAAAATTAAATGAACTAAAATAAAAACCAGGAATGTAAGGTCATAACATGTTGCTTGGTGGAAATAGCCATTCCACATATTGTACACATGTGAGAACAACATGTTGCATACATGATAGCATATTATAAGAATATTTTACAAAGGGATATGGTTCTTATTTTGTAATTTAAAAGTATTATGTAGCTATGAAAACAGTTTTATCAGTGAGTTCTGTTCTGTGTACTTCATTCTTCATTAAAGTCAATCACCTGGCTGTGTATAGACATTGTCCAAAGTCCTTCTTATATCTTATTATGAACAAATGTAATTGTTCTTGTATTTATATTAAGAGTTGCACTTAGAATAAATCATAATTTTTTCAAAGATGTATTTTATTTTTGCAGGGAAATATACTTGATATAATAAAAAGAAAATGAAAAATATAATGCTATGAAAGATAGAAAACCTCAGGAATGTTTATCTAACCAACATTACATTGCATCAACCAATTGCTGCACTTTTGCAAACTGTGGCTGTGACAGAACTGAGAAGATGGGTTTCCTCTTCAACCTGCAGTACCTTTTCTGACAATGGATCATCTTTCCTTCCGTGGCAGATATTTACAGTTCCTCCAGCGTATTTGGGAAGACTATCTCAATGTAACCTGCAGCTTTCCTGACAACCCCTTGCTTGTGCTCTATCTTCTGCTAAGAATGGTAGCCCTGTTCTGCTGTTTAAAGAACCTCTCTGGACAGGTTTCCTTATGAGATAATTTCTACCTTTTACGAGTATTATCAGGGTAAGCTAAGAGAAAACGTCTGTGATATTTATTTCGCATGAATTGTTATAGTACGTGGGGGATCCTATTACAAAAGCTGCTAAAGTGACAACTAGCTTTGTGGCATCATATTCTGTTTAAAGAGAGGTACACAGTGAACTAGTGGACATCTTGGATCCATGATCTACTTATCTAAAGAAGAAGCAGAAAACCACCTGGAAGGAGCTTAAGAGGAAAGTGAAAAAAGCTAAAGAACCCTGGACTCTTTTAAATTAAAATTTATATAATTCTGCTACAGAATTGTTCAGCTGCCAAAACTTCATGACTTAAGCACTTAAATGTTGGCTAATTTTAACGATGTGAGTAGGCATTTATGAAGGAGAACATCTTCTCGGGAGGATTTCTCTATCTCTGTCAATCTTGGGTTCCTCTGTGGGTGGGTTAAGTGAATCTCTAGGAAACACAGGAAGTGTATTTCCTGTACCACCGGTTGGCGTCTACATAATTTTGAAATGTTATCAGTAGAATCATTACAGTATCTGAACCCTCATCTTACTCAGCATCCACAAGCTCCTTCATATCCTAGGATTTAATTAAGAAAGAAAGAATAACACCTAACTTTGTTTTAATTGATTCAACTCTGTGATGTCTGGGGAAAATAATGATTCACAAGAAGATCTGACAAGATTGTTTTCAGATCGGAGAAAAACTGGGAAACTTCTGGACAAGCACCAAATAGCCAAGCTTTGACAACATCCCGTAGTAAACGCCTGGAGAAAATCGTTAGTTATGCAACTACTTATTCAGGACGATATTTAAAAGGTTTCCATTGTATAAAATGGCCTTTTTTGGCTTTTTTTTTTTCACTTAATCTTGAGTGCCTGTCTGTGTCTAGAGTTCTTCACAATGGGATCCTAATTAGAATCAGACCCAACACAAGCATCTCTGCAACTCTCCTCCCTCAACCACTGACCTGCAACATCGTTACGGCTCCTCCTGAATCCTATTATGAATACTTGCCTTGAGACAAAATGAAATAAAAATCAGGAAAACATTCATATCAAGTGCATTTGAATTGAATTGCAAATGGATTTTTTCTTCCTGTGGAGTCATTCAAAGTGTACTTGTAGTCACCTACACGTGAGGGGTGAAAAGCCAGTTAGTGTTATGTTTCTCATCATTAACTCTCAAGACACATTCTCCATTTTAGTGACTAATTCTTCACTTTCTAGATGGATGACCTTCGGCTTATTAATGTGCCTTTTTAAAATTCCAGGCTCTTAGTCTTTAAAATTGAGCTAACAATAGTATTTCATCTATTTTAGAGTTATACCAGGGGCAAATTAAGTAAGTCATATAAACTATTCAAGTCAAATGGTGTTTTATAAGTTCTGGATACAATTATACGGTTTTGTAGATTTTAAGTTGGGCAGAGAACTGTTGATTTTATTTGTGAATATATTGGCCCACATATGCAACAAAGTTAACAACTGTAATTCATGGGTTTGATTAGAATATAAAAATTAATTACCTTTAGCAAATAACAGTTAATTTCAATATGTAAAACATATGAATATGTGGTATGAACCAGTCAAGATTGATGAGCCAAAACCATATTTGTTTGTAAACGTTAACTTAGACTGAAAACTTCATTTTGAAATCGTACAACTTTCTCCTTTGCTTCAGAATCTTAATTAGGAAAATAAAACCCATAAGCTATAAAAAACAATTATGTTATTTAGGTAAAAGATGAGGCCAGCTTATACTATACAATAATAAACACCCTGTCTAAAAAAAACTGGTCTTTGTTTAGCTTAATTTAACCTTCCAGAATTTATGAACTGAGTACCATATCTTCAGAAATATACATACTCAAAAAATAGCTTAATATATCAATGGATACAAAGAAAAGCCACATTTCCATACTGTGGACTCTGGTTTTAGGGAGAACAAATGGCCTACAACGATATGCTTCTTGTTTTCTTCCAAACTATGAAGCCAGTGGGGAAAGTACAATGATTTATCTTCATGGAATGTGGAATAGAAGCAGAAGCAACCCCAAAGGTATGGAGTCACAATAGGACAAGGATGTGTGGTTTCCAACTGACATCTCTCAGAGTCCTTAGGAATGGATACAAACAATAAAAAATGTAAGCAATTATCTCACATCATTCCAGGAGTTTGAAAGAGAAGCCTAGGAGACAGGATGCTTCTGGGTGTTGTTCCTGGGGCAGTCAACAGGGTCCCACAAGGCTAGAAACAGATACTACATGGTTGAAAACTTGCAGCCATTCAAAAAGCACTTTTAACTTTCTCCACTTTTTGGCATCTCACAGAAATATATTTAAGAGCAGATCACTAGAGGGAAAAATCCCATTTAATCACTACAATAAACAGAAAGGGAATCACTAGCAGCCAGTAAGTAACTTTCTTTTCTCCAAAGATTTGGCAAAAGTCTGTTTAGATTTTGCCCTTAATCTGAACACACAACATGGCAATATACTAAAGCAGTGTCACAGGAAAAGATAGTCTTAGATTCTCACGATCTCAAAGAGACAGCTCTTTTCAAAGCTCTCTGCCAGGCCAAGTCTCAAAGTATGTGAGTATCAAGAAGGAAAAAGAAGGCAAGAATTCTTCAGCTTCACACAACAAAAGAGATGCTCTGAAAAACTGCGGAATAACAGGCGTGGACTTGTGATAGAGGACCAGGGCTTTACAATGCAGAGGAAAGAAGCACCACAGCATCTTCATATTTTAAACTTGTCAAGAAAGAGAAGTATTGAAGAATGTGAAAGAAAGGAAGAAAGGAGAGAAAAGGAAGAAAGGATGGTGAGAAGTAGGTAGAGATGGATAGAAAGAAGAGAGGGAAGAGAGATTTTAAAACTAAAGGAAGAAAAGAGTTAGGTGCTATCTGTGGTTTTGTCTTTTTGTTTTTCTGTCTTTGTCTCTGTTTCTCTCGGTCTCTGTCTCTGTCCAGTTCTCTCTCTCTCTCTGTCTCTCTGTCTCTCTCTCTCTCTGTCTATATCTTTCTCTATGTGGTGGTGGTGGTGGTGGTGGTGGTGGTGTGTGTGTGTGTGTGTGTGTGTGTGTGTGTGTGCCAGCAATACAGTTGATAAGACCTCCCTATAGAGTTCTGAGAGGTATTAATCAAATGGCAATGTTTTACCAATGACTGATCGTGCTAAAGAAGTCATGTTTAACCAATTTTCAACTCACACAAAGTCCTGGAGGCTATTTAACCTATTGACCATGGAAGGAAGATTTCCTTCCATGAGTCCCACACACAGAGAAAAACAAAGGTGTAAGATAAGGTAGCAGTATGCGTTAAATTATATTTAAATATAGAATTTCAGGTTTATGGCAAAAGAAATAATTTTAGAAAAAAGATTACATGGATAAGAAAGCCATGCAGTATAACTTACAGTATTTCTCTCAATCCTTCCTAGATTCATGAACTATCCTCAAATATAGCTGAACTTCAGTGTTTCTTACCTACCTTCATCACACATTTCTGTGTGATTAGAAGTAGAAGTTCAAGTTTTACATATGTTTTCTAAAACCTATATAAGCACTAGGATTATACACAGGATAGTGCTATTTAACAACTAGCTTCCACCTAACATATTTTGGACATCTATCTATCATCTCTCTATATCTGTCTATTATCATCATTATCTATCTATCTATCTATCTATCTATCTATCTATCATCTATCAATCAGTCTATCATTTATCTATTATTATCTATCTCTCTATGTATCATGTATCTATCATATATCAATCGATCTATCATCTACCTATATGTATATATCATCTACTCATTATCTATTATCTATCTATCTATCTATCTATCTATCTAACTATTATCATAATCTAGTCTATCTCTGTCCACGGATTGAAGTCCAGTTGTCCAATAATTCTGAAATAAACACATGTAGTTGTGTGAGCTGTTTTAATGTGAAGTCATTCATTTAAATTGTAAAATGTTTTCATAAGCCTTTTATTTTTCAACAATATTTTTATTGATTTTTTTGAGGATCTCTTTTTTTTTATTAATTTATTCTTGTTACATCTCTATGGTTATCCCATCCCTTGTATCCTCCCATTCTCCCCTCCCTCCCATTTTCCCCTTATTCCCCTCTCCTATGACTTTTCCTCAGAGGGATTACCTCCCTCTGTATATGCTCATAGGGTATCAAGTCTCTTCTCAGTAACCTGCTGTCCTTCCTCTGAGTGCCACTAGGTCTCCCCCTCCAGGGGACATAGTCAAATGTGAGGCACCAGAGTACATGAGAAAGTCAAATCCCTCTCTCCACTCAAGTGTGGAGACTGTCCTGTCCATGGGCTAGATCAGGGTAGGGGTTTAAATTTTACCGCCTGTATTGTCCTTGGCTAGGGCCTTAGTTTGAGCGGGACCCCTTGACCCAAATCTGCCTATCATAATGTTCTACTTGTAGGTTTCTAGGACCCACTGGATCCTTCTACATTGCTATTCTCCCATGGTTCTCTCATCTAGAGTCCCAATAGGATGTCCTCCCCTCTGTCCCAGTTTCCTGGTAAAGGAAGGCTTTCGTGGGACATGCCCATTGGGCTAGTATGCAGATATAAGTGAGTATATACCATTTGAGTCTTTCTGCTTCTGGGTTAACTCACTCATTATGATCATCTCTAGCTCAATCCATTTGTTCACAAATTTCGGAATTCCTTGTTTTTAATAGCTGAGTAGTATTCCATAGTGTATATGTACCATAGTTTCTTTATCCATTCTTCTACTGAGGAACATTTAGGCTGTTTCCATGATCTGGCTATTATGAATAAGGCTGCTATGAACATGGTTGAGCAAATTTTCTTGTTGTGTGCTGGTGCATCTTCTGGGTATATTCCAAGGAGTGGAATAGCTGGGTCTTGAGGAAGCCCTATTCCCAGTTTTCTGAGATAGCACCAGATAGATTTCCAAAGTGGTTGTACTAGTTTGCATTCCCACCAGCAATGAAGGAGTGTTCCTCTCTCCCCACATCCTCTCCAGCATGTGGTGTCGCTTGAGTTTTTGATCTTAGCCATTCTGATGGGTGTAAGATGGAATCTCAGAGTTGTTTTGATTTGCATTTCCCTGATGACTAAGGAGGTTGAGCATTTCTTTAAGTGTTTCTCAGCCATTTGATATTCTTCTGTTGAGAATTCTCTGTTTAGTTCCAAGCCCCATTTCTCAATTGGGTTATTTGGTTTGGTGGTGTTTAATTTCTTGAGTTCTTTATATATTTTGGATATTAGACCTTTGTCAGATGTAGGGTTGGTGAAGATCTTTTCCCAGTCTGTAGGCTGTCGCTTTGTTCTCTTGACAGTGTCTCTAGCCTTACAGAAGCTTCTCAGCCTCATGAGGTCCCATTTATTAATTGTTGACATTAAGGCCTGGGCTGTTGGTGTTCTGTTCAGGAAGTTGTCTCCTGTGCCAATATGTTCCAGGCTCTTCCCCACTTTTTCTTCTAACACATCATGGACCCAGATCATATTTATTTCCCAGTGTCCATGTATGTCCACATCCCCAACCCCTATAATAATCTACTCGTCCCCAAAAAATAAAATTAAAATAAAACAAGACCAATGTGTGTTATCTTTATAACTGACCACTGAAACGTGGTCAGATTCTCAGTGGCTAGCCCTTTTAATAGAATCGAGTCCTTGTCCTCCTGCATCCACCCCCTGCAATTTACCCCCTGACAGAAGCAACCAATTGTGGAGAGCTAATTTCAGCATTCTTATCACATTTTTTAAGAATTCTCCTATAAAATGGTTTCTTGTTTAGGCTGCTACTTTTAAGGGGTGTTGGAGATTGGGTTGAGGTTAGGGCATGTCACAGAAGCCTTCCCTGTTGCCCTTTCTTAACTAAGCATCTGCAATCATCAATGTCACTGGAAAAGGAGCTTTCTTGCCCTTTACAGTCAACAGAAGCATGGATCATGGGCTTCCACATGGTTTTTGGTGACAGCACAGACCATGAACATGGTTCCAGGCTCCAGTAGGACCACAGACCCAGACTAGGCCACTGACAGCAGCATGGCACACTGACATCAACATGGCTTCAGATGGTAGTCCAGATCCCAGACATCCAGATGGCCTTCAGGGTTAGCATGGACCAATGACATCTACACAGATCCCAATTGTTGCTTTGGTAGGACCTCAGGCCCAGACATGACCCTAGAAAGCAACACGGCCAGAACATCACCATGACCTGAGGTGGCAACACAGATCACACATATGAGCTTTCTCCTGAAGACACTGTGGCATTCCGGTTCTGCTTTTCTTCACAATGAACATATCATTCTTTCTTTCCATCATTCCCCTATGTCCAACACATATTTTTTCACTATAGTTGTGCCTGCCACCCATGCCACAGGCGTGTGGCCTGGCTGGCTTCCATTGCCTGCACAACAATGCATGGCAGCCTGGCTCTATAAATTTTTCTTGACTACTATAAATATCTCTATAAATGTCCAAATTTAAATTAAGAACAAATAACAAAATGTAATTATTGTTTTTTTCAATGCCATGGTTAATCTTAATTAGAAACTTCACTGTATCTAAAATGAGTACACTGAAAACACACCTTTGGGTATGTCTGACAATGTTTCTATAGAGGTTTACCTGAAGTAGGAAAATTCGTCCTATTAGGTTGGTGTAATCCCATGGGATGGAGTTCTAGATGAGAGGAAAAGAGCAAGAGAGCGAGAGCGAGAGAGAGAGAGAGAGAGAGAGAGAGAGAGAGAGAGAGAGAGACAGAGAGACAGAGAGACAGAGAGAGAGACAGAGAGACAGAGAGAGAGAGAGACAGAGAGAGAGAGAGACAGAGAGAGAGACAGAGACAGAGACAGACAGAGACAGAGACAGAGACAGAGACAGAGACAGAGACAGAGACAGAGGATGAATCTGAGCACTAGCATTCATTTATACTTCCTGCAACCAAGAGCTGACATATTTGTAGTTGCACTTTTGCCACTGTAGTAGACCACATCTATAAACCATGTGCCAGAATGTAGCCTTCCCTCATCAAGTTGTTTCTTGGTGGACATTTTGTCACAACAAGATGCAAGAACACAAAGAGATATGAAAGTATCATAATAATTTAAGACTAATATTATAATTGTAAATGTGGAAAATCCTGAAAATGAAGACTCTGTGCATCATTTACTCATATATTTATATAGAATACTGTGGCTCAGTTCTGTGTTTCTTCTTTGATCTAGAGAAAGGAGATCAAAGCCTGTTATCCAAAGAGCGAATGAGGAAGGTCTTAAAGACAGGTCATGACAACTATTTTCAGATGGCTATCAAATCTGAAGAACTACTACATAGAAATTAAGTTAGGAATGTCCCCCATGGGATAATTTTATTTATTGTCATATAGAGTAGGAATTACATGTATTCTATACCTGAGAACTACAGGTTGTTTGCAATCATTTGAGAAAACCCTAGCTGATTATTAGAGATATTAAAAAGTGCAGTGATGGCTGGGAGTATAGCTCAATGGCAGTGTATTTGCCTAACTTCAGCAGTCCTAAATTAAGTGTTGAACACTAGGAAAATAAATGAGTGTGTGTCTATAATAAAGGGATAAAGGTCAAGACTAAAAACTGAGAACCTGTCTCAACCCTTTCCCTAAAAAGCACTGAATTATTTTTCAAAATATCATGAGATGATCAATGTGGGAGGTATTCAGGAGAAAGCCAGAAAATTCTTGACAGGTAGGCTCTAGAGCAAACTTAGGAGGTTGATATACCAAGTAGGCTTGGAGTGTTAGGCTAGATATCCTCAGTGAGTGTGCCTCCACTGAGTTGTTGCCCTGTAGGAGAGCCTAGCAACGAATGACAACTAGCTCTCAGAACGTATCTGAACCATAAAAGAAGCTACTCTGTTCACATTATCATATGACCAAATTGTAAACTGTACTAAATTATAAGTTCTTTTTAAATTTTTATATTTAAAAAGTATTTCTACTTATATGGATATTTAGTTATCAGACTTTTTGGTATATTTACATTTATTCAATATCTTTACCCTTCAGTCAAAGGTAAAAAAACATATTAAAATGCCAATGATCAATGTGACAAAAAATGAACAGATAAAACAAAAACAAAAATACCAAACAAACAAAACAAAAAAACAAACCTAGAGCCTTCCAGAATGGCATGTTGCATTCTAAGTTGTGTTAATTGTTTTGTTAGGGCTAAATTATTGAATCAGTCAGAGGAAATGTCAGTGTGCCCTAGTGTATATAAAATATAAAAATTCTTTGAAGCTTTTTTAAATTAATTTATTCTTTTTTAAAAATTATTTATTTATTTATTTTTTATTATTAATTTATTCTTGTTACATCTCAATGGTTATCCCATCCCTTGTATCCTCCTATTCTTTCCTCCCTCCCATTTTCCCCTTACTCCCTCCCCTATGACTGTGCCTGAGGGGGACACTCCCCCTTTATGACTCTAAAGTCAAGAAAGTGTCAAAGCATGGAACCTGGCTTAGAGTCAAATGGTTTAAGTCTGAGACCTTAAGCAAGGAATTCAATGTCTCCAAACATCTGCAATGTAAAATAATGCCCAGAAATGCTAACTAACCACAGTGTTAGAAAGTTAAAGTAGGAGAAAATCCTAGCTCAGTCATTGTCCAAAATGAATGCTGATAAATGCTAGCTTTCCCCCTAACCCACTGACTCAAATTATTCATTTACTTATTAGTTTTCAAACAACAAAAAAAGAACACTTTTAAACAAAATTCAGGTACATGAAGATTAAGAAACATATTTGACATATTCTTTATAGTCTCAAGAAGTGGCGCAAAGTAAGCAGTTGGGGTTAATTATCTTAGCAGTATAATCTAACACATTCTCGCCTTATAATTTACTTAAAAATGGCTAACTAAAAATAACAACTTCCCTTGCCCTTTTGTGAGCTGATTTTCTATGCTAAAGGAATGCAATGTGCAGTTTTTGGAAAAAAAAAATAAAGTATCAGTTCCTTTTATTCTTTGAGATACCATGTCTCCATTTTCCATCAGAAGCTCCATTTTCTTTTGTTTAAAATATATCTCATTTATTCTTTGACCATTTCATGCATGTATGCAATGGAAAATGGAACTTGAGCTTATGCACCTCAGTCATCCCCTCCCACTCCCCAACAACATGTTTCTTCTTCCCATATTCTCCCTGTCCTCACCCTGGGGACAAGTAGTTATGTATGTTATAATGTTGACTTCTCATTTTGTTGACTTGATCCTGTGCAGATAAGCACAGGTGCAGTGACCTCATTAGTGTGATGGCCTTGTCATGTCTACAACATATCCCAGAATTCTTTCCAGTTCTGCAGCTCTTAAATTCTTTCCACACTCTCTTCCACAATGTTCTCTGAGCCTTCAGAAGAGTGACACGATGTTCCATGTAGGGCTGGCCAGTCATGTATTCTCAGCACTTTAACCAGTTATGAATCACTGCATTCAATACTTACCACTGCAGAAAGAAGTTCCACTAGCCACTACTGAGAGCAGCACATATCTATGGGCATAAAGATAATATTTAAAGAGAAGCTTGACAACACCATTAGCAAAACAATAGCAATAGGTTGCAACCTATGGACTATGATGTCCTCAGCCACAAGGGCTTTTGACCAGGTTTATTCTACTAGGCATGAGTCTGCTTTTGTGAAGCATGACTTTAGTCTAACCACAAAGTGTCTGGTCATTTCTATAATTCATGTGCCACTGTTGAATTAGTGGACACAACTTGCACTTTTTAAATAGGATTTAGGCTTCATTATTGGTTAATTCCATTGACTTTCCTCCCCAGAGACTTGCATAGTACCCCCTTGTACTATGAAAGCTCATAGAATCCTCATTTTCATATCCTCAAATAAAAGAGTCCAGATGCTCTGCAAGAAATTCTTAGACAGGGAAAAATACAATGGCCATAACATCTGACTGTGTGAACACCATATGCCAGCTTTTAAGTGTGTATTTGTAGATGTTATTTAAAAAAAAATCTACTTCCCATTTCAGTATAAGAGTCAAAAACTACAATTTCAAAAGAATCCATTTGTCTTACATTTTATTTCAAAATTCAAATGCAAGCATGTTTCATGTGTGTTTGATTTTGGAGGGAAGAAGACTTTGAAAGATTTCACATAGTTTAAGCTAGAGTACAATTATGTCTTATTGTTGCTGTTCTTACGGTTGCTGGAATGGATTAAATTAAAATTCTCATTCTAACTGTAGGCTTCATATATAAGACAGTAAGCCTGATTTTAGAACACCAAGTTTGGATATAGTCATAAATAAATCTTGCATGCATTCAATAAGAGCTTCAGAAATCAAATAAAAAGACAAAGCATACAGAAGGAGAGAGGCAAGGGTGGGAGGAAAAGACAAAGAGAAAGGGGATGAAAGAAGAGAGAAAGAGGAAAGGAGAGAGATTTATTAGCATCTTTATCAAACAATTAGTCATTCTTGGAAAATGTAGCTCATTTGCTTTGATAGTGTGAAATTTAAACAGAACAATAGTTATTACACTAGTTATGGAAACCAAGCTGTCTTTGGGGAAATTCTTTGATAAATGAAAAGCAATTTTATCTCCTTGAATACAGAGTGATAGAAGATTATTTCCACTGCAAGAATGTGTTCACTCCTGAAGTACATGCATGCGGTTTCTTTTCCTCATTGTTCAGAGAGTGACATCTCACCTATGGCTGTCCCAGTGATGATATGGTATATGATGCTCTCTTTATCTTCTAAATGATGTAAATATTGCTCACCAAAGAGAGATTAAATATTTTTTTGCAATCACTAATACAAGAAAGGAAAATTTTTTTTCCTGAAAAAGTTATTCATTTAGTTATTTGATACCAATCTTGAAGATTCCAAAATGTGATTTTTTTTTTCATTGACAGGACTGCATACAAATATCATACCATCTATGAAGGAGGAGGTTTGCACAGTGTTTTTCTTGAATATTTGAAAATAAAATCTTATATGGACATGCCTGGATAGTTATTGATCTAGATATCCTTTAAGATAATATCAGCCTTCTTCTAGCTAATTAGCTGATGAATAAAGGGCATACAAGGAAAAGAGTTCAGATATAATCGATTACTGGGAAGCAAGAGCTAAATGCGAAGTTTCCCTTCAGAATTTACTTTGTACCCTTTGTCCTGCCTTGTAGGGTAAACTTCCAACAAACACAAGCTCTAGCTGGCACTCAAACACCCTATGTGGAGCTGAAAGATGATATTTTAAGACATACTGGCTTTTACATTGAGGTCTTTGATCCACTTGGATTTGAGTTCCAGCTCGAGACCCATGCCATGAGAAGGAGCCCACCCACGACACTGCCTCAACGACCAGGAACCAGAGGCTGGATAGCCCAGAGATCTACCATAGAAGCAAACACTATTGGCCAAAAAAAGTCAATTGCATGATTGCTAATGTTATTCTGCTATCCTTATAGAAAGGTATATAACCAGTTGTCATCAGAAAGGCTTCATCCAGTAACTGATGGAAAAGGATGAACAGGTTGTAGCTAAACATTAGGTAGAACTTGGGGAGAAGAGGCATAGAAATGATTCTAGGAGCAAGAGGAGTCAAGGACACCACATGAAAACACACAATAAGCTAACCTGGTCTCATAGGGTCACATGGAGACTGAGATGACAACAGGGAACTTGTGTGAGTCTGATCTAAACCCTTCGCACATATCTTAACCATTGTTTAGCTTGGTCTTCTTGTGGGACTCCTAACAGTGGGAACGTGGCTGTTTCTAACTCTTTTGCCTGCTTTTGGGACCCTTTTCCTCCTACGGTTGCCTTGTCCACCCTTAATATGAGAAGAGGTGCCCAGTCTTACTGTAACTTGATATGACATGTTAGCTTGATATCTTTTTTTCTGAAGGGAAATGGAGGAGGGGTAGATTGGGAGCAGAGGGAGGGAGATGGGAGCAGAGACTGAAAAGAGAGGAGGGAAGGGAAACTGAGGTTGGGATGTCATGTATGAGAGAATAAAAAATGGAATGTTTTACTCTTACCTTTCTGTATTTATAAATAATTTGCTAATAAATATTTTAACATACAAAAAAAGAAATACAGGCTTGTTATCATGTACAGTGATGTCCTAACATCTATTTAGCTTTTTATTACATATGTTATATATAATCTGTCCAAAACATTGGAAAATGCTTTGATTTAAAGTCTGTGTGTGTGTGTGTGTGTGTGTGTGTGTGTGTGTGTGTGTGTGTGT
>OU015748.1:71984591-72017301 GCA_907169655.1 Acomys percivali | reverse complement strand
TGTGTGTGTGTGTGTGTGTGTGTGTGTGTGTGTGTGTGTGTGTGTGTATGTGGCATAAATGCTCAGACACCTCCTTATTTTTAGGGTAATGGCTGGTGGCTGCTATGAGAAGCATGCACATCCAAGTGCCCTTTTAGGGCATATTCATTAGTCGTGCTGTACACACTTCAGTACTGTTGTGTTATATTCCCTTGTCCCGGCTATGTATGCAGGGACATTTCAGGGAACTCCAGTGGTGGTCACATCTGTCATGCCAAGCCAGCCCTCCAAACTGACTTTGCCTTTGAACTGCCATAGTAAATATTAGGTTAGGCAATGACTGTAATGCATCTAGTCCATTCTACGGGCTAGTGTAGGCATCAGAGTAGTTTATTATCAGCATCATTCTTGCTGCTATAATTGTTTTCAGTAACTCTTAGTCCTGGAGGAGGACAGTTGCTTAATGGAGTCTTATCGCAGTGCACAAGGTTGAGGATAAGGGTTACCCACTAACAAGCCCAGACATTTTCAGTTCTGTTAGAATTATAGTATAAAGAAACAAACTCCTACTTGCTAATTAAGATTAAGGATCACAGTTTTCTCAAAAAAAAAAAAAAAGAAAAAAGAAAAAAGCAGGAAAAATCGGGGCTTTTCTGTGTATCCCAGTCTCAAGTCTGTAAGCCTTATTAAACCACAGTAAATAATGGTTTTTCATTACTTTGATTTATTTAGAGGTAAAGAAGCTTGAGAGATGCACATCCTGAACTTATTATATATACCAAACTCTTAAACTTTTAGAACTAAAATAAAAATATACTTCATGCTCCGGGAGCAGGAGCCAGTGTTTTGAAGGTTGAAACTATTTAATTTAAACTCTGACACATGGAAGAGATTTTTTTCCTCCACATAAACTGCAAAGATCTGAAAATAAAGATTGATAATAGAAAGGCAGTTTGACCCTAAGATGAACTTGGGAGTAATCCAAGATCTAGGAGGTCAGAGGAATTTCCTTATTACTTAATTCCTCACCCTCTGAAGGCCTGGAGTGACCTACAGAGCTTGTATTTGTCACCTGGCATAGCTGGTTTGGTTATTGAAGACTTTAATTTTATAATCCCATATTGAATCTCAACTATGTAGCCCAATATGAGTGTGGATGATGCCAACGAAGCCCAGACGAGGGTGTCAGATCTCCTGAAGGCAGAGCTACAGGTGTGCATGAGCCACCTGGCATTGGTTCTGGGAACCGTACTGAGGTCTTCTGGGAGAAGAGTACACTCATTTAGCTAGTGTGCCATTCTAGCCCCTAGTGTATTTAACCTTCATGAAATCAGCAATCTGATGCAAGAGGGCATGAATGAGTGACAAAGAGGACAATTCTGCCAATATTTAGAAAATACTGTTCTTTCTACTGAGAATCTGGCATTCAGGGAGTCCCAATAAATATGAAGTGTTGTCTTTTGTAAGAGGATAAAAATTGAAACTGTGAGAGAATAAAGAATGTGTGTTTGCAAATGACAAGCTTGCAGAGGAAGAAATTAGGAAAACCAAACCCTTCACATTAGACACAAGCAATATAAAATATTTAGGAGTTACTCTAACCAAGCAACTGAAGGACTTGTTTGAAAAAAATTTCAAAACTCTGAAGAAAGAGATTGAAGATAACATGAGAAGACGGAATGATCTTCCTTACTCATGGATCGGGAGAATTAGCATAGTAAAAATGGCCATCTTACCAAAATCAACCTACAGACTCAATGCAATCCCTATCAAAATACCTAAACAATTTTTTAAAGACATTGAAAGTTCAATTCTCAACTTCATATGGAAAAACAAAAAACCCAGAATAGCTAAAACAATCTTGTACAATAAAAGATCCTCCAGAGGAATCTCCATACCTGATCTCAAGCTGTAATATAAAGCAACAGTAATTAAAACAGCATGGTACTGGCACACCAACAGGCTGATTGATCAGTGGAATCAAATTGAAGACCCAGATATGAATCCATACACATACGGTCACTTGATTTTTGATAAAGAAGCCAAATCCATTCAAGGGAAAAAGGATAGCATCTTCAACAAATGGTGCTCGTCTAACTGGAGGTCTAAGTGTAAAAAACTGCAACTATGTGTCTAAAGACACTCTCCATATAGACTCAGGCAGAGAGCTGGAGACCCTGCTGGGGAGAGAAAGAGTGGCTTTCTGGATTGGCAGGACTGCAACCTCAAACAGCAGGGTTCTTCCAACAGTGTGTCACAATTTTCTTGTTATAGGATGACACTTAAGATATTAATTCTATATTAAGTATTTTAGGAGGTACAATTTTTTTTTATTTCTTGCTATCTAATACATTTGCTCTAAATGCTCATGTTTTCCTTCAAATGATTCTAATATATTATCTATCATGTGATTTAACACATCCAGGGAAAGAGAGCAAGAGATTAAATATAGATGTAGTTTCATACAAGATCATAATTTTCATTTACAAATGTGAGTGCATACTTGCTCCATTTGGTAATAAATAAATGAAAAAATAACCTTCTTTGTCATGCTTGGCTACAACAAACCATTTAATAAGTACTCAGCAAATATTTGTGGATTGTTTCAACAATTATCTGGGGGAAACAGAGAAAAGGCATTTCTTATTATCTTTCTAAAAAAACTGCTGTAAAAGAGAAGATATGATGAGAAAGGATGGCGTGGAGTCCAACTGCTTTGACCAAGAATCCATCTCTATTGTTTATAAAACTATGACTTTACAGTTTAAATGTACATTTTCTCTGTCTCAATCTGCCTTTCCTTTAAAGTGGGAGAAGCAGTCATAGTCACTCATGGTTTGGATGGGGATTAGGAAACTTGCCTTGCTTAAAGTATTTAGAGAGTAAATACTCAGTAAATATTTACTAGTAGCACTAATACTGTTTTCTTTGGAGTGTGGTCTCTACATATAAGTTACTGTGCTAACGGCTAACGGCTACTCTGGGGCAGTTTTGTATGTCTGTTGTGGTTCTATCAATAAAAGAGGCTTTGTGTGTCATGACAGCCCATGGTAGCAGCTGTGAAGATCCTGGTGGAGACTCTTAGTGGACCTGAAGCTACTTTAGGGTAACAGCTGCTAAAGCCTCACCATTGGGGAAGAAGCAAACTATGACATGGGAAAAATGTGGACAAACAGGAAGCTTCGAGGGCAACACAAATCCACATGAGGTTAAATCGGAACACGTGTCTATGTGTCTTTAACGACGATGATGGAGGTGACCTGCCAAAAATGCTATTATTCCTCAATATAGTAGGACAAAGACCAACTAAAGGACTATGGGGCCAGTTGTTATCTCAACCAAACAAGTCTGCCCAGACCCCTAATGACAAGAAAAATCTATTAAATTCCACAGCTGAAAGATACTGCTGCTCCTGCCTACCACATTCAATCCAATGTCCCAGTGGCTAACACAGGCATCGGAAAAGAAAGAGAAGTGAATTCTGGGAAATGCAGTTCTCCTGGAGCTAAATTCCTAACACAATTAAGCATTACACCTCACAATTGTAAAACCATTTAAAAAGCTCCCAGTAAAGACCTATACAATTAGAAAATGGAAACAAAACTGTTTTGGCAAAGAAATGGCAAAAGTCATGAAGCCTCAGGCCTCTGGCTGCTCCCTTACACATCTCCCACAGGCTTCCGCCTCCTGAGAACGCTGCACAGTCTGGATACCACTGCTAGTTCAACTCTCTTTCTCAGGAAAATGCAAACCAGCATGTAAACTATCAGATATGCCTTATCATAGCACAGGGACAGGATGTCAATTAGGCATCTATGTAAGAGTCAAATGCCATATTTGACCAGATTTCCAGTCAAGATAATCCAAATTATTAAAATTAAATCTAGCACCCACCATTTTTCAATAATGATCCAAATACCAAAATGACTATTAATGTCAGCCATGCAGCTGATAAATATTCTAATAACTGGATTGGTGTCTTGGTAGAGAACAAACAAGGCAAACAAATATGCACAAATCTACTTATTATGAACATTTTTCTCTGTATTTTATACACAATACTTCATAATTTTTATATGTACAAGATTTTGATATCTATATCTAAGTATTTCACAAGACTGTTCAAATATAAAATAAAAGTTTCTTAATAGCAAAGCATTTAGAGAAAGTACTTCCACAGGACACATCCTAATGGTGTGTTATATGTGAGGATGTGTGTACAGTGTAATTTTCATGTCAGATTCATAGATATAAGTATCTAAAGGGTTGGTAAACATTTCCTATAATGGATCAGAGAGCAAATATTTCCATTTTTGAAGGCGATATGGTCACTGTCTCACCTAACCAATGCTGCCTGGTATTATAGTGGAATAGCTATGGGTGGCAACAAGTCAAGGGACTGACATTATCTTCCCAGAAAAAAAAAAACTTGATGTAAAGTTAGGATATAAGTTAAGTTTCATGTATTATGAAATACATTTAATGCTTTTGCTAATGTTTAAAATTAAGTGCTGTTCTTTCTTCACCATCCCTAGAAATAGATCATACCTTCATGCAGATTATAGGTCATTCATCATTAATCAATCTCTCCTTTCAATAGAAATTACTAGCTACTTTAGAGCTTCAAAGAGAGTTAGCCAAAATACATGCATATTTTATATGAATAAATATAAACATCTAAGTTTATCAGAGACATCAGGAGATGCAAGATTGTTTTAAAATATATTTAACTGTTTATCATTGAAACAGTGATTATAGACTAAAATTACTGTGGCCATAAACTGCAATGCTTCTTCCTCATACGCAGCTGAAATAGTACAAATGCTTTGTGCATATGCTATTATGTCTAAAATTTTACTTTAATAAAATAAGGAAGGCGTTTTTGCCTTTGGATTTGTCTTTAAATAAATGTAAGCTGCTTGAAAAATTAAGTTTTTCTTGGCCATGGAACTCTATGTCGAAAATAATTAAATTATCTCTTGTCACATCATCTCAGCCAGTGTGGTTGAGTATCTTGCTTTTTCTATCGTATGGAAAAAAATGAAAGCTGAAGCATTCTGCCAATGTATTTCTTTCCCCAGTGCTCTGAAACCAGTTGACAAGATATCAGTTGCCATAGAAGCAAAAGAATAGAAGTTGTAATACACAAAATATGTCAAAACATGATATGGATTATCACATCAATCTAGCATGTAAGAACGACCCTCGCAGTCCTGCCAGTTGGTTATGGGATTGTCCCCCACCAGGGGCAAGCCTGGTATTCCATCAGGAAATATCACATTACTGTGTTGATTCCATTATGTTTATCTTCAGCAAGTGTTCTGGGCAATGTTGTCAGAGGCAACAAGCTAAGGAACAGGGGCTTCAAACTTTTAGGATAAATCAGACTAAAAGTCAAGACATAAACACTCTGAACAGAAATACAATTTAATATTTATTTCTAAGGAGAATTGTCCCATGATGATCATGATAAACTTTTCTCTATATCTAGCTATATGTTCTACATTTGTCTTTTGCTTTAATTCAATAATATATACAATGCAAATGTTTTTTCAAATAACTCAATTAGTAGTGAAGAAAACAACAGATTAAAAAATAATCACCATAGTTAATTTCCAAATTCAAGTTTGTGTAAGTTTCAAATTTGGGACTCGAACTTACACCTCTTGATCTTTAAGCATTTTCCTACATTCCTCTGTTTCTGTGAATGCGGTAACTATGAACAAACTCTTATTATTATGTTCCTGTATTTTCGTTGGAAATATGCCACTGTTCTGAGCAAATAACACATAGAAAATATAACAAAAAGCCTTAGACTATTTTAAGATTAGATTTAAAAATAACTGAGTACTACCCAATATGGTGGTGAGAGCCCTAATCCCATCACTTGGGAGGCAGAGGAAAGAGGATCAGTGGAAATCTACCCTCAAGCTACATGAGATCCAGTCTCACAACAAACGCACCAAGCCCCAGTGGGTCAGGACAGTGATGTGAATTTGAAAGATAGAACATAACTATATATTGACAAAATGGAGCTATTGAACGCCTTCCCTGGTCTTTTTTCAACTTGTTCATTAAAATAAACAAACAACAAACAAAAAAACCCAAAAGTTATGAATAGAACATAGAGTGCTTAAAATACTATTAAAAATCCTTTGTCTTATATTTATATAAGAGAATCTATATTAATTAGTATAGTTTGCTATAAAACGCAGTGGGCAACCATCAAAAATAGAACATAACAATCAATATCTGAAGGAAAACAGAAATTATTTGGGATATCACAAGTATATATCATATAGTTAAGTGGACAATCAGTAAATAGGTTCTGCTCTTCGTCATCAAGAATGAATGTGCCTATGATACCTCATTCCAAATGTACAGTCATTACTGAAATATGCCTTTCTTCAAAGTATTATATAATTACCGAGTATTTTTCTCTTAAAAGAAAACTTGGCTGTCTATGTGAGTATTTTTATCTTAAACTTTCAGTGTAATATTAACACATTCTCCCTGTCAGTGTTTTCATTTGCAGATTTAAAATATTTATTTCATGAGGACATTGGGGAAATCAAAGAGAAACGATGTGCATAGAAATCTGCCAGATGAAAGCACACTGGGCAAATCACCTATCATTTTATGAGTTCTCTCTCAAAAAAATACACAAATTTCACAGCATCTTTCATCACCCACGACCTCCCCATGATCAGTAAATGGTACAACTAAAGTGAATAATGGGAAAATCCTACCCTTTTGGTGTATTTCATCATATCAAACTCTCAACACTCTTTTGAAAGTGATTTTATGTAATTTAATGAAAACTACCATGGGGGACTGTATACCACATGTAGAAGGAATGAGAGCCATGAAAGTGGAGTGTTATCATTTTGTTAGAAATTTTCCAAAGGAAGGGCTAACAATTGAGATGTAATATGAATAAATTAATAAAAAAATAAATTACAATTAAAATTTTTTTCATAGTTTTAAAAGTATTCTGGACAACATATACTTTGCCTGTTTCATAGATTGACAAAACGATGTCCATGATTTCACTATAAAATGTCGTGTGTGCACATTGTGTATAGAGCACAATACACTATAACTTTTACTTCATTCTTCTCTACATCCTTGATAGTGGTTTTCTTTCTTCTTCATCTTAACCAGCACTCACAAAAAATTACCTTTGTTGATAACTCTTTGTCAATATGGGGAAATCAGATGTAATTCAAAGGGAGTACATCTACTGATTATCAAACAGAATTTTGCAGGCATGGTCATGTGGTGCCTGGTGAATAGCTAACACAGGTGAACAGAACAAAAGAACTCGGTAACATTTCTGAAATCACACCCACAACTTAATTCCTTTCTAAATCTTCTTGTATCAGCCACTCCACCAACTTTAGGCCAGCCCCTGCATACAACAAACGCTTTCGTCTCTGTTCCGCATGCAGGCAGCTGATTATCTTTCATCGTCAGCAGAATGAGTTATTTTTTCAAAACAACATAGTTACTGTAATGAGATGGCCATGGGGTTATGCTTGCACAGAGAACTTTTGTGATGAATAGACTTACTTTGTTCCTGTCTATTGTACAACCAATATTCATGGCCAAGGCCTCAAGTTAAAATTTTAGACTTCTAAGCAAAAAATTAAAGAAAGGGTTTCATTTATCTATTTTATTCATATTTTAATTGCACTTACTGTATTTTAATGGAAAGTATGCAGTCCTTTAAAGTAGTAAAAGGCTCTGGTTTTGTTTTTTTTTTTTCCTGGTCGCCTTTCAGTAGAGAAAGCATAGTTATGAACTGAATGTGGACTTTGAACTTAGAAGATCTGAAACAGCAATTGTATATCTATATGATGGGGTTAGCAACTTAAAGTTAAAAGCCCCAGTTTCTCCATAGGAAAACAATGACAGCTTTACTAATTTTTTAAACTAGGACAAACATATGCCACACATATGTGATGAAATTTCTGTTCAATGAAGAGTTGTTACTTTTGGCACTGTTTCCCAGAATGACTTATTTTCAGCCAGTTGTCATGGAAAAAGAAGTATTTCTGGACTGCCTACTCTGTTGAGAATATTTATAATTGTGGGGAAGAGTTAAATCTATTAAATTTGCTTAAAATTAAAATAAAAGAAAGTCAACCAGCCTATTTCTATACTAGTACCATGCTGTTTTTATTACTGTTGCTCTATAGTACAACTTGAGACCAGGAATGGAGATTCTTCCAGAAGATCTTTTTTTTGTACAGGATTGTTGTAGCTATTCTGAGTTTTTTGTTTTTCTATATGAATTTGAGAATTAATCTTTCAATGTCTGTAAAGAATTGTGTAGGTATTTTGATAGGGACTGCATTGAATCTGTAGATTGCTTTTGGTAAGAGGCCATTTTCAAT
Source organism: Acomys percivali (assembly GCA_907169655.1). Taxonomy (NCBI): domain Eukaryota; kingdom Metazoa; phylum Chordata; class Mammalia; order Rodentia; family Muridae; genus Acomys; species Acomys percivali. Next base: position 72,008,923 of record OU015748.1, on the reverse strand, counting down.
ATGTAGATTCTCCCAATCCTGGAACAGGGGAGATTTTTCCATCTCTAAAGACCAAGAAATAAACCCACATACTTATGGACACTTGATTTTTGACAAAGAAGCCAAAACCATACAGTGGAAAAAAGATAGCATCTTTTAAAAAATGGTGCTGGACTAGCTGCATGTCTACACGTAGAAAAATGCAAATAGATCCATATTGATCACCCTGCACAAAAGTAAAGTCCAAGTGGATTAAAGATCTCAACATAAAACCAGATACACTAAATCTGTTAGAAGAAAATAACAGGAAAGAGCCTTGAACTTTTTGTCGCTGGAGACAAATTCCTGAACAGAACACCAATAGCTCAGGTCCTATGGTCAACAGTTAATAAATGGGACCATATGAAACTGAAAAGCTTCTGTAAGGCAAAGGAAACTTTCAACAGAACAAAATGACAACCTGCAGACTGAGAAAGGATCATTACCAGCCCTACATCTGACAATGGACTAATATCCAAAAACTATAAAGAACTCAAGAAGTTAAACACCACCAAACCAAATTATCCAATTAAAAATGGGGTGCAGAGCTAAGCAGAGCACTCTCAACAGAGGAATATTGAATGACTGAGAAAAACTTAAATAAATGTTCAACGTCCTTAGTCATCTGGAAAATGCAAATCAAAACAACTCAGAGAGTCCATCTTACACCCATTAGAATGACTAAGATCAAAAAGCCAAGTGACACCACATGCTGTCAAGGATATGGAGAAAGGGAAACATTCCTCCATTGCTGGTAGGAATGCAAACTTGTATGACCACTATGGAAATCAATCTGGCTCTTTCTCAGAAAATTGGGAATAGTGCTACCTAAATACCCAGTTATACCACTCCTGGGCATATACCCGAAAGATGCTCTACCATACAACAAGGACACATATGCAACTATGTTCATAGCAACTTCAATCAAAATAGCCAGAATATGGAAACAACCTAGATATTCATCAACTGAAGAATGGATAAAGAAATTGTAGTACATTTATACAATGTAATACTATCCAGTGATTAAAAACAAGGAAATCTTGAAATTTGTAAGAAAATGGATGGAACTAGAAATGATCATCATGGGTGATGTAATCCAGAAAGACACACATATGGTATATACTCACTTATATGTGGCTATTATCCCTACATATTAGTCCTCTAAGAAACTCTACCCAGCGGGGATTCAGGACAGATACTGGAACTTGCATCAAGACCTTGGGCAGAGAGCTGACAGTTGTATGGAAGGTCAATGTGAAATGGAAGGACCCAGAGGGGTCAGGAGCTTGACAGGGAGACACACCACCAAGGCCAGTGGGTCTGGACCCAGGGGACCTGCACAAACTGATGCCAATGAAGGACAATGCATGCAAAATATCTGTACTCCCTGTTCAGATGTAGATGATGGACAGCTCATTCTTCATGTGTGTAGGGAGTGGGGAGAGAGGGGACTGCCTCTGACATGAACCCTGGTGACTGTGACTTGATCACTGCTCCTTGGCAGGGCAGCTTTATGGGCACACAAAGGATGGAATTCAGGGTACCCTGATGAGACCTGATAGACTGTGATAAGATGGTGGGGGAGGAGCCCCCTCCCTGTCAGAGGTCTAGGGGAGAGGATTAGGGTAAAAGAGGGAGTTGGACTGAAAACTGGAAGATAAGAGTGAGAGGTTAATAATTGTAACGTAATGTGAATAAATTATAATAAATAAATTAATTAAAAAAACAAAAATAGTCTATTTACTATATACATTATATCAAAACATCCCACTGTATACATTAAATGCACAAAATTTAAATAAAAAATAAAAGGAAGTCATCAGCAGAGTTAAAATTTACCACATTTACCACAGACAGTGGACTGAAAATGAATAGAGTATAACAGGAGTCTTTGCTTTATAATGAAGAAATGAAAGAACTGGCAATGAGATGTGAGGTGAAATGAGATGATCAGTTTGGCAGAAGGAACATGTCAAAAACATCGCAGTACTCTAGGAAGCCAAATTGCTATAGGATTTAAAAATCATTTTGAGAACAAAACATTTCATGTTAGTAGAATATATAGTTGTTGAGTCATTTGGGATATGTTAATGGCAGGTCAGCCAAAGGAAAGATGTGATGTCAGGTGACACACTCACTAATGGTGTTACTAACTTGGTGGTGGAAATGACAATTGCATACAACCAGGACCTTTTGTCTCTAAAACTTCTGAATGGAGAAATACTTGTTTAAGAGAAGGAACTAAGTCTCAATATGAAAAAAGAAAGCCTGTGACATCTTCCTCAGAGTCTTCTTGCCTCTCTTCTTTCTCGGCACAAGAGTCTCTACTTAAGAAGGGTGAGACAAAAAGTTGTCAAAATTTCAAGCCCAGACAAGACTCCTAGTGGAGGGAAGAGAACACCAGCCCACCCACAAAAACTTTGATCAAAATATTACCCTGCCTAGAAGATGTGCAAGGACAAAGATAGAGCAGATAGAGCCCATATTGAGAGAATGTCCAACAAATATTTAGCTCAACCCAAGAAGAGCCAACTCCTGACACTATTAATGATACTCTGCTATGCTTGCAGACAGGAGCCTAGCAGAGTTGTCCTCTGAGAGGCTACACCCAGCAGCATTTTGAAACACATGCTGAGATTCATAGCCAAACATTAGGCAAAGCATAAGTAGTTTAGTGGAAAGAGGGGAAGGATAAAAGGACCTGGAGGTGACAAGATTTCCACAAGAAGACCAACAGAGTCAACTAGCCAGGGCGCAGAGGGACCTGTGGAGTTTCAAGGACCAACCAAGTACCATGCATGGATTGGACCTAGGTCATTTATATAGATGTAGCTCAGGCTTCACATGGGTCCAGTAGTAGTGAGGGCATGTGTGACAGATGCAACAGTTTGCTACAACTCATTCTCATAATGCTAATGCTAATTAATGAAATGTCCTGGTACAAGCATCTCAATCCTTCTAAGACTAAACTTCCAGGCATGTGAAGATCTCCTTTGGGCAGAAAAGCCAGTTCTTTTTCTATTGTCCTGAACTGGGGCATTTCTTTCTTTCTGCCCATGGACAGCCAAGCTCCTCTTCCTCAACCCAGGGAGCTCCAGCGTTTGAAACAGTGCAGTTGACTATCTAGACTCCATCTTCTCAAATCTTATGGCCCCTCAGCCTTGACATTATTTGAACCAATTCTCCTCTCAGAGCTCATCCTGGGTACTCAGCATTAACTGGTTACAAGCACAGATTATAGTTGCAATGCCTAGATTTGAACCCCAACTCTATCATTACTTATCATGGGATTGTGGGCAATTTATTAAGCCATCTCTAAAATCATTTAAATTGGGGCTAGCAGTAGTACCAGCTTCTTATTTTTTTAATGAAATTAATATATACTAATTAGCACATAAAACACCATATTTTTTCTAATAACCACTATGTGTGTTGGTAAATAAAACAAAACTTCACTAATGTGGTCAATTGATGTACTGCTGACTTAATTTTGACCTAGCTTCCAGATTTTCAAAGCAGTGTTACTGAGTTTAGTAAGGTGTTGAAGTCATATTGATTTTCTTTGTATGGCACTTGTATGATGGACTATCATTTGCTGAAAAGAACAAAAATTACTATATTAAAACATCTCTGTACTAGAGACTAGCCCAAGGAATGTGTGGGGTATTCCATCTCTTCCCAAATAAATTGATGGAAAATGAGGGATGCTCAGTCCTCTTTCTTATAAAATGAGTGTCTACCCATGTGATATTGCAATGTGACATTTTCATCTACAAATGTGTTGGAGGCCATGCCCAGCTATCCATGAGTCTCATACTACAAACAACAATGGGTTGGACGTGCCTGGGTGGATAGAGCAGTTGAAAAATGCCATACTTCCCAGGGAAATGCGGGGTGGGGATTCTGAAAAATACCTCTCTGGCACCAGAACTCCAGAAGTCAACTAAGCAAGCACCCGAGAAGAGGAGATCCTTCCATTACAATTAGCCGAAAAGTCTAGGAGATGAAGAGGAGAAGAAGAAGTCTATTCTTGGTTGTCAACTGGACTGCATGTGGAGTTAGCTGAAACCCCAAAATGGGGCGCACCTGTGAGAAATCTTTGGCTAATTTGAGGCTGAAATGCTCACTTCTCTTCTCAGTCTTTGAGGTTGGAAGCTATGACTTTCATTTAGATCTTTTGAAATGGGAAGACCTACCTCTAATCGGAGTCAGGCCTTCTGCTGGGAACTTATATACGGATATGGAAGAAGGAAGTTTTCTCTTTGCCTGAGAAAGCCTCAGCAACAAGGCCAGTCATTTACTGGCATTAGAATCTACTTCTTTGGGACTCCGGTGTATACTGAAAACCAGCTGTGACATCCAGCTTTGTGGATTGAACAACCACTGGATTCTTGGACCTTCCTTTCATGGGCAGCCATTGTTGGATAAGCTGGACAAAACCTGTAAGTCATTCTAATAAATCTCCTTCATATATATATATATATATATATATATATATATATATAGAGAGAGAGAGAGAGAGAGAGATTCACTCTATTAATTCTGTTACTCTAGAGATGCCTGATTAAATCAGTCAGTAACTCAAAATATGCTCCCAAAGTGAACAAGATCAACACGAGGAGTCTGGCTCAATTACTTATAATTTAACTGGTGTCCAAATATATACTTTTACACGTAACCACAGCTCTAGAAGAAGGAGGCAGTTCGATTATTTAGCAAGCATTTGCGCCTATTTGTGCTCTGAGAGGAACACAGCACTATACATTAAATGAGACATAGAGCCTTCCAACACACTGTGGCTAACTAGGAAAGAAAACCTTGAGGCTTAGAAGGGATCTGGGAATTTGACATGACTGCCATTGTTTTCAAAAGGAAGTGAAAAGGGATACCAAATATTTCTTGCATGATGTCCCAGTGAGGAAATTCTTATACCTAGCTGGGGAAGGGCACATGAAATCGATGGTGGGAATGAAGCTCTTCTGACCCGGTGGCTTATCTAAGCAGAAAGTCTCTTCCCTTGGTGGTACTTGAGAGGCTTGTTTGTACTCACTTGATCCCTGCAATTCTCCACCCCACACCCAACCCCCATGTGCCTGAAAACAGTTAAAAGGCAAAGCAGTAAATCAGGAAGTCTCCAAACACAGCAGGGTTCAGTTTACAGTACAGCAGGGTTAGGGTTGAAAACTGAAGTCTAATTCCATTTTCAAAGCTGAACATCTAATGGGGATTATCATTAGTGACAGACAGCGTGGTGTCAAAGGGTCGTGTCAAGTTCCAGACCTTGTCATGCTTCAAATTCCTATGTTTAACCAAAGGTTAACCAAATCATTGCTGGTTGCAAACTGCTGCTTCAACCTACCGTGGGTGGCCTGACTTTGCCACTGAGTCAGCCTCTGCTGATAAGGAGACAAGTATACTTAGATTTCATACCCACATGGCCTTGATACTGAGCCCTGTTAAAAGCCAACCAGCACATGAGAAGTGTAGACTAAGGAAGCTGTGACTTTTTATCTTTATAAAATACATAATATGTAACTATGTACATCATAATATGCTACCACATAACAACTATCACTTGATATTGTTTGCTTAAACAACATTATTGTGTCATGTTTGCTCCGAGGTGCTCAGAGCTGGAGGGGAAAATCCTGCCATCAAGCTTAGTCAGACACAGAACAGGACTTCAGATTCATCATCATAGTGAATATTTCATTGACGGGACAGACAAAGATGATCCACAGGACTCAAAGTGAGCTTGGAGAATCAGGCTGAACTGGAAAAGACCAGCAGAGGCTTGCATATCATGGATATGCAGGCTTCAGAAAATGGTAGGCAAATACCATGAAGACAAAGAGTTTGGGTGGTCATGTGTCTATTGCATGCATATAATCAGTGATGTGAGTACATGGGGGTTGTGTGTCAGGCCCAGTGAAGACGGAATAAATCTGGAGAAGTATGAAATCCCTTAAGAGCCTTTTGTCATTGGCACGTCTTTTAACTCTTGTAGTGTCTCTTCAAGAACTCAAGGGAGGTACCTGTTTGGTTCTTAAAAAATAACATTGCTGAGAGTTAACTAAAGAACTTTTGATGAAGTAAGTATGGAATGAGATCCAAAAATATATATATCTAATGAGATCCCAAGTGACACATTTCTGATGAGAAGATGCTATTTTATAAACCAGTAATTTGGAGATAGACAGGTTTTCTTGTTGTTGTTCTTGTTTTTAACCACTAAGAAGATGAAATAAAGAGAAGAAATGCTCGGTGGTGTTCCTCCTGTCACTTATAGAGAACCAGTTGTGGTTGTCCAGTGCAATGGAACATTTCTATTGATGTTATTGGGCCTTCAGTACAGCCAGCAGCCAGCTCTTCACTAGTGGCTGTGTAGGAAGAAATACCCAGGCACCAATCTCTCTGCCAGCTTCACCTGTCCCCTGAATCAGGAGAGTTGATGTTGGTGGCTACAGATGAACCTTACCTTCCAAATGTAAAGTCAGGTATGTAATCTAGATATGAGATGAACTTCATACCCCATCTTAGAACTTTTCAACACTCCTTCACTCCTGGCACTTTAGGCCTACCACTTTTGAGAGCTTGGTCATCTTATGAGTCCTCATATATAACATGTTGGTCCAGTTTTGATGTCCTCTCCTATACTAGACACGTTGTTTTCTTCCTCTGTCTGGCCACATCCAACCTACCTTTCAAACCCTGGCTCTCCTTCTCCTTCTTTAAATCTTTCCTTAATTTTCCAGTGTGTGGCATCCTGCCAGTTTTGACATTCTATAGCCATAATTGACACAATTAAAAGACACAATTTAGCACTTAAACATGCATTCTTCTGTTATTTTCTTCAGTAGCTGGCCAGACTGACTCCTGTAAGTCCTTGTGTGTCACACAGGGATTTATCAAAGTGTTCTGCAAAGAAGAGAACATTTAGAGTCTCAGATGCTGACACAACACATAAATCCATAATGCCAATGAAAGAGAGTATACATTTTTGAAACAGCCTCAGATATCAAGTGCCATAATAAGATGGAAAGAGTTAATTAAAAAAAAAAGTGCACCCCTGATAAGCATTCCATTTTCCTCTGCTTACAGAGCTTAGAACTATGGGAACAGCATTATTTTCAGATTTCTTGGTCCCATTCTTGTTGGCTTTTGCCTTTGCTCTGTTTTGTAATGTTTGTCCCTTCCCTTTATAACTTTAAAGTTCTAAGCTACAGACCACAGGGAGAGGAAGGAATTATTCACCTACAGAATCTTAGCTCTCAAGACTCCAGAAGTGTGCCCTCTGCACTCTCTCCCATCTCAGCTTTCCTGCCCCAGACCCTGGATATAGATCCAACTGGTTTCCTTCTGAATTGCAGGGTACCTACATGGCCCTTCCCTAGTAGACACCTCCACACACCCGGCTGTAACACTGTGGTTTTCAGATCATTCCCAGATGACCTTCCTAAATCAATACTGTTACTCCCCCTGTCTAGACCTAGATGTTAAGCTTGGAGATATGTTTGGCCAAGGGTTTTATGGTCTACAAGCTTATCCTGGTATAGATAAATGTAAAGTGTGTTACTTCCTCCCACGGCCATGCTCTTTTTCCTTGTTATCATGATAGGATGATCACTAAAGCACTGTAGTTCTCACAGAAAGTGAACATGGGGATCTTTTAACTAGGCTTTCTCATTCATCATTGTCTTCTATTCTTTGCTCATAGTGTTTTTCTATGTTTATCACAAAGAAGAATTCAATGTCTCTCTTATCCCATGGGAGAATTGTGGTAATGCAGGCATTCTTTTTCCCTGTGTTCATTAAAATTAGATTGGTCTTCCTGTCCACATTGAATGCAGTTGGCAAATATGCTAAAATAATTGAATCCATACACACCCACATATATTTAGACACCCCATTTTTTCCACAGAATTTGGGAACTCTTGAAAGATAAGTGAGGTCAATGCTGTCTAAATGTGTATCCTTTTCGTCCACCATCTTCTTCCTTCTTCTGCATTTATTACTTCCTGGAGTCAAGGTGGATGCTGCCTTTCCCTCAACCCATTCTTTAAGCCTACTCCTCTTTATTTTCATGACCTTCTGAAATTTGATACAATCTTATTACTGAGTTAGAACAATTTTAAGAATTCAAAGGCGTTCAATAATTGTATAAGACCCAATCTTAAAACTAGAGATGTCATATTGATTATTGGCCTTAAATATAACTGTCCTCTGGATTCTTAGAATCTTGGTGGCCAATGACCATCTTTGGCATTGGATCAAAGTAAATAAGAACTTAAAAGCCTGGCTGTACTTGGAGAAGATGGAAAGTGGCATATGTTAACTGATCTCCTGATTTCTTTGTGTTTCTTAGCATTTACAACAAGTGCTAAATGAGGATTTGGGAAATGAGGACATTGCCACCATAATCTTAAGTAAGCGATCACATGAGGGAGTGCTTCTTGTAGCTGTCAAGTCTGCCATCTCCCATCAGTAAGTTATAATTTCATTTGTATATTTTGAAAGCATCACTGAAGGTACAGCCAAAACATACCATGAAATCTACACTTTAAACATCTTGTTAATTTATATTTTATACTACAAGAATGGAATTTATAATTTATTTGCCAGACTGTTGTAAGGGTGGTATTGATAACAATGTTTTAATTAATTTTGAAAATATAAGTTTAAACTTTCTATATGATCAAGATCATGAATCTATTTTTGAGTAACCATAAGGCAGAATGGATAAAACCAAATGTCTTTACTATTCACAGTAAGCATAAAAATATCATTTTAGATAGACAGCTTCCAATGACTCCCCTGGTTCCCTTAATAACTTTACATTCTGAAATCTCAAAAGCTTTGACTGATACACTGATAAATGCTTTCTTCTGTTTTTGATAAAGAAGAAACCATTGACCAAAGATAAAGCCAAGTTTTGCCTTTAAAATATCTCCCATGAATGTCAAACTATGTCAAAGCCTAATTCTTACTGCAATGTATATTACAAGCACTGCACCAGTCATAAATCCCAGCTTTAAATCCAGATCTTATAATGACAACGTTGCATTCAAACAGTTATTTTGTTGGCAAGCTTCCTCTGAAGGCTGAATTCGGGGATTACAGGGTCATCCTCAGTCCCAGTGAATCCCATAAACTTGTGAATACGAAGCCCTTCTTTTTCTATGGCACTAAGTGTCATAATAAGGAATGGAATATGTCAATAACCTGCCCTGTAGATTTCCTGTCTTAGATGTCTGGATTTGATCACATCTCAGGTAATAATTTTGCCTCATAATTATTTAAGGGGGCTCATCTGGGCAAATGGTTGACTAAAGTAACTACTTTTTAAATTTAAATTTGTATTTACTTTTGTAGTCTTGGGAGCAGTAACTTAATAGTTGATATTACTGAAAATCTTCAAGAAAATTTACTAATTGTAATCTATCTCAATATACCAAACCCTCATAATCAAAACTGAATGTTTTCCTCAATGTGTTTAATATGTGAGCCTTAAAATTCTAAGCATCAAGTTTAACTCAGCTTTTAATAAAGACATGTACAACACCTTTTTCTTTGTCATTTCTCTAATTAGATTTTTTCTACTACTATGAATTTCATTACCTGTAACCTGCCAATGACTCTCTCCACACTCACGTAAATAGCACCCTGCTTGTTATGCAGGCTATGCACAACTGACATAGCTTTACCACGTGTGTGCATATACTATGCTTTTTGCTTTCGCCATTTTTTCCCTTAAATTCAACCCTCCCACACTCCCCACCCTTCCATTCTTCCTACCCGTCCATTCTCCATATGCCCACTCCCCACCTCTACTCCCAACCCTGGCTTCAGCTCCAGAGTGCCATTTCTTTTACTTAGCATTTCCTGACCCTCTTAGCTACTTCCATTTTCTTCAACTAATGTGCCATTAGCCTATCACTTCTCAGAACAGTGGAGACAGTGTGTTTTTTTTTTCCTCTGCCATTCACAGCCAGATACTAAAGATGAAGTTTGTATAACACACATGCTGCATGAATGAATGGAAAGCACTGCAGTCTGGGACTCCTCACAAGCTATCATCTTTTTTACCCTCATGTAATAGTCAGTAGTGCTGATTGCTATTGTTAAGACACCTCCCACTTCTTTTTCTGAGAATTTTGTAAGAGTAACCACCTTTAAGAGCAGTGTCCAAGTCCGATATTCATCACTTCTAATGTTATTCTAAAATAAAAAGAATAATAACATCCATACAGATCTTGAGACAAAGAGTTTTATATGCAAAATTTTAAGAAAAAAAATCAAGAAATTGTACTTTGGTACAAAGATTTGCAGTAGGCTTTCCTAGCTATAGCATTTCTAAGATGGTAGAAATGTATATGCTTAGACTGAGCTGAATCCAAAGGCTTCTTGCACCACACCTGCTAATCGCTAAAATGAAAGATCTGTTCCAAGATGTAACACTACACGGTTGGCTGTTCAGCACTGCTTACATTACTACATGTTCATATATGACCCTCCTGGGACTATTTCTATTGTGAAGTCTACAGAAAAACTGCCCCTACATTCTTCTGAGTAGAGAATGCAAACATTTCACTCATGTGGCACTTGTTTGTCAATTAAGGACGGGCAGAGAAATTGATGAGGGTACTAATTATTCTTGAAGGAGCCTCAGCAATAGAGGCATTCATAGATCTTAAAACGCAGAACAACAAGGGAATCCATTTCCCCAAACTTTGAAAGGCTTGGATTCGCAGACGGCACGGCTGGTGAACAGAACTGGGCTTCTCAATTAAAAACAGCCTTATACTCTATTGGGGCTAGACACGGCCCATGGGTGTTAAAGCAGTAGGTGTGACCACTTCTTACAATTGTGAAATTATTTTCTTTCCAACGTTAAATATTTATGCATAATAGAGGAGTATTGACCGTAACTGTCTTGTCTAATCTTTTGTCTTCTTGGGTTTTATGAAAAAATTTTTTTGGGTTTTATGAAAATTAATGTGTTTTTTTTCCTCTAAAAATACCAACAAAGAACACCACAGTAGTTCAAGGGTTTGGATTTCCTAAAAAAAAAAAAAAAAAAAAAAAAAAAAAAAAAAAAGGCTCAGTTGCTCCCTATTCACGCTAACTATGCAAAGAAACAATTCAGGCCCTAAGTGAAATTGCCTTGGTCTTAAAAAAGGACAAGTCCAATTTGGTTTTTAAGCCACAGATGTTTGCCTGAGTCAAAGTTGCTAGTCAAAATATTCACAGAGAGTTAGAATAAATTCTTTGACTTTTTACAATAATGCAAAATGGCAGTTACTCTGAGCTTCTTGCAATGGAAACTAAAAATACTTCTAATGTCTGTGTCTGTCCATTCTCCAGAAAGGAAAAACTATATAAGCAATCAAGCTGCAATGAAAGAACCACCTTGAGTGAGAAGGTATACATTGCTGTAGAGATCCAGGACTAACTCTCCCTAGAATATTTGTAGCTTTGCCTAAATGTGGCCAAAGACTGAGCCATTTCTAGACCAAAGGAAAGAAAATCTTCTTTTACAAAATGGAGAGATATTACTGGTACGTATATAGGATAGAAAATATTTGTATATGTCCTAAAACATGAGGAACTCTGACATTCATAAAATACAGATGGAGAATTGTTTCAATTTGCAGAGCACCATAGTGAGTCCTTTGCAGACATGTACATATTTATCATCAAAGAGCTTATAGTTCACTAGTGTCATGAGAATGTAACAGTTTGAGAAAACCTTGGTATAGAACAGGATAGAAAAATATTGTGGGAAAACATGAAATATAGGAAACCAGTTCTCAGGCTGAGGTGCTCCAGAGTACATATGGTAACTGACTATGCATAGTTGCTTGTTGTTGGGGGTTTTCCACTGGCTAAACTCTTCTTCTCTGATTTTAAGACTCCCAATTTTTTCATCATTGATATAATAAGAAACAAATGCGATCTTGAGAAATCGCATCTTTTGATTATCCTGGCCCTCTCACAAAATGGAGTTGCTGCTATCACATGATTCAGGTTGCTGCAGTGGCAATGATTTCTTTTACCTATTATAATATATTTGATCTGCCTTAATAATTCAAAAGAGCTGGCAATTTACAAAGAAAAGTTAGCTTTTGGTTACTTAGAGCAACTGTTATGAGATGTTATGGTTGGTAACCACATTTGAACCAAGGAAATATCTTGGAAACATACTCCTGACTAGGACAGAAAAGACAGTCTTCTGAGAGGTCTACCCAAGTTATTCCATGGCCAACACACTTGGTCTCCAAGCTCTCTCACAGCTAAAATTATGATCCTGTTAGAGCAATCAGATTGCTCTGATCTCTGAAAGGAAGTAGAAACTGAGGTACCATTTGGACATACAGGTAATGCCAAGGATTCTATCTATGAAATTTTCATCAAACCAGGGAAGCAGACACTGCCTAAGGATCTCTTGTGAGGAAGAGAAATAATTCTAAGGATAAATGGGATATAGAAGAAACGGATAAGAGTTCTGTGCTTGTTTCATAAGCAGAAGGCCTGGAATACAAGAAAAAATACGCACAGCATTCTCAATCCAGATATTACTTCTGAACGAGAATAGTAACTCAAATAACTCTCTCTCCCCCCTCTCTGTCCCTCTCTCTCTGTCTCTCTCTATGTCTCTCTTTGCCTCTGTCTCTCTGTCTCTCTCTGTCTCTCTGTCTCTCTCTCTCTTTCTCTCTCTTTCTCTCTCTTTCTCTCTCTTCCTCCCTCCATCTTTGTTTGTCTTGTGGCCCCATGAATGGTCTTTAAGCAGAAGCTCAGCTAAGAATGGACATGGGCATAAGACTGCTATTCTACATCTATTATTGGCTGTTAACTATCTTCGTTTTGGTCTTTAAATCCCATCATATGTTTTCCTCCCAGTGCTTTGAACTTTGGGCAATAATTGATAATTTACTACCTGGAGTCTCAGGGGTTAATAGAGATTATAGAGTAGTGAATTTACAGAATTAACCTGCTCTCTCAAACCTTCTGTCTTCAATCTGTCTTAATACAAGGATGTGTGGTTGGTCAGAGAAAGACTTTTCTCACCTAGATTCTGGAGTTAAAAATAACTGCTCCACCAAAACCACCTGAAACAGACTCAAGTATTTCACAGTGTGTTTGACTAAAACCTCAGTCTTCTTCAGAGTGCTATTATTAACTTTCCATCCTTATACACAAACTGGGATACAGTATGAGCAATAACTACACCGGCACTACATTTCCTCTTCCCTTCTGAAATTTTTTAGCACTTTCAATAAAGATACCTATGAAGATTTTTGGTAAACAAAGTAGGTGTGCAGGAACTTAGCTCCATCAAACCAAGGATAGCACCACTGGCTCTCCACCAATGTTGTACACTAACTGTTACCATCCATCGAGTAGTCTGCCAGTGCTTTTCCATCTTCACATAGCCATGTCTTGGTCATGGTTATGACTGTTCTACTGTTGAGAAGAGACATCACAACCACACTAACTCTTATAAAGGAGGGCATTTAATTGGGGCTGGCTTACAGCTTTGGAGGTTTAGTACATTGTTATCATGGCAGGGAGCATGGCCAGACTCAGTCAGAAATGGTGACTAAGAGCTCTACATCCAGGTCCACAGGCAGGAAGAAGAGAACAACACTGGGCCAGGCATGGGTTTCTGAAACTTCAAAGCCCACCCCCAGTGATACACTTTCTCTCCAACAAGGTCACACATCCCAATTTCTTTTAAGTAGTGCCACTCCGTAAGCACTCAAATATATGAACCCACGGGACCCATCCTTGTCTTCACTCATCTTATTTTGAGCTAACACAAAGTTGTGTAAATAGTAGATGTTTCTTCTCTAACTTCTTTCATCAGCCTTTAATGCATAGCATTTGGCTTGGGTTATCAGAAATGACAGCATCTGTGGACAGGGCTGCTGCTCTGATCATGAGTTGAGCCAGCATCGAAGCTGTGTCTCGGGGCTGTCTTCTGACTCCCCAAAAGGAAAATTAAGATGGCTGTAGCTGCTTAGTTCCCTCACAGCTTCCCCATCCCAGGGCCACGTGCTAGCTTTTCCTTGAGCAGTGACAAAGAGTACTATTGTGTATGACCATCAACGAAGTTGAAAACTTAGAAGAGGAGAAAGAAGTTGTATGAGAGCTACAGTCTTTGCTTCATCAAATATTTCTAGGCTACCTACTTCTTGGTTTTCCTTTTTTTTTTTTCTTTTTCTCCCTTAGTATAATGGAAGAATTAGAGTTGAATCTAAGTTGAGAGCTCAGAAGATCATTTTCTACAAAGGAAAATGTCATATGAGAGCCTAATTGACAGAAGGTTCCTCCACCACTGCTGTGTATTACATATAAGTGGGGGATGAGAGATCTGAAATGCAGTTAATAGAAAGGCAAGTTCTGAGGCAGTGATATGAGCAATTGAAGGCAGATAGGAGTGCTATAGAAATAGCAGGACTGTGGATGGGATGACATGGAGTCTTGTTTGGTTCCAGCACTGATTGCCTGGCCCAAGCTGAGTTTCTCGGTTTAAGAGGCATAGTTCTGCTCTCTATTACCTGAAAGCTTAAGACACTGTTACTTATCCTTGATTTCACATTGGAATCCCCGGGGACCTTTAAAACAAATACTGATGTTCAGGTCCCATCCCAGAGATCCTGATTTAATTGGTCGGTGGTGTGGCCTGGGCATCAGGATTATTTAAAGCTCCCTAGATTCTCATGGATAGCTGAGCCTGAGAACTCTTTATTAGGGCTTGCTTTGTAAGAGGACAGAATGATTTAAGACTTGTGGGAAGACTCCCTCCCCCACACTTATGACCACTACAAACCCATCAAGCTATATGACAGCTCATCCTTAGAGAGTCATGCCACAGAATTCTGAAGGTTCTTCATTACTTATTAAAATTCATATAATCCTTGTGGATGTGACACCTTGAATTACAATGAGTATATCTTACCTACAATCAGAGAAAAACTAATTTGGAAAGAATCTCAGAGTTCAAAAGTTCAAACTGGCAAGTATTTTTATAATGATTTTTCTAGATAAGGGGACCAGCTATGGATGTATTGCTCCAATGCCATACTTTCATAAGCATTTATTTTGCTGTATTATGTGAGAGGGATTTTAATTGATGTCATCTTTTTATATAAGATTTTTTAACATATACTTTCAAAATGTACTTCTGTGAGCAGGCATGTTTAAAAGACATTTTCTTATCTCAACCTGTTTTAGAGTTTTATTTTATTTTTTGAGAAGGAGACCACTGTGAGTGACCTCCTGGCCTTCCATATGCCTCATTTATCTAAGTGAGCATTTCCTGCCCAGTTTTATCATCTGATGATTGCTTCCTGTGACTTACCTTTCACTTTCTACCTTTCATCTTAATTCATGTTATCATTGCTCTGAAGCCAAAGAGAATACATCACTGACAAATGCAAAGGAAAAAAAGCTCTCCCTTCTTATATGAAGAAGGAATGTCATACAGAATACATGGCAGTCCTGTTTGGCAGTCATTTGAGCTTCCACTCACCATAGTGGGACCAAGGCTGCAAATTTGTAACACATTAAACAATCCTCAGAAGTGAAGTCTCCATTAAGTTTTGCACTGAAGCCTTCAGCCCTCTAATTGGATAGTACCCTTTTTCGACTATAATCAGCACACTCTATCACAAAGATCAGAAGATCTTTCTATATTCTGATTAATTGG
Source organism: Acomys percivali (assembly GCA_907169655.1). NCBI lineage: Eukaryota > Metazoa > Chordata > Mammalia > Rodentia > Muridae > Acomys > Acomys percivali. The sequence continues at coordinate 71,993,193 of OU015748.1, read as the reverse complement.
ATGGTACCCTTTTTTGACTATAATCAGCACACTCTATCACAAAGATCAGAAGATATTTCTATATTCTGATAATTTCTTCAATTGGTTTCTTCACAGACTTGAAGTTTTTATCATGCAAGTCTGTCAGAATCAGCCTGCTCCACTTAAACCCAGTGTATCTTAGTACCATCTGCTGGTGAAATGAGCCAGTAAAGGAAAGATCACATGAGGGATTCCATTCCACAACGAGGAGTTTGTTGGCGGCTCACACAGGCAGGAGGATCCCACACGTGCCACACTCTTCTCTCCCTCTAGTACTGAGTGTGAAACTTAACACTGATCACAGTTCCAAGGTATTATGTGCTATGTCTTTCAAAACATTTTGCTTGCCCAAACGACAGTGCTATCGGTGATATGCTTTAAAATATTTGCATTTGAGATGTTACATAAGAGTTTTCATAAGTGCATGAAATCTCTCCACTGACCAGAGTGCAGCTCTTTTGAAAGAACTAAATGAAGAATGACAATCCACTCTGATCATCATCGCCCAGTTTCTGCTACCTCTCCAGGAAAAACAAAGCAGAAGTTGCCTTCACTTAGAAAACTGTGGTAAGGTAATACTTTTTTTTTTTTAGGATTAATATTTTAAATCTTGTACACTTTGAAATTTACCAATAAATTACTGGACTTGACCCCCCGCTAATTTCCACCTTCTCCAATTCGACTCAAATGGAGTGAAAAAACAAGTTGGTACTATTTGGTTAGTGATTCAGGCAGGCTTGAAATAACAAAGTTCAGCATAGCGTAAGTGTGTCCTTGAGTTTCAGAATTTGCTCTACCTCATACTAGTGTGAAAATTGGCAAAGATAATCAAAACTAAGTATTCTCATTCGTAACATGTGTCATGACTGGGCTTAACAAAATAGCAGCCACTTAAGAAGAAAGAGTTTTCATAAAATATGTGCTTATTAGCAGAGGAGTCAATACTTAGCACTGACCACTGTCCATAAAAGACCCTAGATTTTGTGTCAGAATGTTGGTGGAGATTGCATTAAATCTGTATATTGCTTTGTAGGATAACCATTTTTATTTTGTTAATCCTACCGATCGATGAGCATGGAAGATCTTTCTATCTTCTGATAACTTCTTCAATTTCTTTCTTCAAAGACTTTAAGCTTTTATCATACAAGTATTTTACCTGATTGGTTAGTGTTACCCCAAGATATTTTATGTTGAGTCTATTGTGAAAGGTGTTGTTTCCCTGATTTTTTCCATACCATTTGTCACTTGTATATAGAATGGCTACTGATTTTATAAGTTCTTTTTTTTTTTTTTTAATCCAGCTACATTGCTGAAAATGTTTATCAGCTATAGGAGTTTCCTGATGGGATTTTTTTTGTAACTTATATATGCTATCATATCATCTGCAAATAAAGATATTTGGCTCCTTCCTTTCCAATTTGTATCTCCTTTAGTTGTCTTATGGCTCTAGGTAAGACTTCAAGTTCTATGTTGAAGAGGTATGGAGAGTCGACAGCCTTGTCTTGTTCTTATTTTTAGTTGAATTGCTTTTAGTTTTTTTCCATCAAAGCTTTTTTTTCCAGTTTGGTGGAGTACAGGTTTTTGGTTTTGTTTGTTTTGTTTGGAGTTTTCTATTTGTTTGTTTGTTTGTCTTGTTTTATATTTGTTTGTTTGGTTGGTTTTTTGAGACAGGATTTCTCTGGGTAGCCTGTTCTAACCTGAACTGGCTTTTTGTAGGCCAGGCTGGCTTGGAACTCACAGAGATCTGTCTGCTTCTGTCTCTCTGAGTGCTGAGATTACAGGCCTGTGCCACTGCATCTGGCAAGCACAGTTTTTTTTTTGTTTGTTTGTTTGTTTTTTATTTATTTTTTATTTTTTATTTTTAATTAATTTATTCTTGTTACATCTCCATGGTTATCCCATCCCTTGTATCCTCCCATTCTCCCCTCCCTCCCATTTTCCCCTTATTCCCCTCCCCTATGACTGTTCCTCAGAGGGATTACCTCCCTCTGTATATGCTCATAGGGTATCAAGTCTCTTCTCAGTGACCTGCTGTCCTTCCTCTGAGTGCCACTAGGTCTCCCCCGCCAGGGGACATAGTCAGATGTGAGGCACCAGAGTACTTGAGAAAGTCAAATCCCTCTCTCCACTCAAGTGTGGAGACTGTCTTGTCCATGGGCTAGATCAGGGTAGGGGTTTAAATTTTTCTGCCTGAGATGATCATAATGAGTGAATTAACCCAGAAGCAGAAAGACTCAAATGGTATATACTCACTTATATCTGCATACTAGCCCAATGGACATGTCCCATGAAAGCCTTCCCTTACCAGGAAACTGGGACCGAGGGGAGGACATCCTATTGGGACTCTAGATGAGAGAACAATGGGTGAATAGCAATGTAGAAGGATCCAGTGGGTTCTAGAAACCTACAAGTAGAACATTATGATAGGCAGATTTGGGTCATGGGGTCCCGCTCAAACTAAGGCCCTAGCCAAGGACAATACAGGCAAGCACAGGTTTTAAAGTACATCCCTTGTCTGTTTAGTTTTTGTCTAGATCATAAGATTCTCTGGATTTACTTGATACCTGTTTTTGTCCCCTTTTAAATTTTGGATATTCTTTCTCTTTTCCCTTCCCCTCCCCCTGTTTGTGGAGAAAGGCGTTCTCTCTGTAGCCCTAGCTGTCTCTAGACTCACTCTGTAGATGAGACTTCTTTCAAACTCAGAGATCCACCTGTCTCTGCCTCATGAGTGCTGGAATTAAAGGCATGCACCACCCTGCTGGGCTTGGATATTCTTAGTTTTCATCAATTTTCTGTTTCAATCAATGTTCTTAAAATTTATTTTTAATTTATATATTCACTTTACACCCTGATCATAGCACACTTCCTCCTCTCCTCCAAGTCCTTCCTTCTCACCATCTTTTGCTATCCTCCTTCCCCTTATCCTCAAAAAAGGGGAACCCCTCCCTACCAGTCCACCCCAGAAAATGAAGTAGCACCATGACTTAGCTCATCTACTGAGGCTAGGCACGGCAGCCCCATTAAAGCAAAGTGATCCAAAACAGGCAACAGAGTACATGGCATAGACAGCACCTGCTCAACATAACAGTGGACCCATATGTTGATAAAACTTCCCACTGGTTACACATGTGTACAGGGGTCTATGGCCAGTTCATGCATGCTCTTTGGTTGGTGTTTCTGCCCCTGTAAGTCCCCATTAACTAAGGTTAGTTGACTCTGCTGGTCCTCGTGCAGTGTTCTTGTACTCTCCAAGTCTTTCTAGTCCCTCGCCACACTCTTCCACAGGATTCCTGAGGCAAGCTCTGCCTGATGCTTGCTTGTGAGCTTCAGCATTTGATTAAATCAGCTGTTGAGTGGGGCCTCAGAGAGGACTGTTAAGTTAGGCTACTCTCTGTAAACATAGCAGAGTATCTTTAATGCTATCAGGGGTTGTCTCTCTCCCAAGGGGGAGCTTGGATGTCAGGCTGGGCAAGACATTGGTTGGACATTCCCTCAGTTTCTAACTCTCTATCTCTGCACACCTTGTAGGCAGGAAAAAATTTGGGTCAAATGTTTTGTATGTGGATTGGTGTTCCCTTCCCATCACTACTAGTCTTGCCCTGCTAGAAGGTGGATGCCTCAGACTCCATGACCCCAATGCTAGGAGGCTCAGCTAAAGGCATCTCCACATCTTCCCAGTAGCCCACCATGTTGCAGGTCTCCAGCTTGTCTTAGTGATGCCCTGCTCTTAGTTTCCCATTTCTCTCCAAGCCCTCTAACATCCCTTCCTCCACTCTCTCCATATCTTATTTTCCTGCCTCATTTCCATACTTACACACTCTACTATCTAGTTCCATCTTTACTTACACTTTCACTGTGTGTTCCATTTCCCCATCTGACTGATATTCAAGGAGGGTCTCCCATGGGCCCTCCTTGTTAAGAAGCTTCTTTATATCTATGAATTGCAGTATGTTTATCCTGTACTATATGGTTAATATCTGCTTATAAGTGAGTACATACCACGTGTGTTTTCTGGGTCTGGATTACCTTACTCAGGATGATTGTTTCTAGTTCCATCCATTTGCCTGCAAATTTCAAGATTTCATTGCATTAATAGCTGAGTAGTATTCCATTGTGTAAATGTACCACAGTTAGTTTATCCATTTTTCAGTTGAGGGACATCTAGGTTGTGTCTAATTTCTGGCTATTATGAATAAAGCTGCTATGAACATAGTTGAGCAAATGTTCTTGTATGGTGGAGGATCTTTTGAGTATTTGCCCAGAAGTGATAAAACTATTTTGAATTTCCAAGAAAGCATCGGGTTGATTTCCAAAGTGGTTGTACAAGTTTTCACTCCCACCAGCAATGAAGAGGTGTTCCCTTTGCTCAACATCCTCACCAGTAAGTACTGTCACTTAATATTTTGATGTAAGCCATTCTGACAGGTGTAAGGTAGAATCTCAGAATTGTTGACTAATGAAGTTGACCATTTCATTAAGTGTTTCTCTGACATTTGAGATTTTTTGCATTGAGAATTCTTTGTTTATTTCTGTACCCCATTTTTAATTGGATTATTTGGATTAGTGGTGTTTAATTTCTTGTGTCTTTATATATTTTGGGTATTAGCCCTTTGTCAGATGTAGGGTTGGTAAAGATCTTTTCCCAGTCCCTAGTCTGTCATTTGCTTCTGTTGACAGTGTCCTTTGTCTTACAGAAGCTTCACAGTTTCATACGGTTCCTTTTACTAATTCCTGATATTAGAGCCTGAGCTATTGGTGTTCTGTTCAGGAAGATGTCTCCTGCGCCAATGAGCTGAATCCACTTCCCCCACTTTTTCTTCTAACAGATTTAGTGTGTCTGATTTTATATTGAGATCTTTAATCCACTAGGACTTTAGTTTTTTGCAGAGTGACAAATATGATCTCCTTGCACTTTTCTACAGGTACACATCCTGTTAGCCCAGCACCATTTGTTCAGGTTGCTTTCTTTTTCCATTGTATGAATTTGGCTTATTTAAAATTCAAGTGTCTATTCCCGATGTCACATTATCCCTCACCATCTATCATTCATGCACAAACCATAGTTATCCTTTAAAATATGCCAGACCTGTGGCCCTTTTTTTGAAACCCATGATTAACTGATTGGCTTTATTAACCTAAGAGGGTAAATGAACACAGCTGCTCTGACCCCCTCCGTTGCTTTTCAGACCTCATCTCCTCCTGCTCAGCCTTTGTTTGCTAGATTTTCCTCACAGTGCTCTTGCCCTGGAATGCTTTTCCTGGTGTCCACATCTCTGCCATTACTTGTGCTTAGATGGTTCCTTCTCAGTAAGGTCTGTATCAAGTGATGTAATCGTAGTCTTCACCTGATGCCCTTGGCACTCTGGGTTCCTCTTTCCTGCCTTTTTCTAATAAACAGTGGTGCTAATTTAAAATAAAATAAAATAAAATAAAATAATAAAATAAAATTCAAGTTTCCATAGGTGTGTAGGTGTTTTTCTCCTAGGTCCTAAATTCAATTCCACTGATCAACCAGCCTATTTTTATGCCAGTACCATGTTGTTTTTATTACTGTTGCTATATAGTACAGCTTCAGATCATGGATGGAGATTCCTATACAGGATTGTTTTATCTATTCTGGATTTTTTGTTTTTCTATATGAAGTTGAGAACTGATATTTCTAGGTCTATAAAGAATTGTGTAGGTATTTTGGTAGGGAATGCAATGAATCTGTAGATTGCTTTTGGTAAGATGGTCATTTTTACTATGTTGATCTTCCTGATCCATGAGTTTGGGAGATCTTTCCATCTTCTGATATCTTCTTCAATTTCTTTCTTCAGTGACTTGAAGTTTTTTCCATACAAATCTTTCACGTGCTTGGTTAGAGTTACATGTAGATAGTTTATATTATTTATGGCTATTGTGAAGAGTGTAGTTTGCCTTATTTCTTTCTCAGCCAATTTGTCATTTGATTTCTTAGAATCAATATTGTATCCAGCCACTCTACTGAAGGTGTTTATTATCTGTAGGTGTTCTCTGGTGGAATTTTGGGAGTTATTTATATACACTATCATACAATCTGTGGGTAGTGATACTTTGACATCCTCCTTTCTGTAGTGGATTCCCTTCATATCCTTTTGTCATCTTTTTCCTTTAGCTAGAACTTAAAGTACTATGTTCAAGATATATGGAAAGCATGTGTGTCCTTGTCTAGTCCCTGATTTTAGTGGAATTGCTTTGAGTTTCCCTACATTTAATTTGATGTTGGGTATTGGCCTTCTGTATACAGCCTTTAGGAATATGCCTTATATCCTTGATCTCTACAAGACTTTAAAAATGAATGGGAGTTGAATTTTGTCAAATGCTTTTTCAGCATCTAAGGAAATGATAGTATGGATTTTTTCCTTTCAGTTTGTTTGTATGGTAGACTACATTGATGAATTTCCATATATTGAACCATCCCTGCATGCCTGGGATGAAGCCTACTTGATCACAGTGAATGATATCTATGTTTGATGTGTTCTTGGATTTGGTTTGCAAGCATTTTATTGAGTATTTTGCATCAATGTTCATAAGAGAAATTTATCTAGAATTCTCTTCCTTTTGTTGGATCTTTGTGTGGTTTATGTAATAAGGTGACTGTTGCCTCATAGAATGATTTTGAAAAGGCTCCTTCAATTTTGATTTTGTGGAATAGTTTGAAGAATATTGGCATTAGCTCTTCTTTGAAGGTCTGCTAAAATCATCTGGTCTTGAGCTTTTTTGTTTGTTTGGGTTTTGTTGTTGTTGTTGTTTTGTTTTGTTTTGTTTTGTTTGGGAGACTTTTGATGACTGCTTCTATTTCTTCAGGAGATATAGGACTATTTAATTTGTTTACCTGATCTTGATTCAACTTTGGCAAGTGTACTCTATTAAGACAACTGTCCATTTCATTTACATTTTCAAATTTTGTGGCATATAGGCTTTTGAAGTAAGACCTAATGGTTCTTTGGATTTCCTCAGTGTCTGTTGTTATATCTCCCTTTTAACTTCTTGTTTTCTTGATTTTGATAATATCTCTCTGTCTTTTAGTTAGTTTGGCTACAGGTTTGTCTCTCTTGTTGATTTTCTCAAAGAACACACTCTTGTTTTCATTGATTGTTTTGATTTTTTCTTTTTGTTTCTAATTTATTGATTTCATTTCTGAGTTTGATTATTTCCAAACATCTACTCCTCTTGGGTGTGTTTGCTTCTTCTTCCCCCTAGGGCATCCAGATGTGCTGATTAAGTTGCTTATTTGAGATGTTTCCTATCTCTTCATGAAGGTACTTAGTGCTATGAACTTTCCTCTTAGCACTGTTTCAGTGTGTTCCATAAATTTGGGTATGTTGTACCTTCATTTTCATTGAATTTTAGGAAGTTCCTAAATTCTTTCATTCTTTCTTCTCTGACCCAGTTATCATTCAATAGAGAGTTGTTGAGTTTCGGTGTGTGTATGCTTTTTGTTATTTCTGTTGTTGTTGTGGTCCAGTTTTAGTCCACAGTGGTTTGATAGGACAGAAGGTATTATTTCAATCTTCTTGTATATGTTGAGTCTTGCTTTGTGACCTACTATATGGTCAATATCTGAGCAGAGTCTGTGAGATGCTGAGAAGAAGGTATCATCTTTTGTGTTTGGGTGAAAAGTTCTGTTGGTATTTGTTAGGTCCATTTGATTCATGACATTTGTTAGTGTCAATATTTCTCAGTTTAGTATCTATTTTGTTGACCTATCCCTTGGTGAGGGGGCTACTGAAGTCTCCCACTATTAATGTGTGTGGATCATGTTGTGGTTTAAGCCTTATCATGTTTCTTTAACAAATGTGAATGCCCTTATATTTGAGGCATAGATGTTTAGAATTGTGATCTCATCATGGTTGCATATTTCTTTGATGAGTATGAAATGCCTTCCTTATCTCTTTTGATTAATTTTGGTTGAAAGTATATTACATTAGATATTAGAATGGCTACTCCAGCTTGTTTCGTGTGCTCATATGCTACAAAGACCTTCTTCGCGCACTTTGCTCTCAGGTAAAGTCTATTTTTGTGGCTGAGCTGTGTTTCTTGGATACAGTAGAATTTTGGGTCTTGTTTACACATTCATTTTGTTAGTCTGTGTCTCTTTATTGGAGAGTTGAGACCACTGATGGTGAGAAAGTTTAATGACCAGTGACTGTTAGGTCCTTTTATGTTGATATCAGTTGTGGCAGTGTGTGTGCATTTGTCTAATTTTTGTTTGGCTAAGGTAAAGTTATCTATTTCCTGTGTTTTCATGGATGCAGTTAGCTTCCTTGGGTTAGAGTTTTCCTTCTTGTAAGTATCTTATATAAGGCTGGCTTTGTAGATAGGTACTATTTATATTTGTTTTTATCTTGGACTTTCTTGTTTTCTCCATCTATGGTTATTGAAAGTTTTTCTGCGCATAGTAGTCTGGACCGACATACTCTTCCACTCTTGTGACTAGACTTTGGAGGCCACACCTGCCTATGTGAAGCCAGGAACTTTCCTTGCATTGACCAGGTAACCTGAGGTCAGATACACACACACACACACACACACACACACACACACACACACACACACA
>OU015748.1:71960314-71977792 GCA_907169655.1 Acomys percivali | reverse complement strand
AAGAAGAAGAAGAAGAAGAAGAAGAAGAAGAAGAAGAAGAAGAAGAAATAATAGTGGGATGCTCAAAGTCATATAAACCAGAGGCTTGCTTTTGATGGGTCTTAAGTAAAGAATTCAGAATGCAGTTACTGAGCTCAGTGTCTGAAATGGCACTGCATTTATATAAACCAAATATCAAGCTGCAAGGACCAGGTCTGCATTAGGAAACTAGTAAACATGAAATCAGAGTACCCAGGGTTCAGAGTACTTGGGGCTCAAATTCATACTCCTTACACCTTGATCACTTAAAAGTCAGCTGGATCTCACTTTGTATTAGCCTTTTAGTTGTTTATGATGTGAATTGAGTTTAAATAAGCTACCCAGCACCACTTCTGTACACAGTGTTTCAATGGTTCAACACCTCCTTTGTTATCTCTACCAGAATCTGTCTCTTCCTAGCCAGCTGGAGGATGGAAGAAAATGTCCTCTCCAGCTAATCCTCTGGGTGTAGGGGCTAAGCCATGGTAGCAAGCAAAGAAATTGTAAAAGAGTAAGTTAGAAAGTTCTCAACATGGCTTAGTGGGTCTAAGTGTTTACTGAATAAGCCTAGTCATGGAGTTCCATTCCCAAGTCACAAACTAGACATTGTAAGCTTACTCCTGGTAGTCATCACTAACCTCCATACATCTATTGTGGCACACACATGCCCACTTGAACATTATGTGGTGGTTTGAATAAGAATGGCCCTGGTTTCCATAGGCTCATATATTTGAATGCTCAGTCATAAGAAAGTGGCCCTGCTTGAGAAGGACTAGGAGGCGTGGCCTTATTGTAGGAAGTATGTCACTGCAGTTGGGTTTTAAGGTTTCAAATTCCAAACCAAGCCCAGTGTCTCACCTTTCCTGCTGCCTGTGGATCTGCAGGTAGAATTCTTAGCTACTTCTTCAGCACCATGTCTGCTTGCAAGCCACCATAATCCCCACCATGATACCACAATGATAATGAACTAAACCTCTGAAGCAATAAGCAAGCAAGCTCCAATGAAAGGCTTTATAAGAGTTACCTTGGTCACAGAGTCTCTTTACAGCAAGAGAACACTGGCTAAGACACAGTTCCATAAACACTTTCTAATACATACAGCATATATGAATGTACAATAAAAAAGGAAGGAAGGAAAGAAGAAAGAAAGGGATGGGGGAAGTGAATGGGTAAGGGAGGACTGGAGGGAGATAGAGAAAAGCAGGGAAAGAAGGACTGTGACTTCAATGGAGAAGTAAGGATTGTGCCTGTTGTCTCTCACCGATTTAGAGAAGAGAGAGGAAGAAGGAGACTACTCAGAGACTAAAGAAATAATTGCTCTGTCCATGGTCAGAGGTATTGGGATCCAGCCCTCTTTTTGTTCCTCCTAGGCCCACTGTCATCAGAGACAAAGATCTTATCCTTTTTCATCTTTATGCTCTGATGAATGAATGATAATATTTAACATTTAAAATAACACAAATAAATACAGAACTAAAAATAAAGGTAAGTTCTAAGCAAGGTCACTAAGGGCTGGAATGAGAAAGAGTCATGAAGTCTAGTATGCCAAGTTGGGAAAGCAGACAGGGCAAAATTTAAATACAGAAAGAGCTGTAGGAAAGGAGTTTCTAGGCAGAGGAAACAGTATGAATTCTGTCTCAGCATGCTGTGTGATAACAACTCCAAGACATGGTTATTTTTACCTATCTCTGTTTAAAAAAAAAAATCAGTCACTTTCAGATCAAATTGCCCCATGTATGATTTCCTGCTTGCAAATCAAAAACAAAATTTAAAAATCCTAAATCATTTAAATTATCAAAATTCTTAAAGAATGACGCCAATCAGAAATATAAAATAAAAATTAAAACAGTGAATCAGGTGCAGTGGTACACGCCTATAATCCCAGCACTCAGAGATGCAGAGGCAGGTGGATCTCTGTGAATTCAAGACCAGTCTGGTCTAAGAAGTGAGTTCAGGACAGTCAAGGCAACACAGAGAAACCCTGTCTCGAAAAACAAACCAATCAGCCAAACAACCAGTGAGTATATGAAGTCACTTCTTTATATTATCATTCAGCATGCTGTGTATCACATGTACTCAATGTCCTCAGAGGCAAAGGGGAATCTCAGCAGTGTTCCAAACTGTACCCGGTCTTGCGAAATGCCCATCGTGGAGGAAGTCAGACCTTCTCTCATTCTTCTGAGAACGTGTAAGAAATCCCTGCAGATTTCCCGACACGTGATGCTTCCCGTTGTCTACTACAACTCCTGACCATTTCTATTTTGCCCACTTTATCCATCTCCTCACTAAAGCTCCTAAGGCAGATACTCTCCTGTGTAAAACCTTTCCCTCCCATGAGAATGATGGCACATCCAGGGCAGGGGTTGCCTCCTCTACCATCAGCCTTCAGGAGGGCCCATTCTCAGATCGAAGACTCCACTGCATGCACAACTGGCTTCTACCACGGAAACATCTTGTGTTGCTTACTATGTGGGCAAGAAGTTGTTGCTGGTTTCTGGTCTCAGTAGTTTACAAAAGTCCCATTCAGAATACATTTAATATTGTTCACTCACATCAATGCTCCCGACAAGAAGATTTAGTTTTAGTCTCTGGAGAAAAGACTAGTGGAGATGGTGTGAAACTTAAATGTATAGAAGGCAATGCCTTCAACTTTAGGCAGATGCTTTCATTTCTGCCTTTCTAAGTATGAAGTTTCACTCCCATTTTCCTGAAGAATTCATTAGCTCATCCAGGGTGGGGTCGGGCATCAATATTAGAGGAGCAGAGCACGGAAAGACTTGGTATTTGAGATGAAAACAGGCTGGCTTTCTGATCACAGAATGCTCTGATTCTGCAGAGACTTCATCCCTCTTTAAGGTAATAAAAGTAATCCCAAGGGGTGGTCATGATGTTCAGAGCAATGGAATGCAAATAAGAAAATATAATCTGGGGGAAACAAAAGAATCTTCAAAACTGTCCATGCTAAGAAATTTTTGGGAAGGAGACAAATTGAAGTTTGAGGGAAATAGGTATTTTTCTGATGTCCTTTCTGATTGATGCAAGGGGAACATCCCAGAAAGGCAGAGAAGAAGTAGATCTGTATCATATTAAGGCCTTCTTAAAAGAGACCGCTTACGGCATGCACAGATTCATCAGCTAGTATTGTCTATCATAGTGACCAGGCAGCATTTAGGGACTCAGGCAGAGTGGCCCTCAAGCTTAACCTTTGAGAAGCACCCCAGGTTCCTTATAAGAAACTGTGCATCAAGCTGAGCTTTTCATAGTAGCTGGACAAGATAGCCTTACAGCAAAGTTATGAAGCAGGCTGAAGATCAATAGAACCACATGCATGTAGGGTCTCTCCATGGCAGAGCCAGTGCTGAGCTCATTTACTGGTGAGAGGGATCTCAGATATAACCACATTGAAGAAGGCACCCTCAAAACCATGTCAGTTGTGAAGGCAAGACGATCAAAAGGATTAGCTGCAAGGGGCACACACTGTTGTAGAGTCTAGCCAAAATAGACACTATTGTGCCTAGGAACCTCAACTCTTGTCACTATTACAGTGGCTTGTACCTTATTCCTTTAGCCATATGCTCAGGCTAACTTAGGTCCCAAACTAAAGACACTAACCTAGGGAAAAAAAGAGTGAGATGGAAGGGTATGAAAATGACTAAATGTATTATTTCAAGAAAGATGAAAAACTTAAATAGAAGATTTGAGTCAGATAAATATATCAAAGGTTAACTCTGTGTTTTGATAATGATGAATTTTACAAGCCCCTTATTTTGAATGCTTATTTCCTTTTCATTTTGCAACTGTATGTCTAAAAAATATACTGATAAATAAACAAACATTGCTACTTTAAAATTTCAGTATCTCACAAATCCTAGAAAGCACAACATAATATCTTAGTCCTCTCTGATTTGCACACCTCCGGAGCTCATTGCTCTGGAAATATAAATTACTCTTAGCAAGAAAAACCAAGTCCACATGATGGAATTTCATATTTAAATAAATATTTATTTTCTGTTTTTCTATAATTTTGGTGTGTGTGTGTGTGTGTGTGTGTGTGTGTGTGTGTGTGTGTGTATGTTGAGTGGAGGTAATCACAACTAGTTTGTGAAATTCTAGCTATAAACATTGTTCAGTCACCACACAAAGGTTCACAAAGGCTGTGCCTTCCAAGAATAATCTCTCAGGGCCCCATTCAACAACAAATATTTCCCAACTTCCCTGTGCAGAAGTCAAAGCTAGACTGCAAATGCTAAAGAAATTGCCTCTGCATCCCGCTGGTTTGGCAAGCTGAGAGCCTTCACACAAAGAAGGTTTGTATCTATTTTCCTCTTTTCTGAGCAATAAGCCATAGAAAGTTCCAGAAGGGCCTGGGGAAACACGTTAAAGACTCCCTCTCCCTGTAGAAGAACTGATCTGAAAACACAAAAATTTGCTTCTGCTGGTTGGACAGTCTAAAGGCACTGACTTCTGTAAGCTTATTCTGAACTCTGGAGAAGAGACTCAGAACCCATGCTCAGCGCACTTTCAGCTTTGTTCTGCTGCAATGCAAACAAACAAGCAACCACCATTTACAGTAATTGCTACAGCTTTGTTGTGTTACCCAGTGCTATCCCAAGGGACTTGCTGGTTCTAGTGTCATAGAGCAAGACCAAAAAGCAAATAGTTTGTTACTCTTTTTTTTTTTGCAGTATAGTATGCATATAAATAGAAATCAGTTTCTAGACTATTTAAAGGAGTTTTACAATTCAATAAAATAATGTCAATCCACTTTGAAAATGAGAAAGGATTTGGGTCCATATTATTTCCCCATAGAATACCTATAGATGTCCAGTAAGCCCTAAATGACAAGGGAAAACCTCTTCATACATGCTAGAATTTTTTGTATTATTGCTATTATTATTATTATTATTATTATTATTATTATTATTATTATTGTTGTTGTTGTTGTTGTTGTTGTTGTTGTTGTTATTTTACTATAATTTATTCAGATTTTACCCCAATTGTTATATTCTCACTTGTATCTTCTCATTCCCACCCCTCCTTCCCTCTTCTGCCCTATTTCCCTCCCCTAAACTCCTGACAGAAGGGGACTTCTTCTTCCCCCACCATATGACCACAGCCTATCCGGTCTCATCTGGATAGCTTGCTTCCCCTTCCTCTGTGTGTTATCAGGCCTCCCCATTAAGAGGAAGTGAACAAATTGAGGGCACCAGAGTTTGTGTCAAAGGCAGTCCCCACTCTCTCACAACTGTGGAGAATGAGCTGTCTATTGGCTAGCTCTGAAGAGAGGGTTCTAGATTTACTGCACGCATTGTCCTTGGTTCATGCAACAGTTTGTGCAGCGGCCTCTGGGTCCAGAGCTACTGGCTTTGATGGTCTCCTTGTGGGGCTCCTGAACCATAGTTTGATATCTTTAAAACAACCAAAAAAAAATAAAAGCGCAAAGAGAATTCAGTATACTTGTGACTGTAGTATGAGAAAAGCCACTCTTATCCTGTATGGCATTGTCCATGTCCTTTCATTTCTGTAGTCTGAGTTTTATGCATAATTAAAACATAGAAAAGGTGCCTGAAAGTCTACTATGCCAGCTTTCTGTGTATTGAAAATGGAAGTGGCATATAAGTACAGCGCACTAACTGATTGCGCCACTAAAGATGAGATGATAGATATTGATTTACTTTCAGAATTCTAGGCTCACCAAGATGGGAAAGATGTTTTCCTCAAGATTGCCAAATACAAATAGCCAAAACACTATGAGTGTAACATTTATATAATTCCTGATTATTTTGTGGTTCTTCTTGCTGTGGGTAGTTTATTGTATGTGTAATAATATAAATGTATATGTAGAAAAAAGAAAATATGTATTTGTAAAAAGAAAGAAAGAAAGAAAGAAAGAAAGAAAGAAAGAAAGAAAATTGAAGTGACACCTGGACATCTTGGCATAGCTATTGCAGGTCTCCATTCTGAAGGACTGCATGCTAAAATTGTCAAAAATGAGGCCTCCACTAAGAGATATCAGGTGAATTTTAGGAGGTGATGAGAGAGTACAATTGACTACTATGCCCACACACAATTGGTGATGTAGGATGAAAATAAGACCAACACACCCAAATATAGGATGATGATGGTTCACTTAACTAACAGAGATACCATCTGCCAGGTTTCTTATGTCAATATAGAAGAGGGTAAGAGTAGTCTTTGTAGCCATATACACATGCACTACTGAAATACACTTTTAAGGTTGACCTGAGAAACAATGGGGCAGGGTATTGTACTGGCCTACGGCTGGCCTACAGGCTTCTTAATCGGTTTGGCATGATGAGGATCTATGAAGGCCAAATGGAGGTGACTGGAGATTAATACAATGTGCAAAGCATTGGCAGCCAACCTGGTTTCTTTCCTAGTTATTTGGTTGCAGGTATTGCCCTAACTACAAGTGGCAATAAAGTTTTTGGAGCCCCAGAGGGAGCGCAGATGGAGGCTTATCTATCCCTCAGAGTACCAAATGATTACTCCGTTACAATTCTGAAGCAAGTACAGAAGTGCATTGGAAGAACCTCATGGGTCAGAGTGTTGTAAACTACAAGTGTTACCAATGTGGATGAAGATGAAGATGCTTATACCAAATAGTTCTCACAGTACATATTAACCTTGGAACTCAAGACATGGAAGAGATGTGTAAGAAGCTCAGGCTGCTCCTGGAGGGAATCCAGTTAGTGAGAAGAAGTCTATGAGAGACCCTAATATAAAGATGTGGAACTGTCCAAAACATCACCTGCTCAAAAGAGAAGTCAGGCCACTGATTTCAACAACAAAAAGGGAAACGTCTGCAGAGCCCAGGAGAGTGCTGCTGAAAAGAAAAGGGACTTTTTAATGAAGATTTTTTTTTAAACAAAGAAAATAAACTTATTGAATAAGCAGCAGAAAGAATATTTTATATTATTTCCAAAACACATTTATTAAATGTATTAGATTGAGACCAGTAATGAAAGATTTTTCTAACAAGCCATTTAGATATTTTAAGATCAAATTCCTGTGGGATATATTGAGTAAATACTTAATATTTTCTAATAATACAGAGTTTATTGTCAAAATTGAGAGAGCTGTACTAGCGAGATGTCTCAGAGTTTAAGAACACTGGCTGCTCTTACCGAAGACGCAAGTTCCCTTTCCAGCTGCTATATAATAGCTCACAATCACCTGTGACTCGAGTTCCAGGGCATCTGGCTTTCTCTGCTAGCCTCCTGGGCAGCAGGTATGCAGATAGTACACATACATACTTGCAGGAAAAATTCTTATAGAGGTAAATTAATAAAAAGAAATACAATTTTAAAAAATGACAGAGACGGTTTACTGCCTCAACCGTCACCCAGAACTCTCTATAACGTTGGCGCATCATCTTCAGTCTTCTAGCCCAAACTATCTGACAGGCATATTTGTGAGCAGGAACTATTGAGGACTTGCTTAACCTGTCTCTACAGAGTTCACTTCCAGTTCACTCAGGTAATTAAGTTTTATTCTTTCTCAAGTCTCTGATGAGGTTGAAAAGCAAATAGTTAAGTCTTGCAATTAAGCTTAGTTGTTCAGGGGTTAAGATGCTTTTAGATCTAGATAGATGTTTTAAGTTAATAGAGATGAGATATGATAAATATTGATTTTCATTCAGAATTTTAGACTCAACAAGATAGGAAAGATGTTTACTTCAAGTTTGCCAAATGCAAACAACCAGATCACTATGAAAGTAACATTTATATGATTCCTGATTGTTTCATGGTTCTTCCTGCTGTATGTAGTTTGTTTTATTTATGTGTAATAATATAAAGGTATCTGCTTAAAAAAGGAACATAATAAAAAGTGGAAAAAATTTAAGTGAATACAATTTTAAAGAACAAGGAGCTGTGACTTTTTGTACAGTTCTTAATTTGTAACTTTCTGTGCCAAGAACTGTGTATCTGCCTCTTCTAGATAGCTCTGTTTATAATGCCAAAGAAAATAAGATGCACTTAGTTGGTATTTCCAGCTAAAATAACAAACTTGCTGAACCAGTCTTGGTCCATTGACTAATTTTTGGATTTTCTGAAAAAAAAAAAAGCTTTATTAACTAAAGATCTGCCATGCTTTATGAGCTTTCTGCAAATAATCTATGTGCTCTCAAGAGTGTAAATAGAGCATCGCTATTTAAGACAGATCGTTTATGAGATATTCCTGTAGGAAATCAAATATAGGAACTTTGGATTAAGGAATGTCATGAAAAAGATCATCAGTATTTGTTTTGTTATATATATATATATATATACATGTATATGTATAAAGTGGTTGAAATTATTATCACTGTTTGCACTGAATATATGAAATACGCTTTATTTAAATCATTTAAGTATTAGAAAAAGTAATTATTGTCATATTTTGAAAACAGCATTTTTGTGCATTTTTTAGATACCAGCTTTTATATAATCTAAACATCCTATTTATTCAACTACTACCTGGCAAATTAAGTTTAGTTTTATCAACTTCTAAATACTATCGCACTTAGCAGCCTCTCACATCTAGACTTGGGCTCAAAAAAAGAGCACACATTAACAGACATCAGAAAAGAGCTAGGCATTTAGAATCATCAGTTTTCCAACTATAGGTGGTTATGTTCCAAAAACTAATGCAGTAATCCCTTAATGTTACCTCCACGTAAATGTCTATTGTCCACACTTGTCTCTTTCCAGGAACACAATAATTACCCCAGGCCTCGCCTATGTAATGAAGGTCTGTGAATAGTTTACTTGTTTGATGTGTCCTGCGTATGAGCACACTGAACACGTGCTGTCCTCACACCTGGCTTCATTACATGAGGCTCTTCCTAGTTCTGCCCCAGTTAGTCACGTGATCCAAAGGACAATAATGCAGATAATAATAATATTTAAAAAAGCCTAAGGAAACAAATTAAACCATTCTTTTGAAATAAGTTTAAAATTGCTTTGTCGGAATTTGACAGAAATCACAATAGTATTTAAAGTATCTCAGACCATCACCAACGTATTAGAGTTTATAGCTGGATGGCCAGCCTCATAGAAAAACCAAGCAGAGGGAAGAATTAGAAATCAAATGATCATATTTTAACATGGAACAGGGGAGGGCGATGAAAGCACATTAAGAGTAAAATACTAGCAGATGTGAATATTGTATAAAGTCCAAGCCTGATAGGTACCCATATATAGAAGAGCCATAGAAATAAAGAAATAAAAGGAGTTTCCTGGGGCTGTTTGTTAGTAAGCCTCACTCTGTAGAGTCTGCCCCTGAATTTGCATTTGCTTGCCTGACCTAGACAAACAGGTCTTGAATGCAGTATTAAATGATTGACAGGATGTGTCAATGTATGGACAAGAAACATTCTCAGAACTCTGGTGCCACATATTTGACCATGTCCCCTGGATGGAGAGGCCTGGGGGCACTCAGAGGAAGGACAGCAGGATACCAAGAAGAGACTTGATACCCTAGGATCATATACAGGGGGAGGAGGTCCCCCTCAGTCACGTCATAGGGGAGGGGAGTAAGGGGAAAATGGGAGGGAGGGAGGAATGGGAGGATACAAGGGATGGGATAACAATTGAGGTGTAATATGAATGAATTAATAAAAACAATGCTAAGATAAAAAACAAAGAAAGACAGAAAGAAAGAAAGAAAGAAAGAAAGAAAGAAAGAAAGAAAGAAAGAAAAACATTCTCAGTACTAGAACATACAAACACTATATAAATTTAACACATAGTGAACTCTTGACAATGTGTACACTGAGTGGGGTTGCCGAGTTTCTGTCAGGCCTTATCTCGGGTCGAATGTGAGTATGTCTATTCACAAACCACCAAACAGGTGATTTTCTTGGGTTATTATCTAGATTCACCAACAAATGGCCCTTCACACGGAACCTCATACTGTTCAATGGATTGCTATGACCTGCAATGCTGTCTTGTGCTGCTTCCCAACCTCGATCACTGAACTCCATCAGAACATGCTCGGTTATGCCACAGCTACCCTGGACTTCTGTTAGCTTCCAAACACATATGTATCGTTCCATGTGCTTTTCTTTCTCTTTCCCTCTGCCTAAAACATCTCTCTTAAGGTTCTTCACGTGTTTGAATTAGAGTCTTGCTATCCAGATTTTAGCTTAAATTTAGTCTACAGAGAATTAACATGGAAACATGGCAGCCATGTCTATTTTACAGAGAAAGGAACCATTTACCGTGTGAGCGTACCTATCAGTGACAGCCATGACCCTTCTGTCATGTTTACTGTAAGCTCGTCTCACTTGCCTGCAGCCCAGAAGGTGACAGTGGCCATTTTATCATTGTGTCCCTGTGCCTAGTAGCACATGTAGTACATGGCATGATTCAGAACAGTTCTATGAATGAATAAAAAGAAATATAAACATGTTATAGAGAAGCATTACAATGAAAGAAATAAATGCAGAATCTTCCTTATGAAAATTCAAAGAAATGCCTGAAATTTTTTTTCATATGACTACTTTAAAAACTTTCTGTTCTCCCAAAATCCCCACGTGAGCCAGTCTTTCAGAGCTGTACCTGTGGACTCTGGCCTTAGAAAGAAAAGGAAAATCAGAATGGAATACTGACACTGGCAAGAAGCCATTAGGGCTCATGGTCTGGGGCAGCTTCCTCCCACATGACTACCAAAGTAGTAGAAAAGTACATGACCTGATTTTGGATAGTTTGGCCAGAGATGAACATTCATTGGCTAGCTCAGAGATGGCATTGAGGAACCTGCTGGTCACTCAAAGCCATAGTCCCTACTGTCTCTTCCTGAATAAGTGAATCTCCAGCTGTTCACCCTCGGTTTGCTTTCACAGACTTTCAGGTCCATGTGGTGACTCTCTGGCGCTCACCCCTTCAGCCTGAACCCCCTGCCTTCACCCACGGGCTGGACCCCTGGGAGGAGGATCAACACCCTGGAGCCTCTACAGGGTGAGTCTCTTGAAACCTAACTGTGATAGTCACTTCTGTCACTGCAACAAGAACTCCACCAAAACCAACTTAGTGAAGGAACAGTTTATTCCAGATCATGGTTTCCAAGATTTGATTCTGTCATCAGCTGCCTCCACTGGTATGGTACTGGTACCTCCTGTCATAGTGGAAACATGAGACCCAGAAGACTAGTAGCCTCAGGTTGGCCCCAAGCAGAGTGATGAACATCAATGGGACAAAGCAAGGTATACTTTTCAAAAGCATGCCTTCAGTGAAGTCCTTCCAACCAGACCCCTCCTTCTAAGAGCTCATTTCACTATAAGCCTACAAATAAATTGCTGCGGTGGATATTGTCACATCCAAGCAACCTCTCAATATTACTATCATGTGGTGGCTCAAACTTCCATTACATGAGCCGTTGGTGTTTTCTTCATATCCACATGGTGACACCCATAGACTGGTTGCCTTTTTCCTTTTACTGTGGCTTAAAATTTGTATCCATGCTACTGTGTTCATCCAAATTCTTAATATAAACTGATGGCAAAAGCCAAGCCAAGCTTTGTTAGGAGAGCCAAAACAGGCATGAAGAAGAATGCTTTTTATAGCCATAGTGTGAAAATGTTGAGAACAGTGTAAGATCAGAGATGTATATGTGAGAAGGTAAGAAGAGAGAAAAATGGATCAGACCCCTTTATGCTAAAGAGCCAGGCCCCTTCAGTGACGGAACATCTCAACTCAGAAGCCCAGTGGCCTCCATTAAGCGGCAACGACACAAGGATTATTTCCACTCACGCTGACACAAAAGTGCAGCTTTTTTCTGACATCTACTAAGTAAGGTTTGGCCTGGAAAGCAGCAGCAAGCTGAAGGGGACGGACAACCTAAATGCTTTCCCATGAGCACAGGGCACTCATTCATCCTTGGCAAGGGCTTCCAGTCAGTCTACATTGAACAGCATGCTGAAACCCTGCTGAGCTGACAGCTGCCACTGGCCTAGAGCCCACAGTGGACCTGAAGAGAATAATTCTCCCTCACTTCACTCGGGGCTTAAAGTAAAGCTGAGCCGCCACTTTGGAGAAACAGAAAGTGTATGCCTATGCAAAGTGAGGACCTTGGTTCTGTAATCACAAGGGTCTGGAGATATGTGCATGATGCCACAAACAGTCACTTCAGCTCACCATTTGAACCATCCTCCTATTTATTATAAACAAGATTGAGGCGGGAATCTTTCACAAACCAATGTGATTCTCCCGTCATTTTGTAAAGTTGAAATAGACTTACAAATTAATGTTTCTAAAAAGATCATAGAAACCTCCTAGACCAGAGTACATGTGGTCCAAATTATCAAAGGACATGGAGGATGCAGGACTATTATCAGACACCTGGAATGTCTTCCCCCATGCCCCAGAGTGATGGCAGCGCTTCAAGAAATAGTTTCGGCCCATATTTTCACAAATGAATAGACGTGAAATTAATCAAGGGAAGAAAGATGAAGAGGTGGAATCTTAGGATATCCAAATAATAATGTCACAAAGGCTTCCTGGGATGCTCTCAAATATTCGTCTTTCATTTTGACACGTAATTCTTAAGTAAATATAATATTTCACCTAATACAAAGGTGATATGTCACCAGAAACAATTTATGAAGCAGTAGGAGGTTGTATGTGGCAGTGTTTTAAACACTTTCAGATTTATGAGCAGTTGGGGTTTTATATGTAAATAATTTAAGTTTTCTATTAATCATCTCACAAACTCATGAGGAAACAAGAATAGCCATAGTGTGAAACTGTTGAGCACAGTGTAGGATCAGAGATGTGCATGTAAGAAGAAGCGTACCGGAAACTCTCATATGCTTTAAAGTACAACTAAGAAACTAGGCTGCACTTTAAGGACATGTCTTTTTTTTCAGCCTGGTATTTAAAAATTGATAAAGCAATGTTTTGAACAAAATCAATGAATCAAAATAGCATGTCCTGTTTCCATCTTTAAAAATCGTGTTTTTTCTTAAGTATCTGTTGACACTTCCTTTTGTGCCAGACACTGAGTTGGCAGAAGATACGTGTCTTCATATAATAAAATATATAATAAATAAAATATGAGACAGAATAGGCTAATTGGCATATTTAATGATATAAATATATCTATGAAGATACTCCCCAAAGGAAGCACTAACACAGCTTTCACATTTTATCCTAATAATCTAGAATGTCAAATCGGCCTGAGGGATGGCGTGATGTTGGTCTCAGGTCACAAGAAAGATATTAGATATTAAAAAAAGAGGAGACGTTTTCAAGGGAAAGGAGCAGCTTGAGAGGAAGGCTTAAACCTATAGTCAGATTAGCAGGTTTCACTCCAGAATGGCTAATAAATTCAACACAGGAAGGCCCAGGGGAATGCAGCATTGAGCAGATCTTCTTGACTGTTTTTATATATTTGGAAATATATTTACATATAAATTTATATGTAACAACAATTAGGAAAGAAAATCAAGATGCCACAAATTTGAGAAAGAAAGAACATATGGAGGTATGTTGGAAGGGAAAAAAATGAAATGAAAATTATACTTTAATTTCAAAAAATTAAAAAGTTTGGGATTTCACGTTGAAAGTCATCAAGAATTGTTTAGAGTATTTGATAGATTAGAGGTATAATTATACATGCAATTTGTGTATGATGAGGGAGAGAGACAGAAAGAGAGGGAGGGGGGAGAGAGACGGAGAGCCCTGTAAAGTAACCTCATTCTTGCTATGTGGCCAAGGGTGGCCTCAAAGAGCAAGCAAGTATTTATGTCGGTTGGTACATTCAGCAAATGCAAGAGTGGAGAAGCGCAAGACCAAACATATGAAAGTGGGTGGTATTGCATAGGAAATAAATAGAATTATATTATCTACAATATAGTGAAAATTTCCTGCTTTTCCAGGCACAAAGATAGTATCAATGTGTACCCTTTCAGTGACCAACACATTAGTTATAGTAGGACCATTAATCTTGCTCACACCGATTAACTGTGAATTCATTATGCATAAAGGTGTTCTCTAATCAAAGCAGTGCACTCCTACTGCCTGATGCTGATAAGTGCACACTCTGGCCATCTCCCCCAGACTAACAGAGAATCGGTCTGCTCACACCTCCAGATAATTTGCAAACATGTTCAAGTTAAAGAAACTGTGGTAACATACACTATGGAATAATATTCAGCTGTAGAGAACCATGAGGTGAAATTTGCAGGTAAATGGATGGAACTAGAAAAGATCAAATTGGATGAGGTCACTCAGACCCAGAAAAACGAAGACGATGCATTCTAACTCATCTGAGGCTCTTAGTTCAAAATCTTTAGATGCAAAGACATAACCTTGAGTAATTGCAGAAAGCAGGAGAGTAAAATAGGACAATTGTAAAATGGAGAAGCACTAAAGAGAGAGGGGAGTCAGTGTAAAATGATGTAAAGGAGGAATGGGAAAATGAAGGCTCTACCTAGGGAAGGGAGCAGAAGTAAAATACAGAAGAAGGAGGGGGAGAATAAAATGAGAGAAAGAATGTCTGAAATTTTTTGAGGAATGATAATATTAACTATCTACTTTATAATACTTATAAGTCAGTGTATAGATGTACACTCTTAGTTTAAATGAAAATGTTCTATCTATGCTGACAATGCTCCCCACAAAAGTGGTAGACCAACTAACAAAAATCCCAATACCAAGCAAGAGAAATCCTCCTTAGTGTTGTTAGTCAGTGTTATCCAAGAGACTCCCAAAACATAGGTAGAAAGTAAGACCCTATTAATGAAGGCATTAGCGCAAAGCTACTGAGCTGCCTCTGACCCAAAGGCTTCTCCTTGAGGACTGGCCTTCATGACAGCAGAAGGCACCTTGCAAGCTTCAAAAGGAATGAAGCAACCAGAGCCATACCCAACTGTGATGCCAATGAACCCCAACAGTGACCAGCATGGCATGATGACCCACAAGATAAAGTAGTGGCTGCTCACCACCACACATTATAAGAGCCAGAGAAGCAGAGAGTCTGCTGTGAGTCGGTGTCTCCTGGAAATGTTAGAAGTTACACCCATGAAGTCTCACCTAAGGTGACTCAAGCAAGGTTGACACTGATAGCCATGCTAATATGTAAGGGGGACCATTAAGAAACCTCATGCCTTCCCAAAGAACTGCAGCCAACTAAGGAATCCTGAGAGCTAGAGAAACAATTGTCTCCACAGAGGAGCACAACACTTAGATATCCAATATCAAGTCAAATGGTCATGCCTGAAGATATATACATCCATGTAACATTATGGAGAGTGATTAGGTTGTATTTATGTACTTAGGGATATATTTAAATATATTAAAAGAAAAGAAGACATAAGCTTAAAAGAAAGCAATGGGAGGTACATAGGAGAGTTCAAAGAGAGAAGGGGAGTAATGTAATATATTATAATTTTGAAAAGTAAACCAATTTTAAAAAAAAAAGGAAAAAGTGAGATCATGTTAATACAAAAGAAGACAAGGAAACGCAAGGGTAACAATAGTTAAAACCTTCGTGAATATGGACTTGAGTGCATAATTAGGGGAGACCTCCAATGTGAACTCTTTCCCCCAAATAACCACAATGGCTTTCCCAAATTACAAAGTAACGAAACCACCAGTCATAAAACTGTCTCCTTCCCAGTGATGATAATTAGAATCATAATTGAAGGGAACAACCAAGTTACATCCTGGCTTACAGTTACTTAGTATTTGCTTTCATGTGCTGTTTCTGCTAGAGTAATCCATATTCAATAAAAAGCTGCCAGGGAGGAAGAAAGATATGCATTTTATAGCATGGGTATGAAAAGTTGAAAGTTTTAATTAATTCCAAAAATGTAACAGACACCAACTGAAATACATGGAAATCACTAATAAAGTTCTAGAAATTCTCATCAACTCTGTATGCTCCAAACGCAAGAAAAATCCTGCTGCTTTGTTTCTACAAAGCACAGAAATGTTGGATGATCCAAAAAAGCTTGTGTTTGGTATTGTTTTATAGAGATAAATCTTGATAGGAGGAAATTCCCCAAAACATCTCTGAAGTGCACCCCAACCCAAAGTGTCATGCTCAGAGGTTACTCGGCTGCTCACCACCGTGTAGTCCAATGCTCCCCAAAGGCACAGACAGCAAGACAGAAAAGCCACAGTGTTATATGCATTCTTAAGTCACTGCCAAAACCAGAAAAGCTTCAATTGTGCTCACTGGCTCCTGAGGTTACAGGAGCATCATTCATTTCTGCAGTTCCAGCTGGCCGTTACATTCCCTCTCCCATCTGCTCTATTGTGTTGGTTTCAGATCTTGCATATGACAATAACGTTACTGACTCTGCCTGTGCAACCTTCCAAGTGCATCTTTCCAAAGGGTAGACAAATATTAGATCAACAATTGAAAGACTCAAGGCAGCTATTTAGTGTCATATGCATCTAACCTGAAGATAGGCAAAGATGAGGAAGAAGAATGTTGCAATGTATTTTTTAAAGGTGATTAAAGTGGAGAGAATGGAAAAGATGACTTACACAGCCTTGGGAAGGGGACGCTGGGGGTGGTGGGTAATAACAGCTAAGAATATGGAAGAGAGGCTTTATCTGCGGAGCCCCCCAAAGGCAACAGCACCTGACCAGCAATGTATCAGAGGAAAATGATAGACATGAAGTCTAAGAGCCACAAGTGAAGTTCAGAATATGACATATAGGAATTAAAGAGTTGTATCATTACAGCTGATAACAGGGCTTTGGGTCTAAATATTCTTGGATGTGTTTTCTGCTCGGCCAGATTAGACCAAAGTTGGCCAGATAATTGTTGAGAGAAATACTGATGGTGTTTTTGTAGTAGATTAGAAAAGGTTAGAAACCCCAAATGGAACTTGTAATGGTTATAGTGGTTCAGAACACATCTAAGTAGGACATTGACTATTTGAATGCTCTCACAAATATGAAACTGAAGCACATAATCTAACTCTGCTTTATGAGTCCCTCAACTGCTTTGTAAATTTATATCCTTTTTCTTTTCCTTTTTCTCTCTTAATACCTTTCTCTTGCGGAAACCAGCTCCACAGTCAAGCGTCCCGGATTTGCATATTTACTATTGAAGGCCTGGATCAAGACTTGTTCATTAGAAATCATACTTCTTACTTACACTTTCAAGGACTAAACGACTCCTTTCAGATTGACCGGGACACAGCAAGCATGCAGCACCTGTCAGCTATCTCTGGTGTTGTTCTTTCCTGTGTATTACACTAACCATTTGTGAATCTGAACCTATAGTTTAATGGTAGGACACTTGCTTAGTGTTTACAGGGCTCTTACTCTATCACTGGCACAGGAAGAAAAACTCAAAGGTAAACTACATAATGAAGGGCATCTAGGTAGGAACTTTCAGAGAATGACAACTGACCTTTAAGGAAAGAGGAGGGTAGATAAGTGAGGGATTTGTGGAGGAAGTCATATCGGAACTGGCCATCTGGAGATGGGCATGCCA
>OU015748.1:71945562-71960304 GCA_907169655.1 Acomys percivali | reverse complement strand
ACATTTGAGCCACAAAGAATAGTTGGATGACCTTAAACAAGTTCCCTAACCTCTGAGTAACAAAATGTCCTGGTGTGCAATATACATGTTAGAATAATATATAACAGATCGAATTACAAGGGTGATGAAATATATGTAAAAATGCATATTTTAGGTGCTATGTAAGTGTTAATGGTTACTAACACTTATGTCCTTCTCACACTCTTTATACAATGTGGGCCCTTGGTGTAAGAGAACATAGTTGGAGAGGTTACTGGGTGACTCAAACTATTTAACTGAAATATTAAAAGGATACACGATTAACATTGTATCCTCAACTAATATAGTGAATTCCCAACTGTAATATTCAATTTCAAAAAATAAATGACTCAGGAATATATGGAGGAAAGAATAATATTTCTTAGGGATGCTGACGGAGAACAGGAAAGGGTTCCTCTTGTGGGTAGTGGTTTCAAAAACCTGAAAAAAAAATGGACTGGTTTTAAAAGAAGGGAAGATGAGATGGGGAAAAAAAAACAAACAAACAGATGGCTCAGAAGCCATGACTGTGGGAGAAGCTTGGGAACAGGCACATTTGAAAACATGGAAGGTACAAGCAGAATGGATGTAGAAGCATAGTGTGTGTGCCAGGATTAAAGGATGAGCTGGCACAGCTGACAGCCCTCGGGGGCAATGCTAGCCTCGGTTCCCCACATTAGTGAATCTTGTCCTGCCATTTATGA
The DNA here is from genome assembly GCA_907169655.1 of Acomys percivali. Classification (NCBI taxonomy): domain Eukaryota; kingdom Metazoa; phylum Chordata; class Mammalia; order Rodentia; family Muridae; genus Acomys; species Acomys percivali. The sequence continues at coordinate 71,959,582 of OU015748.1, read as the reverse complement.
TCCAAACTCCATCTGATAAACTATCATCTAATGGCAAAGCTTGCTGGGTTATTTGAAGATACGTTAGCATCGTTGTTTACACATTAAAATTGTTTTATTGCATCTTGCTTTTGTTTATTACTAGAAGGCTTTGTATAGAAGGGCTGGCTTTTGTTAAAAAGGAAGGATTTCATGAACTAAGAAAAATTGAGATGTAGACAGAAACCTTTAGGTGAAACAGAAATCATTAAACCTCAAGTTGACTATGTGACTGAGTAGGAAGAAACTGAGCCAAGTTTAAAAAAAATGCTAAAATATGGTTAAGAGTGTGTTTAAAGGTTAAACTGCAAAAACTTTGAATTAACTTTACATCGTGGAAGAATACAGGTTTTGTGTTAACATATAATCCATAGTTGGATTATATATGTCTGTTAGATACATTTTTAACTATTATATAAGAAGATATTTAAGCTATTACTGTAGAAAGTTAGTTTGGATAACTACATGGGGAAGAAGAGAGAAAAATAAAACCAACATGTTTCTTACAGCTTAAAATAAGAATATGAAAGCCTTAGGGCAAAAGCAGACAGAAAACACGAGGTTTCTCTGGAGCTGCCTGAGGAAGAGAAGGACGATCAGAAGGGGAAAGAAATAATGAGATGGTAGACAGTGCTATACTCAGTGTCCTTCTCAAGGTTTATATGAGCTTAAAACCAACCTAAGTCAGAGACAAACAAAGGATAAAACCGTGACTCAGTCTGTTTGGATGTAGACATAATGTCCTAAGAAAAACAGTGACTAACCAAAAACAACCACACATAAAACCCAGGGCCACACTGAATTTCCTCCAGGAATGAGGTGTTCACATCAAAAATTAATGTGTATCATCACATTAACAAATTGTAAAATATAAATGATTTCAAATTTCTAATGAAAAAATTTTAAATTCAGTGTCCATTCATAATCTCTGTGGTAAAAAGTTTTAAGGAAAATAGGAATGGAAGAAAACTGACCTAAGCCCAAGTCCACGTCCATACAGGAAAGGTAAGGCAAATACTTAAAGGACAAACCACATATAAAAATCATCTCTACTCTTAATGTTAGACCTGGTGTTCTGCATAGGGCAAGGAAAACTCCCTGTATCCCCATGCCCACTTCATCTGAGACTTAGACTCCAAAGAGACTGATGATAGAAACTGTGATATCCTGTCAGAAAAAAAAAATTTTGACTAAAGTCTAAGCCCAGGAAACCCCTATTATGTTGCTGGGAGGAAATTGTTTATGGGATATGTATTTCCAGGGGAACTGCAATAAAAGTGTTACAAGACAGATTCTCGGTTTGCCGGTGGGATAACCATTCCTGACGACTGTACACTATGACAGTCTAGTGCTTAAGCAATGGCCTGCGCTACAGAGATTGCACATTAGAAGTTGGATATATTGGAGAAGGTACTTATGCTTCCAGACCCTGGAAAGTCTAAAATGGATAGAGAGAGATGCTAAAAAAGAACAGTCTTTGGGTGGGAGCCAGCATTGGATAATCCAAGGAGCAGAAGAATGCTCAAGTTGGCCTCCTGCAGTGGGAAAAAGACTCTTTCTGTGACACTGTAAAGCACTGGCAAACTATAACACCTTACCATCATGTTTTTTAAAAAAGATCAAAATAATAGTAATAAAAAATATATGAAGGGGTTACTCAATTTGTGCAGCGTAGGCAATGATTGGTGAATTTAAAGCTGAGAGGCAATAGTATGACAACAACACACTCAGTTGTAGAAATCTGAGAGTCCTTTCAGAATATATAGAATCTAATATAATTTTATAATTATTTAAATCAATTTGGATTCGCATGCAAACTTAGTTTCATTATAACATTTCCACACCTCGATCACAGTACTTAGCTGTTAATCATAGTACACATTACCCTCCCCTGTCGCCCTCCCTTCCTTGTCCCTTTCTCCTATCGAGTTAGTTTCTCTTTCATTCACACACATACATACATACATACATACATACATACACATACACACATGTTTTTGTTTGTTTTCTGTTAGTGTGACAGATACCATGACAAGGAGTATCTTGAAGAGCAGACAATCAGTAGATTTTTTTTTTCAATTTATGCTCTTAGGTCCCAGTCTGTCACTAGGGGAAGTCAGGGCAGGACACCGAGGCAGCAACCTGAAGGCAGGAACAATGGAGGAACATTGATGGTTGCCTTACTCTAGGTCTTATTTATAGTGTCTTGGTTAGATAGTTTTCTTATACACGCTACAGCCACAGTGGGCTGGGCCTTCCTATATCAATTTAGACAATCAGGATGATGACCCCTCACAGACCTACAGGCTAAACACAGCTACCCAACTGATACTCTTTATTATGGCATTTTAGGATCTGTCAAGTTAATGATAAATGCTAAATAATGCACTACATACATAGAGAATACAGTGTCTAGGTTCTGCTTATAACATGCTGTTTTTCTTTCTTGGCCTAGTTATATTTTTTAATATCATTTCTTATCATTACATTTCTACCAATTTTCCTGCTAATTATATGATCTCATTCTTCTTCAAGACTAATTGCAAAATGGCCCCTTTTTGTCACTGTACATTTCTGAAGGACACAAATTCTGATTCTATAATTGCTGTGAGTAATGAATAATAAACATGGTGTGTGGTCATCTCCATGCTGTATGTTGAATTGTATTACCGTGGGTGTTTAAACAGGACTGGCACAGCTGGGACATATGGTACTTCCATTTCTAGATTTTGAGGAATCTCCAAACTGATTTCCTTGGTGGCTGTACTAAATTTACATTCACATTAGCAGTGTGTAAGGGTCCCTTTGCCTTGCCCACTACACCCTTGCCAGGATTTGTTCTGATTTGTTCTCTTCCTGGTGCCCATTCTGATAAAAAGTCAGATGGAATCTTATTGCAGTTTCAATATGTTAGTTCCTTTGTGTCTAAAAAAGTTTTTTTTATTAATGTTTACAAACCATTGGAATTTTTACTTTTGAGAACTATTTGTACAGGTCATTTATTCAGTCATTCATTGCATATTTTGTGATCTGTTTGTTTAAGTTTTGAGTTGTTTAAATAGATACATATAGCTATCCTATTAAGTGAATATGCAAGAATGTTTTCTTATGTTATATAATCAGTGTCCTTGCTGTGTTAATTATTTTAGTATGTTAGTGAATTTTCTTAAAATCATCAAGAATAGAATTAGATTTCAGCTATTAATGTGTCTAATCAACATTCAGCTGTGAGATCTAGCAGGTAAAAGAAGACAAAAATGAAATAAAACATGTAAGTATTGAGATCAAGGAGAAGAGATTGCTACATTTTATAGAAAACATAAGAGATGATGAATAAACAATTATAGTTTAAATGGTTCTCAAATTAAGCTATTATAATAGAGGCCTAAATATTTATTTATCATATTCTGCTATTCTAAAAAATTGGTTCCCTAACCACTTTTGTGTGACACATTTGTAGGTTTCAGGTACTACATTCAGTTATGCCTGACAAGTATATTTTACATAGAATATTATAATTTAAACTACTATGACACTCACACTTAAATTATAAGAATTTCATTAAACTCGCCACAAAACACAAATAATGTGTACATATACTTAAGTACACACACACAGACACCCATGCGCGCACAGGCAAAGAACAGAGTTGAGAAAACAGATTAAATTTTCCATGAGCACATGATCTAATTTTCACTTTATCTGGGTACCCAACACAGTGCTCATTTTATGATTTTATATATGAGCTCAGTATTCAGCAAATGTTCATTCGGCAATTGCTATGCACTAGTTTCTAAAATGCTAGGAAGACTGCAGTAGAAAGACAGGCCATATCTTTGTTCTCTTCAATTCTGTTCAAATTGGAGTTCTGGTAGCAAAATAAAACAGCCTGTCTTGACATGTGTCTTGGCACATTGAGCAAATGTCCTTCTGCTCAAAGGAGCAGCTTCGTACATATTTAGAACACAACCATCTATTGAGAGTTTTAATACTGTTTACAGACTATCTTTGACAAATCACACCCCAGTGCATCACTTCCAGCATACCATTTAGCATCAGTGAACTTTTGTATCAGCACATCTACATTTGAAACCAAAGTCTCCTACTTACTATTTGGGGGATCTGAACAAGAAAGATAAGGATATACATGACAATATATCACAATATATACTCTGTATCCTCTCCTGTGATTCTTAATCAGGATTGGCTGGAGCACTACCATTAAAGTGCTTGGCACAGTTAACATTAGCAGATAGTAGTGAACACTGAAAATGATAGCTTTATTTTTATATATAAAAAAGTATCTTCATCTTCATCCTAATTTAGGGCCATCTTTCTCCAATAGGAGATATCTACTCAGAAGCAAACAGTCAAGTCACTCAAGTACCTTTGAAAGTTACTGGGTCTGCATCCAACTAAAATCTAAAGGGTTTTGTTGCGAAAAAAGTTATTAAGCCAGGGAAATGGTATTTGATGTGTTTCTCACCATTGAGTGTAGGTGGCTGAGATTTAGTGGAAACACATTTGTGGGCAAGCTTACATAGAAGTGTACTTTAGATTTACAGAAAACCCACATAGACTGTCAAGGCGTGCTATGATTATGTTCCACACTACTGTGACAACAAAAAATAAAAAAATAAAAACAAGACTGCAAGGTAACAATGTTTGGAAAATGTCTGTAGACTAACTACAAAGAAAAAAAATTAAAGGTCTGATAGAAGTTTTAAAAGAAAATTTCCCAAATCCTTGTGTGTATATGTTCTTAACACATTGTTTAATTATTGGAATTGATCTGTGGTGATCACAGATCACAGTTAGGTGAAAACTGGCAATATTAGCACATGGGTCTGTTGCCAGCACCCACTTATGAGATTCAGACATTGCCAACAATATGAAAGGAAAGAGGAAGGGTGGAAAAATAAAGGACAAGACAAAAAAATCAGAAGTGATAATGGTTTATTTGTGTCTCTTTTTAAAGCTATTATAGAGACTTTGTTGTGAGAGAATTTCTCCCACTTTTCCTTTGAATGGTGCCGGGTGCCTCTTATTTGTCTTTTTAAAATCTATTTTACCTATATCTTTTGACTATTTCAGAAGCTATATTTATTTTATGTTGGGCTTATATTTTACTTATTTACATAAAGACACTATGTTTTCTGTCTTCATAGACATATTACAACTAAAGCTTTATATAATGAAGGAAATTAAATGAATTATCTTAAAAATTCATCCTTGGTGGACAGAATATAGATCTTATATTTTCTAGACTTAAAGAAATTACAGAGAACACAGGAATAGTTATCAATGATACATTGGTAATATATACAGCCCTAGGCAATATAGTGTATAAACTACAGAATCAAAAAATGATCACTGTTTAACTAAGTAAATTTGCACATACACAGCCAATTAATTGACCCCTCTTATGATCCTGTTTTGGTTTCTGTCTTAGGGAAACCCTCTGTTGTGTAAGATCTTTCTCCTCAGAACTGCATGCTTCATTTTACAGGCCTAGGAGTCAGGGCTCTTCTCTCTGGCACCTGCACATTCTGTGTAGAATATGATGTAATCTGGACCAGACATGAGTCATAGTCAGAAGGTGGTCTTTACCACTACAGTGGTAAGGTGATGTCTACATCCTGCCTTGTGTCATTCCTGTGATACCTAAAAGGGGTCCAAATAAATATTTTTTGCTTAAAATAAGAATAGATGTCTATTGCTTACCATTAAAAAACCCTTAATTTTATAATTGTTGAATGAAAGAGATCTTGGAAGTTTTATCTTAGGAAAATATGGGCATGAACTCCCATAAAACAGAGTTCAGAAAAATGAATTCTGACGTAATGCATTCATCTCTCTTGATAGATACCAACAAAGATTTTTATCTGGATTCTATAGAACTTTTATCAAGACCAGGGTGTATTGATGTCAGTCAGTGTGGCCTGAAATCATACTGGGGGAGAAAGAGGTCACATAGAGAAAAGAAGGGTCAACTCTAGAAGGAATAGGAGGAGGGGAAGGAGGAGGAGGAACAGGAGGAGGAAGAGGAAGAGGAGGAGGAGGAGGAAAGAAAGGAAGGAAGGAAGGAAGGAAGGAAGGAAGAAGATAGAAGGGCTGCAGATAACACAACGATTCTGTTATCTGACTTCACTTTCAGAGAATCTGAGTTTATAAATGTCTGTAACTGTAATCCCAGTGCATCTGATGCTCTCTTCTGGCCTCCTTTACACGACATATATGTGGTTTCACATACATACATGTAAAATCAAATAAACTTTTTAAATAGCAAGGTTAAAGTGCTAAGCAAATATATGGAAAATAATAAAAATGAGTTTTGAGTTATTGAAGGCAGGCTTCCCATTCAATTATCAAAACTGTATCACAGTGGAGACAAAAAGAAGATAATTTTATTTAAAAACATGACCTTTTCTATTCTAAAATTAATTTATAAACAATACAAGGTTAAGGAGAGAGGTGTTAAGGAGAGAGAAAGCTTAAGAGGGCAGATTTGAGGTAGGAAAGGTCTCCTACGGAGTGCTCCATGCCACTTTCTTCATATTGCTCTTACGATATAAAAGCTAACTGTCATGGAGTAGACTGCATGGGGCAAGCTTCTGAGTGAGCCTCGGATACACTAAACCTTCTAGGGATCCTAAAACCTAAGTATGGTTGTCAGCAAAGATAGAGCCATGTACCACGGTGCCTAGGGAGGAAAGATGAACATGTCTCACATCTCTAGGTTTTATGATACTACAAATAGTCAGAATGTTTGTTAACTTATTAGAAAGGGGTAAAAAAAAAAAAGGAGGGTTGGATTTTGTGTGTAGCCCATAAGAGGCAGCATGTGTGGATATTATAGGAATAGAAAAGGCGTTTTCACAGACGCCAATGGATACAGACACCAAAGCATATAGAAAGGCTGCAGGGAAATACTTTGTGTGGCTACCACTGAGAACCAGAGGGACTTGGACAAAGCTTCTAATTCCCCAAACACAGTCATCTGAAGCCTTAATATTACATAAACCCCATGGAATGCAGAGCGTTTCAGCTGGGAAGATTGGGGCAGAGGGGAAAATTCCTAATTTGTGTTTACTTGGAACTAACGTGATTACATTTTCTACCATCAGAGATGGGAAGCATAAGGAAGAGTCTCTTTGAGGTTGTAGAAAAGTAAGAAAGCAATGTTTGACATGAAAAACAGTGTGAACCAAAATATATCACCTAATACATGTAAACAAAATTATGTCACTTAGTGTCTTAGGCTCCTTGTCTACTGCTGTGATGAAAAAAAAAAAAAAAGCAACTTCAGGGAGAAAAGGTTTACTTTGCAATGTCTAATCCATCATGGCATGGTTGGGAAGTCAAGACAGCATGAGCTTGAAGTATTATTATATCTCCCATCAGGAAGAGACAATAAGTAATGAATGCGTACTGCTTCTCAGTTTCTATTCACTGGTAACAGAGTTCAAGGCCCCAACCAGAGAACACTGCCCTCTATAGTGGATGGGTCAAACTTTACAGGAGAAAATGCAGGCATAAGCTGGTGGCCAGCCTACCTGGCACACTGCACATTGAAATAAAAAGCAAGGTCCGTCCTTCTCCTGACACTCAGAATACTGAATTCTGAAGCAGCATGAGTAGCTAGTGGCTGACCTGCAGATGAGTCTGCACTCTCCATACCTCCTCTAGTGTGCTTCTTCCTCCTAGAAACCCTGGTGGTATGAGTGCTCCCAGTCCAGTCGGAAATAATGTGCTGACCAACCACAGGAGACAGGCTCCCATAAGTGTGTGCTCACGATCAGTAAAATTAGATGCTGTCCCTTCTAAACATCTCTGGAGTGGTTTATCTCTGCACCATTTACCACCTCATGGGCATCACAGCCTCAATGAGGGATGCCCAGTAAGGACTCAAACTCAGTTAACATAATCAAGAAACCCTTCAAACGCATGCTCAGAGGCCCACTCTGAGAGTCTGTCAAATTGATAATTGACACTACCCATCACACTTACTTTATTTAAAAAAAAAAAAGAACCTTAAATATTGGGTAAAAATCTTGGGTAATCCCTGACCAGAAATAATCTCTTGCTCTGTAAGTCCCACTGTAAAGTCCCCTTTGGAGAAGCCTTTATCTTGGACTCTGGCTCAAGGGTCACCCAGATACCACATAGCAAAACTGTAAGTTTCTAAGTGAGAGAGTCTCTGATGATTCAGATCGATAAGAGACATTCTAAGAAACGTATATTATAAACAATGCAGGTGTCAATGGGGTGGTGCCATAGCCAATACAACAAAGGATACAATGTTAAGATAAAAGTTTGCTTGAGACTGATACCAATGTAGAAAAGGTAATGACATGGGAAACACTCTGAAATGGATTTATTACCAAAGTTCTCACTTTGGCCTAGAAATTGCATTTGTTTCCTTTTGTAATTAGTGTTAAAGCTACAATACTTTCAGTCTTTGCTCAGTTAAAATCTCTTTACTTGTGACCAGTTCTGATTTGCTTTTCTCTTGCTGTGATAAGCCCCATGGCAAAGCAGTGGTTCTCAATCTGTAAATCGTAACCCCCCCCCCCCCTTTAGGGTCGCCTGTCAAATATCCTGCATATCAGATATTTACATTACGATTCATAAGAGTAACAAAAGCACACCGATGAACTAGCCATGGAATAATTTTATGGATAGAGGTCATCACAACATGAGGAACTGTATTAAAGGGTTGCAGCATTAGGGAGGCTGAGAGCCACTGGGAAACAACTTGAGGATGGCAGGGTTTATTGCAGATTAGAGATAGGCTGGAGTATCTGATAGACAGAAGCCAGAGCAGGAGGTTAAGGCAGGAACTAAAGCAGAGACCATGGAGGGATGCTGTCTGCTGGCTTGCTTCCAGCATAGCAGTCAAGTTTTCCCATAGCCCAGACCTACTTCCTGGGGATGACACCTTCTACAGAAGGAAGGGCTATGTTATATCAATAAGCAATAATTTAAAAAAAAATGCCCCACAGAGAAGCCCACAGGTCGATCTGATGAAAACAATTCCTTAAATGAAGTCCAATCATGCCAGGCAAGTATGTGTTGAGTTGACAACCAAGATTAGCTAGCCATCACAAAACTCTAAGCGTCATAAAAGAAATACATTCTTTGTTAAAATTAAAAATGAGACCCTAACATTTTAGCTTGACCTTCTAGGTCCTTACCATCAGCTTCTTGCCCAACTCTCCATTTCCTTGTTACACCCTTCCTCCTCATCACAGCTGTAGGGTCACATCACAGGGTCACATCAGCCCCCGTGCTTTCTCCAGAGCTCCATCTATAAGTAAGTCACTAGCTGGTTAATCCACTGTGCTAAGCAGGAAAGCTAAGATTCACGTCTGGCAGATGACTCTCCAATCACTTCTCTTATTCTCCAGACCTTGCTTCCTGAGCGACGAATTGAATGATTTAATAAACAAGTTGGCTACTGAGAAACATATCCTCTCTAGGTGGGCTGAGGATGCTCAACGCTGGGGGCAGAGAGCAAGGAAAAGGATTGGAACTCAAGACAGCCCAGACTTGAGCTCCACAGGGGCTTGTCAGTGCATGTGGAGGGATCCTCTCAGCAATCGCCACACTGTCTATCATATACAGCCAGGGGACTTGTTAAGCTGCAGTAGTGGGCTGAGAGTACTTGCGAGCTATTTTTTGTTTCATAATTTTACATAATTTTGGCCAGTCAAAAAAACAACACCGATTCGATCACCCATGGGGAAAAGCTGTCAATGAGAAAAGACCTCAAAGCAGCCGTGACATTTCGGAACATTTGACCAAGCACGTTATAGCCAATGCTTTCAGGTTTTGCAATGCACCTCAAATCCTGCCTCCCATTTTCTTTGCTGATATTACAGCATTTATGATTTCACACTTCTCACCTTTGGGGAATCTGATAGCTCATAATAGAAAAGGATGTTAATTTAATTTTCAAAGTAAGGATTTTTTTCCTCACTTCAAAGTCCCTTTATTTTCATGGGAAGAGTGGCATGGATAACATGGCTGGCCAGCCACTCACTGTGCTATTGAAAGACTAAATGTCTTTAGAAAACTTCCAGCACTTCCAAAGTGAAGAAGAAGAAGAAAAACAAAAACAAAAACAAAAAACAAAAACAAAAACAGAAACAGTTTGCTGTCTAAACAGTCACCCAACACTCTTTATAATGTTGGAGCATCATCTTCAGCCTTCTGACAGACATATTTGTGACTCAGGAACTAAGAACTTGCTTACCCTGTATTAGCAGAGTTTGGCCATCTACTCTGCCTGCATCCAATCTTGCCTATTTTTAGGCAGAATTCGAAACGAGGACATTTTGCCCGGTGGCTGGTTTGCCACATTTGAACCCATCTCCATAAGGGGGTTCTTTGATCTTTGTTGCCTCCTTTAGGTAGGCTGGGTGTTGCCAGGATTTAACCTGCCGTGTTGTCAAAGAATTTTTATTTATTATTTATTTATTTATTTTAAGTTTTTTTATTAATTTATTCATATTACATCTCAATTGTTAGCCCATCCCTTGTATCCTCCCTTTCTTTCCTCCCTCCCGCTTCCCCCTCTACTCCCTTCCCCTATGTCTGTGACTGAGGGGGACCTCCTCCCCCTGTATATGCTCCTAGGGTATCGAGTCTCTTCTTGGTGATTTATTATCTTTCCTCTGAGTGCCACCAGGCCTCCCCATCTAAGGGACATGGTTCGATATGGGGCACCAGAGTTTGTGTGAAAGTCAGATCCCCTTCTCCACTTAATGGTGGAGAATGTCCTGTCCATTGGCTAGACTGGGTAGGGGTTCGAAGTTTACTGCCTATATTTTCCTTGGCTGGTGCCATAGTTTGAGGAGGACAAAAATCATTAAATGTCATATTCTGTAGGACTCTAAGGTTTTTAAAGACCTTATCTATTTTACCTTATCGATCTATAGAATCATATCTGTTAGCCTGAACATCATGTCTCCTCATCTATCTAGACCTAAAAACATCTTAATCCCTAAACAACTAAGCTTAATTGTAAAACTAAACTATCTAGTCTTCAAGTCTATCAAAGTAAGTTTTTATATTAAAAAACTTTAAAAAGATATGGGCGTATCTATTTCTCTCCGTCGAGACCATTATACTTTCCTTGTTATAGGCAACATTTTCTTTTTCTTCTTCTTCTTTGTGTACAAATTAATCCATAGAAATGACTTGCAGCTGCTGTGAAAATCAATATTTTTTGTACTGATAGGAAGCAGCCAGACATCTCAAGTATTCAGTTTTGTTTTAAAGTAAGTTCACAGTTTAGTTCATTCTTAAGACATCGATGAAGGAATGGTGGAGGAATGTGTTTGTGGCTTACTGAATGTTTGTGATTAAAATCCTATGAAGGCAACAGAGATAGACTTGAAAGGAGTTGCGAGGCCCTGCAGCCTGGGAGACATTCACTGAGGAAGAATGCACTAGCTCTCGAATTGGTAGCTTTTGACCTCTGGCACTGGTAAATACCAGCCAAACGACGAACAGATTTCACTTTCGGAGCAAACTAGCTGTTACATAATTTCCTTTCCTTTACAACCAGCCCCTCAAAGGCTGCAGTACTCAGGGACTGTAGAATGATATACAAGAAGATTCACTTTGATAGCAGGCTCCGCTAAAACCCCCGCTCTCTTCCTATCACCATTCCAGACCCGAAAACCACACTGATTTCCTTTTCTGAAAACTTGTGAAGACTTGGAGAAAACAAAATTGTCTATACTTTTATGACTTCATATTTCCCACTTGGAACTCTTAGTGCGCTTAATCGTATGAGAAGACAAGAGCCGGTGCCTGAGGGGTCCGAGTTAGCGGGGCTAACACAAACCTACGAAGAAGAGATTCACGCCTGAACAGCTGTTCAATCCAAATGGATTTAGATCCTGTTTTGGAGCTTGGATTTTAATTTTCTGTACAAAGGAAGTAAGATTTTTCATTTCATAGAGTTTGGAAGGCATTAAAATATTCTGAAGTTGACCTTTTCTACCTAATAATTAATTCATCAACAGAACCTAGCCAATAGCCTTAAATATCCAAACTTAATATACAAATACATACTGGCTTTAGTGTCTACCAGTTTTTATGATGCCACATAAATATAAATTTGGATTACCTTAATGAAAGAAGCACTTTAAAAATAATTAGAAATTATATTGACTCGTTTGAGAGAATTCGCGTTCAGGAATCACACTGGTCTCAGGAACCACTGGAAAAGGTGCTTCATAGGGGAGTGAATTTTGTGTCTCACCTTCTCATGTCTGTGAGTATCTTCATCTTTCATTCCTCCCCTGGTTTCTTGCCCTTCTGTGGACCACATGGAGGAAGCTGGGATGATGAATATCCCCCAAGGGTTATAAGTGGAGCCATTCAAGAAGGAAAATTGTCCATTTACATGATGAATCCTGCTCCCTGGTGAAAAGTTTCACATGTTCACTGTCTGAACAGTCCAGGAAGACATTTGCCATGATTGTGTTGACAGAAGGGGTTAGCAGTAACTAAAGAAAAAAAAAGTAGTTCCTTGGGAAGGATTTTTGTGGGTGGCCATGTGTTGCACAAATTCCATCTCTGGGGAAACATAAGTGATATCTACTCTCTTCTCATTAGGTCCCAGGAACAAACCAAAGTACAATTCCACTAGCATTCCTTGTGGAGAACAAATGGGTTTATTGGGCTTACTACAGAAAATGGGTGGATAATTCCTGGAAGGAGTGTGGGTGACCCCAAAGCAGCTACATTAGAGTCTTCACCCATCATTGATTATGGCTTCCTCATACCTCAAAGATGGAGCCTGCGCCCTTTTGTTTTGTTTTCTTTGTTTTGTATTGCAAGACAGGGTTTCTCTGTGTAGCCTTGACTGTCCTGGACTCCCTTTGTAGAATAGGCTGGTTTCAAACTCACAGAGATCTTCCTGCCTCTGCCTCACTGAGTGCTGGGATTACAGGCATGTGTCACTGTGCCTGGCTGATGGAGCCCCTTTCAACTAATGTCTCTAAGCCTATAAATTTCTAGGAGACCTGATGATCATGTGCTATTGGGGGAGGGAGAAAGGGGTGGTCCTGGAAAAGTAGATGAGGATTCAATGACTCGATTGGCTCTCGCTGAGGGATTATTAACAAGAAGTAGGACCACTCCCAATGGCCACTTGCAAACGAACACACCGATCTGATGAAGATGACTGGTTTGCTTGGAGGACTATGTTCTACAATACCTTGGAAATCATCAGTCTTCTCCAATTCTTCTATGAGGGCTCCTTGTATGTGAGCTCAGAAGGGAGCGCTTCCTTCTTCTTGAGTGATTTTGTGAAGACTCCAGCTGCTGGTGATGGAACCATCCTAATCAGACAAGGAAACCTTTGCAACACTTGCTTTATGAGCACCACTGGGGTCATTCATGCATCTGGCACAATTGTTCATCATGCTCACCTGACCACAGTGCCCTTTTCTTTCCTCCTGATGCTTGGTAGACTCTCAGCACCTCAACACGATTTTAGAAGGAAAGCATTCCTTACATGCTGCCTCTGACAAATACATATCAGCACATTTTAGTGAAGAGAGCAAGAAAACCAAGACATGTTACATCCTCAGTTAACATCACAGCAAACTATTAAGTCAAGGCCTAACACAGGACTCTGGAATTGTAGGCTACTTATCTTCTTCCTAAATTAAGCTGGATATTTCTCCATCACCAGTCACCACTTATGGTCCAATAATTTATGCCCAGCATGTACATTTTTCCTGAGTCAGTAGTGTTTCTCTTTAGAAATCTTACCTGCCCTTCTCAACATACCATGTTGGTAACTCCTGTTTCATCCATCAGCAAAAGCTGTGTTGTGTAGATGCTCTGCACCTCACTAGCTGCCACGTTACTGTGGTGCCCGTGCCACCGCGGTACCGAGTCGAAGGCGAGAGGCTGTGGATTTAACTCATACACACACACACACACACACACACACACACACACACACACACACACA
>OU015748.1:71918820-71945552 GCA_907169655.1 Acomys percivali | reverse complement strand
CACACACACACACACACACACACACACACACACACACACACACACACTAACACAGCGGGTCCTTCGTGCTAAGAGAGTAGCAGCCACAGCAGCAGCCGAGGCAGCAGTTTATTATTTTTCTTTTCTTCAGAGTGCCAAAGAGCCTTATAGGCAGCAAAACAGCAATCCTCCTCCCAGGTGAAATCCCTCAAGAAGTGATTGCACACAGGAGGAAAAGTCTTGAGGATGGGAGGAGTGCGTTCTCAGAGCAGTAAACATGACTAGCTAACCAACATAAAGACAGACATGGAAGCTGCTAGAAACGGAACATGAAACAACAATACAGGCAGGCAGCCCAGTCAGGCCTCGTTCCTATACCTTACAGTGAGAAAGGACATTGCAAAGGGATTTAAGTTATGGGCTGTAATTGTTACCTATTTTTCATGGTAAGTTTCTTGTTCTTGGTGCAAATATAAAAGAGCAAAGTATTCCATTAGTGACTCTTTTCAGAAGTATCAAAGGTCAGGCAGCAAGGCATGGATTTGGCAGCTGGTGCACCAGATGTAAGCTGAAGGAATTATTGAGGACAGAAGGTGTAGGATGGAAAAGTTTTAGGGGCTCTTTCTGGGGAACCCAGTTATATAATGCCCAGTACTAGAGTCTTCCTCAGCTGTTGACCAAAACAGAAAGAAACCTAACTGAAAATAAACAGAATGAAAAGTTCAGTTGATATCAAACACCTTGATGGAAATATATTTTGTTTTCTTTAATTTTACAACTGATTTGATTTTTTTAATGTATTAGTTGCTATTGAACAAATCCTGACCAATGCAATGAGAAAATTTCTTTAGAACACTGGAATTCACAGATGTGATCTTTGAATATCTACTTTCAGAAAACGGGACTCTGTTATATAGTATTTTGGGTGACTGTTCAGGGAGTAAACTGTCTCTGTCATTTTTCCTTTCAGAAGCTGCGAAGTTGCACTTCTTGGTTACTCAGGCAATTAATTTTACTCCTTCTTAAGTCTCTGATGGGGTTAAAGATCAAATACTTTAGTTTTATAATAAAGCTTATTTGTTTAGGGTTTATGGTGTTTTTAGGACTAGATAGATGTTTTAAGTTTATAAAGCTGAGATATGATAGATATTGATTTACTTTCAGAATTTTGGGCACACTAAGATTGGAAGGATGCTTTCTCCAAGGTTGCCAAATACACATAGCCAAAACACTATGAAGGTAATAATTATATAATTCCTGATTGTTTCATTGTTCTTCTTGCTGTAGGTAGTTTATTGTATATATGTAATAATATAAATAAATATGTTAAAAAAGACAAAATTTATTTTGTTAATTTATTTACCTTTATTTTATGTGAGCTGATGTTTTGCCTGCACGTATGTCTGTGAGCATCAGATTGTAGAGTTACAGACGGTTGTGAGCTGCTATGTGGGTGCTGAGATTTGAAACTGGGTTCCCTGGAAGAGCACTCTTAACCACTGAGCAATCTTGCCAACAGAAGAAAAAAATTAAAAATAATAATAATAATAAAAAGAAAATAATATGGGAGTCAGTGGAATGGAAAGCTGAGAACAACTAAGAACCAGAAATGGAAAGAGGTGCATTGCCCAAAGTAAAAAGAAGAGAGCAATGGTGACAACACACAGGTATTAAAAACTTGAACTTTCATTGAAAATAGATTCCTCTCTCATACATTATATCTTGAGCACAGTTTCTCCCCGCTCCACTTTCCCCAGCTCCTGCCCTCCTTCCCTCATCTTCACTCCTTTTCCATTTCCCTTCAGAAACAAAGCAGGCCTCCAAGAGATAACAACAGAAGACCATAAAACAAGATACAGGAAGACAATGAAAAAGCTCTCACATCAAGACTGGACAAGGCAAGTGAATAGGAGGGAAAGTATAGTTAGAAGGTGACCATATTAAATGATGAAGAGAAGGTGGGTGGTGCATACTAACGTTGGAGAGGAAATACATAAAAAACTGGAAAACTAATGGATATTTACTATTGTAATACCTCCATGATGGTTAAGCTAAAAAGGTAGTACAGTTTCTAAGCCTAAATTCAGTTGCATTCAAAGTTTCATACCTATATATTTCATTTTAAAGGGAAAAAAAAGGAAGTATTCAAAATGTAGTAGAGAAGAATTAGAAAGGACACAAATACCATCACTTAAATCAGAGCTATAACTGTGGCTTGAATATCCATGAGCACTTCCCTATCATCCTTTTGGGAATTTGAGAGAAATAGAACCTGTTTTTGAGATAGAAACGATAATATTCAGTTGGAAAACATTTTCCTATGTGTTTTACTCCTGTTAAGATGTTTCCACTTTGAGCTTCTTGTATCACTGTTTTAAAAAGCTCTTCAAAGTTTCATTTCATCCAAAATCTCTAACAATTCAATACCTGTTATAGCCCCAATTATTTTTAAGCAAGACTCATACAAAAAGAACAAAGCACAACTAACCAGAGGTGTTAACCACCATCTTTAAGGCTAAAAATATTGTGCTAGGCAATGTTGTAAGGGTCAAAGCTATTCATTGACCCATAGTTTTATTCAAGTTGCATAGTTTAAGTCTATTTTTATCACTGAGACCATATTATCATTTCACAGATGGTATACTTTTATACTTTTAAAAGTTATTTTATATGTTCATAATTTTGATTCATTATCTCTTATAAATTCAAATATTGGTATTTTAAATGTACCAGAGACTATTTTGATTGGAAAGGCTTACTAATAAAATCATTTTATATCTTCTTTAACACTTGGTTTATACAGATATATATACTCTGAGGAATGTGTATTTTATTTTCTTTTTATAGGAAGATACATATACAATTCTAGTTTCTTTAGAAATGTTTGAAGTCAAAGAAAATTTAGCCACATGTTTGATGTACCAAATGATGTACATTATTTGGAACCACACAATAGGAAGACTGGAGCCACTAATTTAAATGAAACACACAACTTATTTGTGATTTATTAGATAGGCAGGATAATTCCATATAGTAGTCAGATAGAATGATTTACCGATAGAATTGCTCCAAAATCTCTCTGTCTTTAAAGCCCAACCACCAAAAGGAAACAGAAAGCACTCTTTCTGGTGTCTTCTGTTCCTGAGGTTATTCTATGTCAGCTTTCTTGCATTTCTCTTTTTTACTAATAAATAAATAAAAGTAATGTATCAAGAGGTGTAAGCTTTCACCAAGCTCCCTATGTATCATAGAATGACCTTTAAATTCTGATCCTCTGATTTCACTTCCCAACTTCTGGAATTATAGGTATGTTCCACCACACTTAGTTAATGAAGGCTGGGTGTAGATCTCAGACCTTCATGTGTCTGAAGCATTCAGGCAAGCATTCCACCAATGGAGCCATATTTCTGGACCCACTTTCAGACCTTAACAGACTCTAAAGCATGAGCCACATAATCTGAAACTAAAGAAGGAAACAAAGAGCCTCTACATGGACGCTTTCCCTTTATTCCAGTTTTCTTCTTATAATACTCATTTTCATTTATATTTTAAAATCAAAATAAGTAAGGCTGCACATTACTTGGGCCTAAGTGGCCACTATATCCCATGACCTTAGTCTGAGTGATTGTGTCCCATAAAAGCACCTCCACTAAAGGCATCAGGACATTGAATTTGTGAGGATATTGTGTGAGATACTTCAATCCAAAGCCCTGTGAGGGGATGACTTGATCATCATGTCACAGCATTGCATAATCTTGGGACTCAGGGCCTATATTTTTGAGCCTAAGAAGAAAAGCAACATTGGAACTAAAAAGTTAGGTAGATGAAAGAATCTGAGGTTGACAGCATTTTATTCATGTTCACAGAATTTTGTGGTCCAGCTTCTGAATATTTCTGATTCCAGGAATGAAGTTGTTTGAGCTTATAATAAAATCTCCTCTGCTGGTTTTCATCATACTATGAGGATCTGAGGAGTTAACTTATGGAAGAGTTTTTGGAAGTATTGCTGAAGAATCTTCTAAATATGTTACCCCTGGGAATTTTTCATATGCTCAGTTTTGGAGGCGAGGAACACAGCTTTGTGGTGGAAAGACAGCTCTGTAGTGAACTGTTTATCTAGTGCACACTGGTCCCCAAGTTTGATTCCTAGAATACTTTTAGAAAGAAGACTGTTTTCATGGTTAACTATATTTCAGGTCACAAAGTTCTATCTTACATTTTATTTTAAAATGTAATTTTAAATACCATGCTTCTCATAAAAGCTTCTGATGTTTGGAGAAAAGTACACACACGCACACACACACACACACACACACACACACACACACACACCATTGTAGAACCTAAGAAATATATAGGACTTTGTCTTTGGCTGTTTCCTAATTCATCCTAGATGATTATTCTTCATTGTACCTTTACTATGTAGATCCACTATGTAGACCTCACCATCTAGACCTCACCATGTACACTCACTATGTATGCCAACTATGTAGACCTCACCATGTACACACACTATGTACACCAACTATGTAGACCTCACCACATAGATCTTACCTCGTAGAAGACCTTACTATGTATACCCATTATGTATGCCAACTATGCAAACATCACCATGTACATCCACCATGTAGACCTCACAATATTGATATTTTTCTGTCTTCAACCACCAGAAACTCTATCTTTCACCAAGCTTTGGAAGTTTCTTTTCATTCTGCTTGTATGCTACACTTTAAAAAAAAACTTACTTTGTTTTGATTTATTTTTTGAGAGAGAGAGACAGAGAGAGAGAGAGATTGGGAGAGAGAGAGAGAGAGAGGGAAAGTTCTTGTAATCCTGGCTGGTTACTATGTAGTCACTCCCTTTTCATTACACCTGCCCGTATTCTGGGATTGAAGGCATGTGCTACCAAACTTTGTTCATGTATTTCTCTTTAGCTAATCTTACATCTTGCTTCTGTTTAGATGTCGGTTCTTATAAGATGCTGCCTCTAAACTCTATCTTCCAATTAAACTGATACCTCCTATTGTTCATTCTTGTGGCATCCTGTTTCTTTTTTCTTCATAGTACTCTACAGGACTCTCTACACTTTTATATCCTCATTTTTATAATCTCGGTCTTCCAGTTACTTTAGAGACTCTATGAAATCAAAACCTGTATAGGCTTCTTTCGTGTTCCTATGAACAAAGCGTGGTGTTGCTCCTGGCAAATAGTAGCGACTAGATAAATATTTATTGTCTGAGTGCTGGCTCTCGTTGTGAAGCATCAGCGCATGTGAAGAAAGAATCCTATTGCAATTTGTTAAAACCAAGGTGTCTCTTTTCTAAAAAGAATAACTTTCATGACTGTCTTGAGCTTAGTAACATGCTACAGAGCTCTAGTTTCCAAAAACACCATCTTATATTGCTTAGGTTATTTGTAGTTTAATGACTAAACCCAAAAATCTGGAGCTTGGAGCTTTATGAGCACTGCACTAATCTAAGCATCAAATGAGGTTTAAATGAGTTAAGGGGACATCAACATTTGAGTCTATTTAATCCAATCATTTTAGAAGTCATTGCACTGCATGTTCATTTGTTTCCCTTTTTTTTTTTTTTGTTTTTTTTTTTGTTATGGGGAGGAGTTAAAGAACATATCATAAAGATAAAGAACATGGATATTTGTATGATACTAGACTAAAACACCTGTACAAGCTCCTTTAGATATACACATTATTTAATCATTGTTCGGTAACTAATATTATTCTGGCTTTTAATTCATAGATAATCTTAAATTAGATAATGACAATCAAAAGCACTGTTGTAAGAATTAGATATTACCCTAGGGCCAGTTCTGAAGTTCACACAAAAATAGGCAAAAATCCCATTAAATGGTCATGATTTTTCTCATGTCTCCATTTATACTTAAAATGTATGTTTTAACAAATGTAAAAAAATTCCATATAAATGGGTATCATTTTGAAAGAATTTCCAAAGGACTTAAAACTTGGCTTTTGCATTACTTTTCTCTCCGAATTTTGCTATTAACATTCTAAACAAGATCTGCCAGTAACCAATGAGATGTGGCCAAGAATATTTCAAATGCCCACATACATCAAGGATCAAAACTTGAAACCCTGATTTCCACCTTGAGAGCAAAGTGCCATCCAGAAAGTAGAGGATGCAACTCTTAGACTAGGCAGGTACAAGGAGCGCTATCATTGGCTTAACTGGCTTGAAGGCCGCTCAAATGTAGAATTTCTTCAAAAGACACAAGTCCCAGAGTCACTACACACAGGGATAACTTACTAACAAAGAACAGGGGCCACATCGCGCCTTAACTTCACACCTCTCTTCCCTGCTTCCCATGCAAATCTATTTTCCAACTTCATTCAGATTTCAAATGAGAGCTCAGCAAAAGGTATTATGCTTTTCTTTTTCACTTGTGACGTTTCATCTATGATGGCATCTTAGATGTGTCCAGGTCTGTTTTCAACAGCTATGGCTGGTAGGTTTCATCACACTGCCACAGTGAAGCACACAGCACACTTTATCCTTCTGAAGCATGCCCTTCGAAGCTGGGCAGCAAACATTACCCTGTACTATAGCAATGTGCAAGGAAAAAAAAAAAAGACGGGGTCTGTGGGGGAAGGTGGAGCTCAAGTGTCTCTCTAGGCACATGCCTTTCTCATTTGCAATCACCTGTTTTGCTAATAGAAAGTTGGCACAGAGAGAAAATTTTACCAGTAAGAATATTTTTTAATTGTATTATTGTTTAATATGCATAAGTGCTTGCCTCTGTGTATGTATGTGGTCATGTCCTTGTCCAGTGCCCTCAGAGGCCAGAAAAGGGCATTAGAGCCACTAAAATTGGATATGTTTGTGCTGGGAACCAAAACTAAGTCTTCTGCAAAAGCAGGTAGTGTTCTTAACTCTGAGCAGTCTCTCCAGCATCACAATAAGAGATTTTTCCAGTTACTCCCTTTAATATATTCCAACCATCTTTAGATTTGAAAGCTCTCTAATTTCATCTATAAGAAGGAAAAAAAACTTAACATCCAAACGAGGAGGAAAAGGTCAAGAAGCTTGGAAGAAGCTTTCAGTGGTGTGAAATCACAGGTGTGAACAGTCAGTAGTGAGGTGTAGAGAAAGGGAGAGGAAGAAAGGGAGATGAATCCCAAAGAGACAGTCTCCCTGGGCAGCAGGGATTGAGGACACTGGTGGGAGAAAGGACCTGCCAAGGTGAAAACTGCTGTGAACAAATTGTCGACAAAGAAAAACCGATCACTCTGCGTGTTTGTCTGAATGGCATACACAACTCATCAGTCAACCCCAAGTCTTACCAGGGCAGGGTTAGACTAGTCAAGCCTTTCAGAGTTTAGATAAAATTAGTGACATTTCTGATAAAGGCCAAAAACCAGACCTAACCTGTCAGCACATGAGTGGATAAAGAAAATATACACAGTGGTGAGTTAGAATAATAAAATCATATCACTAACAGAAAAGGGGGGTGGGACTGAAGATTATCATTTAAGTAAAGCAAGCCAGGCACAGACAGAGCAGAGTCATATTTTTTTTCCTCATGTGTGGAAAAAAATAAAAAGAAGAAAATAAAATTAAAATGGCTTGCAATCTGAAAGTAGAATAGATGCTAAGAGGGGAAGAAAAGGAGGCTGTGTTGGGACAAGGAGGGTGTTAAGGACCATGGTGCCTGTGGGTCTGGATGTGTCACAGGGAAACCATTAACCTGCACAGTAATATGACTTGGTAACTATCATCATCATAATAAAAACACATAAAACCCAATAGGATAACTATGTACTGTCATTGACAGAATGAATGCCTATTTGGAAAAAATATTTAAACTTCTTTATGTAACACCAAATGTACAGATACCAAGGTATACCAAAAATCAGGCATATATAAGTTCAAAGCATGGTGGGAAAAAATAACCTGAAAGGATCCAGGCAAGATTGTGCAGGGGGTAAAGGCACTTACTGCTAAGCCTGAAGACTTGAGTCCTATTCCTGGAAGTCACATACTGCAAGTAGAGAACTGACTCACATAGATTACACCCACACATACTCTGTGACATATAACTTCATGTGCCCACACCCTTTCTTCATGTAAGTAAATGTAAGTTTTTGAAAATAAAAATGTAGTATAAGCCAGATGTGGTGACACACGCCTATAATCTCAGTACTTGAGTAGGCAGGGTCAGGTGGATCTCTGTGAGTTTAAGACCAGTCTGGTCTTAAAAGGCAAGACCAGGACAGCCAAGGCTACACAGAGAAACCCTGTCTGGGGAAAAAAAGACAAACAAACCCAAATTCCCAAAAGAAATGTAGTTTAAAACTTACACACAGACACACAGACACACACACACACACACACACACACACACACACACAGAGATAGAGAGAGAGAGAGAGAGAGAGAGAGAGAGAGAGAGAGAGAGAGAGAGAGAGAGAGAGAGAAGCTCCTATGATTGCCTTAAAAACCTGCTTCCTTATAAGTGGATATTAATCATATAATACAGGGTAGCCATATTATATTACAATCCACAGGCCTAAAGAAGCTAATTAACAAGAAGGACCCTAGGGAGGATGCTTAATTCTCCTTCAGAAGGGTAAATAGAATAGATACTGGAAACAGTTTTAAGAGAAGGAACAGGACTGGAGTTGTCCTCTGAAAGAATCCACCCAGCAGGGGATTCAAAGCAGATGCTGAAATTTTTGTCAGTGAAACTTTGGTTAGAGCACAGTGAGTCCCATAGATAAGTGGGGAGATAGAAGGACCCGGAGAGGAAAGGAGTTCCACAAGACCAACAGAGCCAACGAATCTGGGCCTAGGGGAGCCAGCAGAGACTTATGTACCAAACAAGGACCATACAGAGAGAGGCCTTAGGCCCCTCACTCAGATGTAGCTGATAGGCAACTCCATCTCCATATTGATCCCTTATTAAGGGAAGCAGAAGCAGTCTCTGTCATGGACTCTCTTGCCTGCACTTTGATCACTTCCCGCTGGTGGGGTGCCTTACCATGCCATAGAGGAAGAGGATGCAGGCAGTCCTGATGAGACTTGATAGGCTGGTGTTAGTTGCCAGGGGAGAAGGGCTTGCTGTCTCAGAGGAAAGGGGCAGGGGAGGGAGGGTGGAACCAGGAGGAAATGAGAGAGGGGGCTTCATTTTGGAATGCAAAGTGAATAAAGTTTTTAAAAATAAATTTAAAAAATTTTAAATGCTGCCTCTACTAACAAAACTGACTAATGATCCTCTCTCTTTTTTTCAGATGCTGTTCAGTTTCTTGTGATAGATACAGCAATTCAAAGCAGGATTCTTTACTGTTGAGCTGTGTGCTACAAAAATGAGAATAAAGACATGTATGCATGTATGTATGTATGTATATCTGCATGCTCAAACTGGGTTTGGGGCTTTAAAGGATTTCTCTTCTTTTCTTGGAAGTCAATAACAATCTTACCGGGTGGAGGACAGTACTGTGTAAGTCACAAGCTGAGTCACCTACCAGGCTGGAGGGAGAAGGCACTAACCATAGTTCTTACTTCCCGTTAGCATGCAGAGTGCATTGAGTAGGATTTATGAAGCACTAATCTAAACTAAATATTGAAATAAAAATATATCTAATTCCAGATGGGCTTAATTTGACTAATTTTAAAATGTGTGAAACAGGTTGGTAAAGAAAATAGCCAGAGAAGGTGATAATAGCATTATGAAAAGAAAAGGGCATTGCGAGTAAGTATAAATACTCTTTAACTGAAAGAGAGAAAGGGGAAAAGAAAAAAAGCAAAGATTAAGACACTCAACTTCAAACCCTGAAGTCACGAGTGATTAGAAAATACATAAATATAAATCAAGAAATTAAGAAAAAAAGATTATATGAGATGAAAGCTACAGTTGGCAGAAGGAAGGGAAGGCTTGCCACCTAGAGGCATTTTGGAGGTTTGGGGCAGCAGGGTGGGTAGCATGTGCTTCTGGAGACAAAGCTCAGATCACTAAAACAAGGTGCCTGGCTTAAACGTGAAGCAAATTAACAGAGAGATGTGGCAGACAATCAGATACCATGTCTTGGATTTGTAAAGCTATAACTATAAAGTAGCCATCTTCTGTTGTTTAGGAGGCTCCAGGTAAAATTAATAGCCATGCTATACCTTAGGATGCTGTGTGTCTGCTTAATGATGTCAAAGCTTGCGGAATGGCCCAGAAGGATCTGGTTCCCATTATGGGAAAACTAGCTAAAGGATCAAAGAACAGGTACAGCAAACTACCTAGTAACAGTAGTCACCAGAGGGGTATGCCTCTTGTAAATAGCATGGTATGTTTTACTCTATATCTGCCATAGAGTTCATGCCCCTGCAAAAAAAAAAAAAAGAAAAAGAAAAAGAAAAAGAAAAAGAAAAATGCCTGCAGCTGGCATCCAGTCACTAGTCACTACCCTGCATCTGCCCCTTCTCATCCTCGCCACACATGCATCTCAGATCCGCTGATTTTATCACCAACCAGAAAACAATGAACAAAGGCAGCCTTAACAACAGATTGAGTTCCCTTAGTCCTTTTAAGGTTCCTCTCTGCTCCAACACCGTTCATCATGGGACCTAAAAAGTACAGCCTGTGCTTCGCGCAGGGAAAGCCCCTCAAGGGCTTGCAAACCGGAGCTCCTCACTGAGCCAACACCATCTGTACCCTCAGCGGCGGGCATGCCCATAGAGACCGCGACAACTCTCCTTAGATGGACAGGTATTTGGGGCCCAGGGAAGCAAGTATCTCTGAAGGAAAATACGTACCACGTGACAGAAGAAGTGAACACAGAAGGGAAATCCTTGGAGGACTCCCCAAATAGTACGGAGACACTGAAGGAGAGGCAGAAATTCCTGGGAGAAAGAAAAACCAGAAGAAAATACATCTACTCAACTCATTGCAATAACTCCCTTTGAGACCAGAAGCATCTACAAATCAGGGCTAGGCTTCCTTACAAACAGGGAGACATGATCATGTAATTACACACAAGCTCAATAGCCCAAGAATTTATTCACCACCTAGAAGAAGGAGGTTGTACTGAGCTGAAAGCCTGGGTAAACTGGAAATCTGGGTAAGGTTGGCTCTCTGTAATCTAGACCTAGGATCTAAGAGACATGCAAAATAGCATTAAAAAACAGCTCTGCTCCAATTTCCCAGGATCTTGACCACAGGTCCTTCACCCATCTGTCTTCACAAACCTTCCTGAAGGTCAGGAACACACGAGCAACTAAGTTGACTGGAACAGGAAGTGTTGTGGCTAGTGATTATGAGTACCAATACCAGGTAATGCAGGCATCACGCTTTAATTACCTAGTTTAAATGTTTTAAACCTCAGTGGCACCATTCAGTAAATACACTGTTTTTAAAATATAACCTAATCATTGAAAGAGTGTGTCTACGTCCCCTGGATGGGGAGGCCTGGTGGCACTCAGAGGAAGGATAGCAGGCTACCAAGAAGAGACTTGATACCCTATGAGCATATACAGGGGGTGGAGGCCTCCCTCAGTCACAGTCATAGGGGAGGGGAGTAAGGGGAAAATGGGAGGGAGGGAGGAATGGGAGGATACAAGGGATGGGATAACTATCGAGATATAATAGGAATGAATTAATAACAAAAAATTTAAAAAAGAAGGAAAGAGTGTGTCTACCATAATGGTATTAGAGAGTTTTCCTAGCTAGACAGAATCTACATTAGAAAAAATTCAGCAAAATGCACTATCTCTTGACCATGTGAAAGGCCATGCAACTCATACAAATATACACATTAGTAATTAGTAAGTCACTATACTGAAATGTGAGAACTTATTAAAATTTTATGGCTGTTACCACTAGTTGTATGAACACATACTTATGGGGTTCCTAATTTGTGTTGGATCTTATTTTAAAGATATAGAGTTAGTGATTTAAAAAAAAGAACAAATAAAATATTTGCCCTCCTGGCCCTTATGTTCTAGTATGGGACTGAGCCAATAGACAGAGACATAGACATGATATTGTGCTTTGAAAGGCAAGATAAGATGTGAGGGGATGGAAGGTTGTTAATTTAAATAATTTGAAAGTCAGGAGGGCATCTCTGAGGGAGTGATGTAAGGTTAACAGGGAGAAGATGGGCCACTGAGGACTGAAAAGATACGAAGGAAAAGTCCCAGGCAGAGGCCACCGAAAGTACATGGTGCTGAGTCGGGAAGGAGCTGAACGGGTTCCAAACTAAGCAAGATGCCAAAGTGCCTGATGAAAATGAACAGAGAAAGACTCATCAACCCTGAGAGCAGAGGTGTATGCCGAAGTCAGACCAGCTGACGTTGAAGATACTTAATTTAGGGGCTGATCTTGCCGGGCTTCTATTTTTATGTGTGATAGAAACTCCAGAGAGAAATTTCAAATATGCAGTATTGATGTTGTAACTAGTGACTTGCCTTTGTCCATAGTTACTGGGAAAGACAATTTGAATGAGAAATTCTCTAGATCAGGTCAATGTGTGGGCATGCCTGGAGAAACTTTCCTGATTAAGTGAACCCTCCATTATGGACAACACTGAACCTGATTTGCATTCGGGACTATATAAGGGTCCACGTTTTTCTTCTGTCTGTGTGTTTATCACTGAATCCATTTTCATCTTAACATTGATCTCAATATAATGCTTCCAAGAACTGCTTTGAATTAGAAATCCAAAAATTACTGGGGTTTGGCTCATTCTTTTTCTTGAATCTTCCCAATTGTGTACTCACCAACAAAACATAATCTTCTTTTTACAAAAATAATTTTAAAAAGTTCCCACATTCAAAAATAAATAAATAAATAAATAAATAAATAAATAAATAAATAAATAAATAAAAATAAAAGGTCCATGAAGTGAGTGGGGCTTGACCATGTACACAGTCTTTCTGTTTCTGACTGTGGCTGTGACCAGCTGCTTCCGGCTCCTGTGACTTTCCTAGAGTAATAGACTATAACTTGGTTTTGTGTGCTAAAAACTGATCTTTTGTCCTCGATGTTACTGTTGTCTGGGTGTTTTATCACAGCAACGGGGAAGCTGGGGGGTGTGGGGGGGCGGGTTGGGGGGAAGCGGGGAGGGCATAGGAGAGGAGCCAGAAAGGTAGCTGATAGATTCTTGTCTCAGTTAAAATGAGTAAGCCACAGGGGTTCTAACAAACTCAGATCGGAGTGGGGTGGTGGGGGAGTGAATATTACACAACTAGAAGATGGTAAGTGCCACACTTCAGCTGCTGCACAACAGAACGACAAGAGTTACTGCGCACAGGCGTGAGAGGGGTGAAAGCGGAAGTGAAGAAGGGACCCTTTTCTCCTGTGTAAAGCTGCTAGACCACGCACTCTAAGGAGGTAAAGCGCCCCTCATAGGATGCAAACTAAAGAACTGGATTAGAACAGTGCCTTGAAAGCACAAAGCTTGACTGATTCAGCAAGGAATGACTTCAGAACTAGCAAGAAAAGACAGTTGACAATTATGTCTGACTTCAGTCCTAGGTACACACTGAAAGACAAATCAATGTGAAGCTCAGTCTCCACTGACAAACTGCAGCCGCAGACCATACTCAGATGGTTTTATTGTGGGAAGGCACATTCACCATGTTTGGAGGGGGAAACCTTAGCCTTAAAAAAGCCAACACTGACACTTTCTGAAGGAATGTGCTTAACGCTGGATTTCACAGAAATTCTACATATAAAATTGTGCAGAACATTTTAATTTAAAATTAAAAAAAAAAAAAAAAAACTCTGAAAACATGCAAAAAGCCACAAGTAGACCCAGTCAGCAAGAGCACAACTGTGGAGCCAGACTTGCAAAGCACAATGAGATCATCTGCAAACATCATACTCAGTGCTGGTGTCAAGCTTTAAAATGAAAGAGTATACAACAGATCGAACACATTTTCAAAATAGCCAATCAAAACTTACCTTATAAGTTAAAAAAAAAAAAAAAAAAAAAAAGGAAATAAAAAAATTCCATGAATAGCTTCGAAAGATGTTCAGACAAAGTCATTTCAAGAGAAAGCTGAACATGGAGTGGAAAATAAATCTGAAGAAATTAGGTAGAGTTCGATGGAGAGACACATAATAATAGGAAGTTTGAAAAACGAAATATTTAATGTAGAGTTAGTGACATGAAGACAATGATTATCTACAATGAGCTCCACACGGGAGGAAACAGAGTGGAGAATATGCAATATTAGCATTTCCCAGGAAACATTTGAGACCCAACTCTCGGTTCTAGGAAGACCAATGTATTCACAGCTGTATTTCATTAAAGGGTACCAGAGAAAATTAACATACAAAAGAAAAATGATTAGTTTATTCAGCTCATGGTTCTAGAATCTGCACTCATGCCAAGGGTCTCTGGCAAGGCTGGCAAAAGACACTGGTGAGAGTGTATATTAGAGCAAGATGGACATTACAAGAGCCAGCAGAAAAATGCTGAGGTCCCACAATTCCCCTGAGGGCACATCTCCATTGACTTAAGGACTCTCACAAGGCTCCACTTTTCGTGGGTCTACAGCAGTTCCCAACTCCTTGGGAACGAACTATTTGATTGAGAGAGGGCATCCATATTCATATCATATCAACCTGTGACTCTCAAGAAGAATATTTTACCAAAATACACCTCTTGAGCTAAGGAGATAACTTAGTCATAGAGACCCACGTTTGACTCTCAACACCACATGAAAACTAGGCATGATGGTGTGCACATGTAATCCCAGTGCTGGGGTGACAGAGAGGAGAATTTCTGAAGCTTTCTAGGCAGATAGCTTATCCAAATTGAGTTTAGGTCTCAGACTGGCCAAAAAAATAATTCAATGAAATCTTTCTAATAATGTTCTGCTGATTTCGCAGATCAATGCCTAGCCTTGATGTGAGTATTTGTGCCTAGTCTTATTGTATCTTGCTGTGCCATGGGGAAGTGGGGAGGGCTGAGAGGAGTGAAAGGAGGAAGGGAACTTCAGTCAGGATGTATTATATGAGAAAAGAATAAATAAAGATTTTGAGTGAGAGAATCTCAAAACTTGATATGAACAGCTTGTGAGGAGCCCAAGACCTGCTCTGTCCCCACATGGCTGTAGGCTTGTGTGGCAAATGCTTTTACCAGTTGAGCCACCCATACAGTAAACATATTTTTTTTTTTGTCTCGAAATCAGTGAAAAATATAAAATCGTGGGAGAATAAAAATCTCCCCATGTCCTAAGACAAGCAGAAAAAGAAAACAGTAAAACAAGAGTATATAAAATGGCAGAAATTAATTCACATGAGTCAGCAACCACAAGGCCAAACACTAGACCTCATAATAAGACATGCAATTTGTGCAGTACACAAAGTGGCAGTCTATTTTAGATGCGGCTCCAAAAAAGGAACTTTGATTTGCAAATAGAGAAGAGAACTAACCTCTTAGAAAGCACGTGGAAGCCAGGAGGGACTCCAGTATAGCCAGAGAACAAAGGAAAGCCGGGGTGGGGGGGGCAGGGGGATCCTTGGACAGAAATATCTATGCGTGTTTTAATGAAAGGAACTTCATTTGTTTGTTTAGCATTTGAGGGAGCTACGGAACTCCAATGTGGAGGACAGTCACTTACTATGTAATTTTCTGTCACCAGCTGTGAAGGACAATAGGCTTAAAGGTGAGTCTGACTGTGGCATTAGCTTCCATCTACCCGAGTTTCAAGGACAATAATTGTGAATTCATTTCTCTCCCCTTCCTGGTAGCCTTTCTTCTGCATTTTCCTTGGGTGTGGCACAGACGTCTCCACATTACCTAATGGATTTTCAAAGACAACCTATAATAGTTATTCTTCTATTGCCATGATGAAATGCCATAACTACGGCAACTTGTAAATGAAAGGGTCTATTTTGTGTTATGGTTCCTGAGGACTAGAGTCCATCATGGGAGAAAGACATGGTACTATGCAGGAGGCATAGTGGTAGGATCTGAAACTGAGAGCTCAACTCCTGAAATGTAATCATGAAGCAAAGAGAACAACCAGAGTTTATAAAATGGCAGAAATTAATTCACATGAATCAGCAACCACAATGCCAAAAGCTAGACCCCCATAGTAAGGCAGCCAGTTTATGCAGTACACAATTAATGCAGGCTATTTTAGATGAATCTCCAAAAAAAGGACTTTTGACTTGAGAATAGGGTCTTCAAACTCTAAAAGCCCACCACCAGTGACTTACTTCTGACATGAGGGCCACACGTCCTACTCTCTCACTCCCAAAGAGCAACACCAACTGGGACCAAGTGTCTAAATCCATGAATCTGTGGGGGACTTTTTCATTCCAGCAACCATACAAACAAAGTTACAAAGTTTAAAATATTTAAATGCATAAACATGCACTATGCCAAAGGAAATAAAAACAAGGTTAGTTGAGCTACATTAACACAAAAAATCAATTTAAAGTTAAAAACAACAGTGATATTTATAGTTAGGAAGGCAAATATACATGCACCCACACATCATGCACACTACATGCATACATGTAAACACACACACACATACACACACACACACACACACACACACACACACACACACACAGAAACACCAAGGGAAAAGATGTGATGCAGGCATGCATTGTAGAAAAATGGAATACAGAAAGCCAAGTGCATACCAGGTGATACACAGAGGAAAGTGAAGATCTCTAAATGCACAAAATGGACCAAAAGGTCAACCCATAAAACCTTAGTACTTTGGCAAACCTGTAGGATGGTAATTAGGGCTATGATGAAAACTGAAAAATGCTTCTGCAAGTCCAAAAGAAAATGTCAACTCAAAGGAAAAATTAGAAAAGACAATATAGGCATTTTGTAGAAAGGAAATGTAAGTGACCAAGATAAATATGACAAAAAAAAACTAACTTTGTGGGTTGAAGAAATGGCTAAGAGGTAAGAGGTCCTATTCTGCAAACTTGAGGAGCTGAGTTATAAACAGTATATAACACATGCAGCACCCCCACACAAAGCCAGATATTTCGGTGTATATCTGTTACCCCAGCACTAGAGTGCAGACACAAGCAGATTCCAAAACCATCCTGGTTAGCCGGTCTCTATGAAATGGTGACCTTTCTGCTCAGTGACAGACTCTGCCTTAGAAAATGGGACCAGAGCGACACAGCAAGAACTAACAAGCATCATCCTCTGGTCTCCACATGGACTTGGACAGGTATGTGCACCTAGTATGAAAAATGAGAATTAAAGATGATGCATAATATTAAGACTTCAGAAGTTCAGTATTATTCACATTATTAAATATTATTAAATTATTGATAAGATACTTAAAAGAGCTAGGTGGTTCTGAGGAATGAATGCTTAAACTGGGAGAAATGCTAACTCAAATGCCATCAAGAAGAGCAGTGACTTATAAAGTGATAAACCACATAATAAAATATTATAACACGGTGGAAGTCAGAGGATGAAGACTGGGTATATATGATCAAGATACACTGTATACAGTTATGAAATTGTCAAAGAGTAAGAAAAATATTGTCTAAACTTTTTAAATAAGCCACAGTAAAAGTGCAACATCCTGACCTCATGTCTAAACACTAATGAGAATGAGTCTAAAAATGGAGGCCTGGTGGCCCTCAAAGAAAGAATAAGCAGGCTACCAAGATGAGACTTGATAGCCTATGACCATATAGTGGGGGAGGAGGTTCCCCTAGGTCTTAGACCTAGGGGAGGGGAATAGGGTGAAAGTGGGAGGGAGGGAGGAACGGGAGGATACAAGTGATGGGATAACAATTGAGTTGTAATCTGAATAAATTATATATATAAACAAGCAAATCACAAGAAAAAAATTCAATTGTATGTTCAGAAAGTTAAAAAAAATCATGCAAAACACTTAACCATATTCTTTTTGACGTGCACCTATTTGGAGGACATGTTAGGAAGGGCTAGGAAATGGTCATTGCTTGCACTGACTTCAGGCTGTGGGGGGTCATCGCCTGTGAGCGAAACACAGAACAAGATTCAGTGGCTGGATTCTGTCGCCATTCTGGCTGGTATATTCCTAATGCTCATTTCCTTATTCATGCACACAAAGGCACTGTGCTCACTTTATATGTGAATGCATTTTCTTCTTTATTGATGTTCCCATATGGTGTGTTTTGTTAATTTTTAGAAGTGGGCTGAGAGTCGGCCATTCTACTTCTAGGGAGGGGAGGCTGAGGCATGGAAAGCAGGGGGTAGAGGGGGCTGTGAGTTTTATTTTTTTTTCCAGTTGGTCCAGCATTTTATTTATTTATTTATTTATTTATTTATTTATTTATTTATTTATTTTTATTTTATTTTTTTTATTTTTATTTTTTTGGTGCTCCACACCTTTTTTTTTTTTTTCCCTATCCCTTGTATCCTCCCATTCTCCCCTCCCTCCCATTTTCCCCTTATTCCCCTCCCCTATGACTGTTCCTCAGAGGGATTACCTCCCTCTGTATGGGCTGTGAGTTTTAGAGCAGCGCAGGGGGGATTATCTGGGGGTTTTTAAATGGTATTGGTTCAGACACAGGAGATATAGTCACTGAATATTAAGTATAAACAAGAGGATAAGAGTGAGTGGCACAAATCCGATGAAGAATCATCTGAAAGCAGCCTCTGATACAGGACAAACAAGTACCACTTGAACTGGAGAAAAGTGTCTCAGAACCCTCAGGCTCCTATGATGATATTACTGGAAGCGTGCTGTGTCTGGGAATTATTATTTTCTTTCTGCTCTGCAGTACCCAACAGGCTTCAGTGGCCAATATAAAAATAAGAAAAAGGCACAAATGTAATTAAAATAAAACAATTTTTCTCACATTGAATGTTAACTACTCCAAGTTTTGTGAAATGTAGAGCCTTTATCAATTTAAAAGTAAACTCCATGAGACAATATGCATCTGGAAAAAAAAAAAAAAAGATGGATCTGTGAAGGTTCCCTAGCAGTGCTGACTTTCTTTACAGAGTTAAAATTAGCAATGAGTATACTCTGAAACTATTAACACATCCTGCAAGAATTAACCCTCTTCCAGGAAGACGCTTAACCTCAGGGTGGTAAAGCCTTTCTGTTTATTCTACAACAGCTATAAAACATCACCGAGGCATCCTGCGGTCCTTAGGAGATGCTAGTAAATGTTGAGATACTTAAAAAGAATGAAATGGTTCTAGGGACTGAAGGACAAATAGTGTATTGTTATATTTGGTCTTTTCTCCCCTAATGAACTCTAAATTTTTCTGATTGGTATCATTCCAAAATTTATAAATGAGGAAAAAATATGTGTTGTCTTCCAGAGGGCAGTTGAACTTTGTTCAGAATGCTTAACAAAACATCCGGTGGTTGCTGATGGAGCTATGTCAGCTCATCTTTTAAATTTCCCTTCTAGAACAGTACAAGAGCTACTGAGTCCAAATGCCAGGAATATTTTTGTATCAGTGAGATCTCCTCTCCTGCTAGCCACAAAGTAGTTCTAACCAGCTACTGCTGGAGGCCTAGATGTGTTGTTTACTCAAGTGTGACCTGCCGGCTAAAGGATAACACAATTGTGAGAGTCAGGGTTAAGCTCAGGAACTCAACAGGAGAGTTGCACAAATGAGAATGTGTGTGTGTGTGTGTGTGTGTGTGTGTGTGTGTGTGTGTGTGTAATATTTCTCCACTTGCCAGCATTTAAACCCCACAGCAAATGGCTAACAAAGAAAAATGCATATGATTTTTTTTTTTTTTTATAGCTAAGAGCTGAAGCATAGAACATTTGGTCCTGACCAGATGAGATGAGGTTACTATTTGGCCTAGAGACTCCTCTCATTTCCTCCTGTCTTGTCCCCTCCAGGGTTGCAACAGCAGGCATCTTTTGGATGGAGAGACTCTGAGGAAAGGACAAAGGTCATGAATGCATGTGTCTACAAAGAGAGGAATTTAAAAGGAGATGACTCAAATAGTTTTTCTGTTCTTTTGATCTCTTAATCAAATTATATATAAAAGTTACATGGTTTCAGGCATTCTAAAAACAGTCTTGATTTATTTTCCTTAATTTAATTCATTTCCTCAAATACTATTGCATGCTAATCATGAACAACTTGTCAAGGGTAGACTAGTCCTTGAAACTTAGACTATCATCACATTTAAATAACGTGAAAAACTAATAACAAATCAGAAATTGAGATTGTTTATTCGTAGTTATTCTTCAGCAGTGGGCCATACTTTGGGAGTTATATTTCTCATTTACTTGGTATTTATATTCCAGTGAGTTAGTTATGAACATGCATCTTTACATATATGTATAACTAATAATCACATTAGCATCAGTGAGAGAACCATAATCAAAATTGTGCTGTGGGTTGAACTTGAACCTTTCTGAATACCAGAGGTTTCCAAAGCTGGCAGTGCTCAATTTCTGACCCAAAGGTGGAAAGATACTGGTTTCATGGTGGTACATGAAGATGGATATAACGTTTTTACTGTTTATCAAGATTTGAAAGCAGAAAAGCTTATGTTTCAGTACAGTGTAAGGCATAAAATAACTACCTTGTCATTCATACACATAACACACACCACATATAATTTCAGATGAGAAAGCCTGAGAACAGACTCTCTAAACAGTACCTCAGACCCTAGAGTAATCCTATCCTTAGACAAGTTCCAATATCAGTGACATAGAAGGAGTCAGAAAAAAAAAAAAAAAAAAACATTAAAGTCCAGACGTCTTCAAGTGTTGTGACACCTTCATTTCTTCCTGTCCCAAATTTGCAATGGCACAAAATTCCTATCAACAGTTTCATTCCTTTGTGTTACACAACCCTAAGAGCCATGTACCATGATTGTTCAAGACCTGACATGGTCTTGCTCTTATCTCTGCCCATCCCCCAAGTCCTGCCTCTTGTTTGTTCCCGCCCTCCGTACAACCCATACATTCTATCAGTCTCCTTGTTGACCTAGCATCCCAAGTTCCTTCCTCCAAGTGTCCTCACAGGCCCTTTCTTATCTTTCACATGTAATTTTTTTTTCATTATCTTATTTTCTAGTTGGTTAATACTTTTAATGAAGATGTCAAGGAGTTTCTCAATAATATTTTCTAAAAGGATGTCTGCCCTTATCTGCAGGCCAGTCTACATTCATTCTAAAGCATGTGAAAATCCTATACCTTTTAAAACATTGATCACAGCTGAAATAATCACTGGCTACTTGAGTCTGAACTCCTTGGTAGAAAGAATATAATGAATATTGAGTTTTATAGAAGAAATGCTGTATTTGTTTTACTCCTTACATGATAGTCCAGAGAGAGAGAGAAGGGGAGAGAGAGTGAGGAGAGAGGGAGGAAGAAGAGAGTTTGTCTACCACCCACGGCCACTTCCAGGTAGCCTAAGGATAGCTGACTCCAGCCCAGAGAACATATTGAGCACAATCTAATGCTCATGTCCACATATGGTCTTTGTAATTTCTTCAGAGATAGTCAAGCAGCTCAAACTGCCACTTAATAGTCATTCCTAGAGTAGTTCTTTATGGCCTGTAAGAAATTATAAGAAATGTTCTCCTTTCACCCAAAATCACGAGATGAAAAGAAAATGTAAATGAAGAAGTTACAATAGCTTTTACTAGCCATATGGAAGAAACCATTCGTCATAAGGGGAATGCAGAGGTGGAGGAGCATGGCCGTACTGTAAGAGTAGCAGAGGCAAACACTGTGATACAACTTGGGCCTCTGTTTCAGTCATAGTTGAAGGCTTGTTTCCTTAACTATCAAGTTTTCAGTAACACAAATCCACTACATATATTAAACTTGAGTGGGGTACCTGAAAAATAGAGAAGTAAGTGGCTTGTTTAAAAAAGCCAAACATTTCTTCTGGATGTAAATTAATAAACATATGAGAAGCACTCATTGTTTGGGGAACGGTTGAAAATAAATGAAGGAAATGGTAGAAACTGTGAACATTTGTGAAAGCAGAGACAAGCTAAGGAAAGAAATTGAGGGAACACAATTTCAAAATGAAATATGAAGCTCCTGGCTGATAAGTAGGAAGTTCACCTTTGCTCAACCACAAGTATATTAATAACCAACAGTTACACAGTAAGCAAATATTGGGTGGGACACAGATGACCTGGGCTTGTTTCATGGCCCTACTATTAACCTACCAGTAAAGATATTGCTAAACAAAAAGAAAAGAAAGAAAGAAGAAAGAAAGAGAAAAGAAAGAAAGAATTCAAGTGGACAATGAAGACAAAAGCATCAATTCGAAAATCTGTTCTTGTTTCAGGTTCTAGATTTTAATCCCCCTGAAGTAATTGTTTTATGCACTGTATTACTGAGTTGGCTTATTATACTGATAAATTTGATATATTATTAAATGTTTAAGTATATAGCAAATGTTGATATATTGAATGTGTAGTCTTGTCTCATGCATCATAATTGTTTAAAGAATAAAATTAAATTTAGTAAATGTGCATCTATTTAAGAGAATGTAGGCACCAATATATTAAATTCTATTACTTGCTATGTTGATGTGTGTAAAAATGATTAGTAGATTCAATGATAGACTATGCCAGAAACTGCATTCTTAGTTGAAAGGCTGAAATTAGGCTAAGGCTTAAATCTTTGTTAAAATTAATAAGTTGAATGTGCAGATGCTAAGTAACTACAAAGAGTTATTACATATAACTATAGAATATATGTCAAGAACTAATGTTAAACCAAAAGGCAACAAGAAAACTATGTTCTAAAATAGTGTTCAATTTAATGAGCTGAATATTAATACAGATACAAATTACAAGGAATTATTTTGTTCATCAAGAGCTGTCCCTATCCTAAACATGAGTATAAAGAATATTGTAATAAATGTGTTTCTATTAGTTGTTCTGAAGGTAGAACACTGTGTCTAAGAATTTCTCAAGCTCAAGAAGTTCATATCCACATGTTACTGCAGAGTCTACCTGAATTTTAGCATGTTGGTAAACTTGTTTAAATGAATCCAGCCTTAATTTACCAGGAATATGTTTTCATGGAACATGGGACAAGCTGTGGAACTTTTAGTTTTCTCTGATATGCTTTTGGAATTCAGTGATGTATCACCCTTAGCATGGTGAGAATGTGTTTCTTCACTCACACAGGAGCAAAGAGAGTGAGTACAAGAGGACTAGAGAGACCCAACATAGAATAGCAGATGACCTAAATATGCATTCGTGTATACTCATCTATATTCCATGACAAAGTGATGATATTTTGTTCATCAGCTTTTATTTGGTGGCCTTAATGTATTATTTCAGTGTTTGGTCTATAAAACTTGATTCTGCAATCTGGAGAAGTATTCTGCCTTTTCCACTCTCTTCTGATTTCCACACTTCAGAAATGATGGCGTTTGTCTCTGGGAATTCATGGGTTCCATCTGTGTATGCTGGTGCCCTTCGTGTGGACTAGCAATTGCATAGAAAGTAAGAACACTGCCCATTCACTTAAACTCCAGAGACATCTTCTTTCCAGATGCCATCCACATTGCCAACACAGGAACTTGTAAGATTCATTTTTCTGTGAAGATTTTTCTTCCCCAGCTAACACAAGACAGAATAAAGTAATTCTGGCCATAGTGTTTATGTGAGTTTAGGGGGATATATGTGTGTATTATATTTTACATAATTTGGGCCACAGATTGTATTTGACAATATGGTGTGTGTGTGTGTGTGTGTGTGTGTGTGTGTGTGTGTGTGTTTTCTTTTAAAATAGTCTAACTACTGGTTGCTTCATTTTGTATAATTGAAGTTAGCCAGAGAAAATTGGTGGAAAAAAGGACAATCTAAGGAATTTGCTCCATTTGTTTCTTTCAAGACATTTTTTCAAACAAATATGTGATTTTGATCAAAAACTGTGAAGAAAAAAGAACACAAGATCTTTATTGAGAACTATGCTTTAGAAATGGAGAATTTTCCAATGATTAATCTGAGCATCAATCAGTATATGTTTGAATTTAACATGCTGAAGGCATATAAACAAAGTGACCTGCAGACATCTCAACAGGATTAGACATGTCCACAAGCAACTGAGGAATGACACATAGGTGTTAAATCTACCACTGACCTGCTTCACCTTGAAATAGGCACTTTCTCCTTGACCTTGAAATGGGAACTAACACCTTGACCTTGAAATTGGCACTATCAATCCCATGTTGCTGAAATTGATTCTTGAGAAGTGAAAATTCTTAAATATAATTGTTTCTGGTTTCAGGTGAAAATTCATATAACTATATTATATGATTAATATAATATATTATAAAGTGTTGAAACTTCATGGGGAAGAGAAGTAATGAGAAAAATAGGATTAACACATTCTTTGTCAGGAGAATAATTGAATCCAGTTGTGAACATATAGCCTGGAATTTTTGCTAATTGCTGCAATTATTGAAACTACATTTATCCAACATTTATCAGTCCTACTCTAAGAGTTACGCTTTCCAAGCAGATTACTTTGCCTGTGTGGCTACTTTTCCTTGAATGTTAAAGTGTTTTGTCATTTCTTAAGACCACACATTTTCATTATACATTAATCATTTGTGTTGAGAGATGGCTATATAAGTGCATGTATATGAAATTCAAAATACTATTTTATGATGGTTCATTTGAATGGGTTTAATTTAACCTTTGTAGTGGCCTAAGAAGACTGTAAATTATTGAACAACATTGTAAGTATTTGTTGTTGTAAGAACTCTACCTATTCACTCTTCAAGGCCCAAATCATCACCTTAAAAAAAAAAAGAAAAGAAAACCCAAAATATTTCTCCAAGATAAAGAGTAATTATTCCTTCTGAATTGGCACTATAGAGTGTGATGCCAAGTTTCATACTAATCACACTATATTATGATGGTTTTTCTGTATCCATATTACCTTCTACATTGAGAATTCTAAATGAAGAGCAATTTCTTGTCCAGCTTAGAAACTAAAAGCTAACTAGAAGTTATACCTGGTGCTGCCACTCAACAATATACAAAGACTATTGTACAGTTCAAGAAAAATAACAAGAAGCCCCCCTTTAAGTAAGCCTCAAACCAGTCAGAATTCAACAGGTTATTTCAATAAAACAACATGCTACTATTGCACTGTAGGGCACTTCTTGTCTGACAAGTCATCATCGTAGTTTGCAGGATTCTCAGATGAGTAATACTGCAAATGATATCCCATACCAGTAGTTTACCTTATGGCACAATGAAGGCTAGCAAAGAGGGAAGACATTTCTGACTCCATTCTAGTTTGAGTTCTCTGTGTCTTATGACAGAAAATGTTCAGTGTCTTAGTAGTCATGTCTTCTTGTCAAGAGCTGGTGAGCAACCAAGACCAGTGGGAATAGCTTTTCTTGTTTAGGGGGTTTCTGGGGACGTAGATATCTCCCAATCCACGTCTTTGAAGAGAAGTCCGACTCGTCCACTAAGGGTGCGTCTATTTCAAAACTGTCTTTCATACTATAGCTTATTAAAATTACAAAATAGTAAGTTTTCATGTGGCTCTTCCATATACTCTGTTTTAGCTGCCCATTCCTTCTCCCGGCTTCTCTTCTCTTTCACCCCACTCATTTCCTTAACTAGATGTTTCCACTCCCAGCATTCTACCCTTTCATATGTGTTATATTTTACTAAGTCCTTTACATTAAAGTGCTCCTCCCAAGGGACTCTTTCTATATTTCTGGCATTTATTGTCACTCAGAATTAAACACATTACTTTAAAAATTTGCCGGGGTCAAAATATAATGAAGAATTTGTAGCAACTGTCTTTCTATGCCTAGGTTACCTAACTCAATTTAATATTTTTCAGGACCATCCATTGTTTTCTGGTACAATTTTCATAATCTCATTCTTCTTCACCATTAAAATTCCATTATGTGTATGAGCCAAAATTCATTAGTTGATAGACATAGACACTGGTTTCATTTCATTGCTTTTATGAATAGAGTTATAATGAACATGGAAATGCAGACTCTATAGTGTGTGTGTGTGTGTGTGTGTGTGTGTGTGTGTGTGTGTGTGTGTATTAGTGTATAGAGTTTTTGGAGGATAGTTGAAGGGTAGTATTGCTGTGTCATGTGGCAGGTCAATGTTTAGCTCTGAAGAAACCTCCACACTGACTTCCATAATGGTTGTAGCAGTTTACATTCCCACAAACAGTGAATAAGAGCTACCCCTTGCTCCACATCCTGCTTAGTAGCACTTGTAATCATTTTTTAATAATAAGCATTCTAACTGGAGTTAGATGAAATCCACAGATAATTCTAACTTACATTTCCCTGTTGGTTAAGGATTTTGAACAAGTTAAAAATATTTATTAGGCAATTGTGTTTCTTCTTTAGAGAAGTCTCTGTTCAGTTGCATTGACCATTCTAATTGTTTTTGTTTGCTTGCTTGCTTGCTTGTTTGATGTGTAGCTTTTTAAGCTCTTCATATATTCTAGACACTAATTTCTGTCAGATATATATCTACTAAAGATTGTCTCCACTGGATATGCTGTTTCTTCACTCAGTAACTTTGTTTGCAACATAGGTATTGTTTTAATTTCATGAAGTTCCAAGTAGTGAATGCTGGTCCCATTTCCATTTCCTGGGTTACCAGAGTCCTTTTCAGAAAATCCTCACCTATGCCCATATTTTTAAATGTACTATCTGCTATAATATTAAAATTTTAGATCTAACATTAAGGTCTTTGATATGTTTGTCACTGATTTTTTGGAGAGTGACAATACAGAAGGAGTTTCATATATATATATATATATATATATATATATATATATATATATATATA
>OU015748.1:71877242-71908868 GCA_907169655.1 Acomys percivali | reverse complement strand
GTGTGTGTGTGTGTGTGTGTGTGTGTGTGTGTGTGTGTGTGTGTGTGTGAGAAAAGGAGCTATCTACTTAAGACTGAGAGCTGTGGTGGGGTCTTAAAAGAGAGTAACTAAGAGGAGAGGAGGATCTGAACAGAAAAAGTAGGGAAATTGTATGTAGTTCTATATTAATTTAAACACTAAAAAATTAAAGACTTTGAGACATTTTCAAATTTGAAATGTCTCTATGCTGATATTAATATGAAGTCTTTAAGATTAGCATGGAAGGAAAGGTTCTAATTGACTAGCAAAATGTTTGTTTCATAGGATGACAAGGTGTTGATTGTATTAGCCAGTTTATGTTATTTTTAGACAAATGGGACTCTAATTGGATAAAATACCCCCATCAAATTGGCTTTTAGGCAAGCCTATGGGGAAGTTCTATGATCAACGAATGTGGGAAGACCTGCTCACAGTGTGTTATGCCACACACACAGCCTGGTTTGGTGGTCCTGTGTATTATAAGGAAGCAGACTGAGAAGGCCATAAGGAGCAAGACAGTTAGCAGCACACCTCCATGGCTTCTACATTAGTTCCTTCCGCCAGATTTCTGCTTCCTGCACTGGGTTCCATAAGTAATAGACTGTGTGTGAAATGCAAGAGAAATAAATCCTTCCTTTAAAAAAAAATGTACCCTGAAATGTATATGTAGTTACATGATATTGAAGAATTAAATTGTCTTACATGTACAAAGATGATCATCAGGTTATTTTCAAGATACTGAAATGATGAGTTGAAAGATTCAGAGAAGTGCTTAATGAAAAGTTAAGACTATCTAGAAGACATGGATGATGGGGACCACAGGTCTGCATCATGCCGAATGACTCTTAGCATCCCTAAGGGCTCAGAACTAGAAATAGATGATGGGGACCACAGATCTGCATCATGTCGAATGACTCTTAGCATCCCTAAGGGCTCAGAACTCAGCACTGGAATACACAAGATAGCGCTTCAATTTTATCTGGAAATAAAGGTAATTGGGAAAGTGACTAGGATTAAAGATAACACAAAGTATAAAGAGAACAGAAATTGCAATAAAGTGATAAGTCATAGATGAATAGAAAGAGGTCCTCAGTGAATGATGAAAGAAAAATATGGAAAGAACAATGGCAGCTGGGCATGGTGGCGCACGCCTTTAATCCCCAGCACTTGGGAGGAAGAGGCAGGCTGATCTCTGAGTTCGAGGCCAGCCTGGTCTACAAAGCAAGTCCAGGACATCCAGGGCTGTTACACAGAGAAACCTTGTCTTGGAAAAAAAAGTAGAACACTAGCAAATTGAATTTCAAACGCCATTTCCCACTTGGTTGTATGGAGTTATTGCTATCACTATTGGTGACTTGGAAATCATCATAGACTTATCAGTAAGGAAAATGACATGATGAGACAGTTGCCTTTAGTCTATAGTAAATGTCCATATTGAATTGAAGGGGATTACCAGTGGAAGCTAAGAGCACTTAGGATCCTAAGTGGCTCAGATAATGAGTTGGCCTGCATAGCACCATGTTCCCAGGCAAGGACAGCATTCTTGGGGACACAGGTGCTGCTGAGGCAGGTGCTCTTGGTAATACATGGTGTCCTTTAAAAGATGTAAAGTTGGCACTTTTATGAGCTTGTGTTTCATCTGAAATTCACTTCCATGCTCTAATTGCATAGTTTACAGTCCACTACAATCCATTATAAATAATGAGAGTATTTAGGGAAGAACCAATTTTTAAAGACTTTATTATATTTTTACCTCCTAAAGAGTTTTAGTTTTACTTACAAGGGCATTTTAGATGGATATTGAGGTCAAACACCACTATTAATATTGAACAAAAATATGTAGATATCACCAGACATTAATAGTGTACATAAGGGACCCCAAAAATTCCACCAGAAAAAAAAAAAAAAAAAAAAACTTTTTTTATTTTTTTTTTACTGCCACAAGCATCTAATTTCTTTTTTTAAATCCTATTTTAGGATTACCATACTATCAACTAAACAATGTTACATCAGAGCCTTTTTATAGGATAATAATAAATTGGCTATTTGACTTGTAGTATAAGTTGTGGGTTAACATGTCTTCTGCTATGTGAAGAAAAATATTAGTTTTGAATGTAGTGACGATTCTCATTATTGGAGAACTCCCCCAACCAGAACATACAGAGCTGTTGGTCCTGGAGCTTCCCTCTAAGTGCAGAATCTTATTCTAATGTGTCCCATGCTGATATTTATGGGCTTCTTATCATTGTGACATTCAGATAT
Source organism: Acomys percivali (assembly GCA_907169655.1). NCBI lineage: Eukaryota > Metazoa > Chordata > Mammalia > Rodentia > Muridae > Acomys > Acomys percivali. The sequence continues at coordinate 71,906,588 of OU015748.1, read as the reverse complement.
TAGATAGAATTTGTAATTTAAACCTCCCTAATCTAAATGTGACTGTTTGAAATTGAGGCTATGTGATCAAAACCAGGTGACTGTCTGTATTCTTGAAACCCCAGTTAAGAGTAATAAGATGCATGTCAGTTATGACACTTAGAGAAATTTCTGCATAGTGTTAAGTCACAATTTATTAAAGCTACTTCATTAGATAGTAGACCCCTTACAAGCCAGATCTCCCAAGCAGCAATTGTAACATAAAGAGGAGACTGTTAATAGTAAGTCTCTCGCTGTTGTTTATAGACTGATCTAGCTTTGTTTTGTTTTGTTCCCTGCTTAAGAAATTACTTTTTTATGATGAGTAGGGCCAGATGATATTTGTAATAGTAAAATAAAGAGAAATGGACCTCAAAATAGTGAGAAATGAAGAACAATGTCTACTTCTCACACAAAATAGAAATAATCTAGGCTGAGGAGGGTACAGGTCAGCTCACAGTGTCCTTGAGTAGCCCTAAGTTCAACACAGAGTCTCTCCAAAAGCAATGGAAAGGATGAGCACCTGTGAACCTATCACTTCAGAACTGGGCAGGAGTATCAGTAGCAGCTTCAGAAAGTGTAAGCCTAAAATTTGTAATAATATATTTAATAGACCACATTATTACTCACCATCATTCTGAATGATGATGGGTTATAATGATGAAGTCCACTAAGTAATGAGTATAGAGAGCTAATATCCTGGGTATGTACAAGATAGATAGATAGATACATAGATAGGTAGGTATATAGATAGACAGACAGACACATAGATTCTAGATAATCCAAATTACTTGCAAACAAAGATTAGTATTAGAGTTGGGTAAGCTGACAGAGAATGGTGAAATAGCCCAACTGTAGCAGTACTGGCAGCATTACATTTGGTATGGAGAGAGAAATTCTATATAAAAAGCCAAAATAAAAACCACTTATACTAAAAAGAAAGCATTTAATTTTTATGTAGGTGGTTTCTTCCCCTCTTTTCCTAAAATGACATTCAGAAGGCAGTTTCTTGTGATTTCATGTTTTCTAATCAGATATCTCAGACACTTATCTTTATGGTGCTGTGTTATAAAATATGATGTTTTTTGACCCAGCCATTATAGTAGATAAATGAAATTTATTACACCATATTATATTACACTTAGAATATGTTATTAGACAGAGAGGATGTAGATTCTCAAATTCTTTGGCAAGGACACTCACATACGCACTCCCATCATCTTCTCAAGACTGATTCTACAAGATATATACATTAATGTAGCGATAGTCTTCCTGAATCTTTGTCTTATTCTTTCTTTTAAAAATGAGATATATATTTTGTATTTAAATTTCAAATTTTAATGCTTCTCAGTGAACCTAAAGAGACTTGATACCTGAATACTTTGTAACTTGAATTTTCCGTTGAGCAAGAAATCCTAGCATCATCCTTAAGAACACAGATATCCAAGAGGTTTTGTGTTTGCCTATTGAAGTAAGAATTCCCTGAATCTAAACACTACAGAAGCATCTATTTATGAATAGAAGTTCATTCTACATGTACTGATGGATAGAATCACATCAGCATGAGAAAATACTCAAATGTTCACAGGTCTGATCATTTTATACATAATGATACTATTAGTTATCTACCTAAAACTTATAATACACATAAATATACATATAAAGTTTAAACAAAAATTTTCCATCTGGACTCACAACACTGTCCCTAAAAGGAACAGGCTGTCCAGAAAATTTTCCTACCCTAGGCAAGAGAGTCCTCTTCTTAGGAGCTGTTGGTTTGAGCTGTCCAAGAGACTCCTAAAACATACAATTTCAATTGCTCTTGATTGCACCCAGAGGGTGCACTTCAGACACAGGGCCCAGTGGCCTGCTGAGCTTGATCGGACCTAAATTCTCCTCCTTGAAGATTAGCTTTAATGATAGCAGAAAGTGCTATGCAAGCTGCCAAATGAGGGCAACAACCAAGAACCCTGCATGGCCATGATGCTTATGCACATAACAATGACCACTATGGCATGATAACCCTAAGGGTGAAGTTTTGGCACACCAATTGGGTATAATCAGCAGTTCCCCAATTGGACTTAAGACCTGCTCAACAAGAGGGAAACCATGCCTGGTACTGGAAACCTACCCAACACTCTAGGTTTAGCAAAGTCATAATCTTGGAGGAGAGCCTACATTTACCACTTTCCTAAATCGGCACAATCCCTAAATAAATTCTAAATATTTGTCCTTATCCCTACAGATAAGTACAGTCTTTGCTCCTTTTGAGACTTCTCTTTATAGTAGATGAAGACCACCAAAGAAAACTATGGTTAATCAAAATATAGAGTTGTCAATCCCAATTCTGAAACCTCTGCAGCGCAACTCGGCCCTAAAGCTCGGGGATCATTGAAGAAGATGGGGCAGAAGGATAGTAAGTGCCAGAGGAGCAGAGAGTTTACTGTGGGGCTATGTCTTCCAGAAATTTCAGAAGACACAGTAATGAAGTAACACCAACATGGCTGCTTTAACATGACCTGAATATGGATGACACCAAAAGACATGCTAATGTCAATAAGGGAAAGTTCTCTGGGTCTCAACATAGACAAAGAAATACAGGCCAAGAAGGAATGCTGAGAGCAGGAGAAAGAGTCTGCCCTAGGGTATACAGTACCAAAAGTTCAGTTGTGAAAATGTATACATACAAGTAATATTATACAGGCTGAACAAACTATATTTGAGTACTTAGAAATACACACACATTTACATAACACATATATGTTACAATAAATTGTATCGGTTCAGCCTAGGAAGCCAATAACTGACACAGAGTCTGAAACATATTTTAAAGCTGCAAGCACTACACCGGGCAGAATCTAAGATGATTCTAATCTACCCATAAACTAAAATAAACTACTCTAAACTTCATAACATACATACATCCCAAGTACTTGCCAATCTGTTCCTAGGAGGCGTCTTCCTCCTTCTGTCGACTGTCAATTCCTGGCTCCTTCTCAGGAAGTCCTGCCTTCCACTTCCTGTCCTTCTGCCAAGCTGATTGGCTAAACAGCACTTTATTGGCAGTTGTTACATCAACTCAAGACATTCCTTTATGTGTGTGTGTGTGTGTGTGTGTATACATATATGTGTGTGTGTGTATACATATATCTATATATATATATATATATCCACTCAAGACATATATATATCTCACATATATATATATATACATATATATATATCATCCACTCAAGACAGAGAGACAAACAGAGAGAGAGAGAGAGAGAGAGAGAGAGAGAGAGAGAGATATCACCTATACATAGGGATATATGCTATATATTATAAGTAAAATATTATATGTTATACACATACATATATGTGTATATATATAAATATATATTTAATTATATACACACAGATATACTCAATTAAAGAAAAAGGTCATAAATTTGAATGAGAATAAGGAGGGACAGAATATATGGAATGGTTTGGAATGAGAAAAGAGCAAATGTTGTAATTATAATCTCAAAAAAAAATTAAATGTATTTAAAAGAGATGTCTAACACTGACCACAGTGCATATTTTCAAGTCCCTCTTTGTATTGAGCCCTGACTCTGCCTTCTGTTGTGGGCTCCATCTCACTGAGACAGTTTCCCATCTTACTTTACTTTCCTACTGTAAATAGTAGGCTGAGGTTGTTTGTTTGCTTGCTTGCTTTTCTCTTTATCCACTTATGTCCCAGAGATTCTAGCAATCCAACTATTGGTGTGGTCTGCGAAAACTTAGAATTCTTAAAAGAAAAAAAAAATGTAACTTCATTCATACAAAAGAGATGCAGCCTTCATTTCTTTTCAAGACAAAGTAAACGCTGCAGGGTAGATAGATAAAGCTCAACATGGACTTGTTAATCAGGCTTGTTTACAGGACGTTTTGTTAGGTTCACACATGAGTTTTGAGGAAGAAAGAAACTGATGAATGTGTAGCATCTTACTTAAGGAAATGCATGGTCATTAGTAATACATAAACAAACTTAACAACATGGATGCTGCCTGTCTTCTGTGCTACGGCTATCACTTGTGCTCAGCAATATGCTACTGATGGTTTCAAATACATATGTGAGTAATTCTCAGAGTGACAACCTTGCCTTTCCTCCTGCTCTCTTTCCCATGCTCACTAATCAGAGACCTTCATATAAAGTTGCCTAAAAGGAAATCTCCTGTCAGACAGCAAAAATATTTGCAATAGCCAATGACAGGCTTTCACTTTTAGCCAGAAACAGCAGAATATCTGGCAAAGCATGAAGTGGTCACAGTTGGTGCAATTTGAACATTAAAATATACATATATATATATAAAGATTGTACCAGAACCCAAAGAATAACATACACAACATTATACCAGTACGAATATCTGATTAAACAAAAAATAAACTGGAAAAGGAGGGCAGCTTTTCCTTGAAAATCTAAAGTTAATAAATTATAGTTAATAAATGTTGAATGAATGAGAAAAATAGAAAAAAATCATCATTTCAATTCTAAAGAAAGACTTTTGTAACATTCACTGAAGGAGGCCATATTAAAGAGGCGCAGACAGAATGTGTGGCTCAGAAAAGGCTTATATTAATTGCTGGGGTACTTTTAACATCTCAACATATTTTGTAAGAAATTACTTCTTCCTCTCCTTCTATGAAGTGAAGCTCAATGCTCCTCCTTTTAAGTGCACTTTATATGCAATGATTCAAGTCTGAAGACCAGAGCATAATAAAAGGGGAGGAACAGTAGCTTCCTGGAGTCAAAACCTGGTGGTTTTATCCTAAGCTTGGGGTCTAGCCTCTCATTATAAAATGTTGATATGATGATGCTATAATAAGGTGATAAGAAGAAAATACTTCCTCTACACATTGATTCAATTCCTTAACTTTAGTCTTATCATGAGCATATACAGGGGGAGGTAATCCCCCTCGGGAACAGTCATAGGGGAGGGGAATAAGGGGAAAATGGCAGGGAGGGAAGAATGGGAGGATACAAGAGATGGGATAACCATTGATATGTAACAAGAATAAATTAATAAAAGAAACACAAAAAACAAAAAAAGAAAATATCAAACAATTTTAAGTTGAAGGTCATTCTACAAGGTCTGGCCAATAGGTTTCAAGAATGTCAAATCATAAAAGATAAGGGGGGAAAAACCTGCTGAGAAATAGTAGCACAGGAAATGCGAGAATTGACTGCAATGTAGTGTCCAGATCAGGGCAGTGCAAGAGCAAATAGATACTAGAGAGTATACATAACATCCATCTATAGACCAGTGTATAGTATTAATTCAGTCTTAGATGTCTCGATGATCAGTTGACTATGCAAGATGCAAGACGTCTGCTTCAAGAAAGCAGAAAACTCTCACTACTATCTTTATGGCCCTTCTTGAGGCTAGACTTATTTAAAAATAAAAACATTATTTGAAAAGATCAAAGGAATCTTAAGGGAGAAACGAAACTATTGAACACCCCACTTTCTAGGAGATAATTCATCCAGTCAAAGAATGAGAGCAACATGAGCAGAAGAACCTTGCTATTGGCTCATCACTCTCACCCAACACATGGGCATAATGCACAATGCGAAGAGTTTGAATTTGTGTTAAATGAAATATCATAACGCTCAGGAAGTTTTATTTAATCTTTATATCAAAAATAAAATCTAATACTTCTAACAACCCCAGCAGCAATCACTACACCTATTAAGGGTGATTTTACAGTTTCCTTACTCTACTAAACTATCAAAATCTCTTAAGCCATTTGCTTTACTTCTGAGTTACCAGTGCACAAAAATACTGGACTTCTTTAGGGAAAGCTTTAATCATGAAGTTACAAACTGCCTTTTGTGGACTGAATGAATAGCCAAGGAGGTTGGGCAGAAGACAGGCTGATAGTGCGGAAAGTGATCTGGAACTCATTCCTGGTCACCAGGAACTTGTTAAATGGTGTCCTCTGTGACTGATGGGGGTTTTTGAGTTAACACTCTACAGGAAGCTGACAGGGCACAGGTTACACTCTGCTTTATCTTCAAACAGGTTTTCTGAAGAACAGAAAATAGAGGGAGATTGCAAACACCTCTGGTGAGAATTCCTTAAATGTGAGAGAGTTTCACCCTGCTGTCAGAAGGCTTCATTCCTGACACTTGACTCTATCTAAACAGACTCATCTTTGGAGTGTAAAAATGACATGATATGGCTTTTCTGTCGCAGAAGGCTAACCATTGGTGAAGTGTCTCAACCTTTGTCATCTGACACAAAGGAAAAAAAAAAAAAAAAAAAAAAAAAAAAAAAAAAAAACCTCTGTTCTATATTCAAAATGTGTTATTTTGGAGCCAGGATACAAATAATATGTCTGCTAAGCAACTGAATTAGCCAAAATAAATAATCTTTCCCCTTCTGTTTCTTACCTCTCTATGCTATATATAATTCTTGCTGAAAACCAGAGAGAACATACCATATGGAATTTTTTTCTAATCTCATAAAATTACAAATAAAACTTTCACAGAATCGTAACATCTGCTTCAGTGTTACCCTGGAGAAAAGTCATCCTTGCAAAATTGCATCAGGACATATCATTTAATGTCCAACTTGCCTTTTCCATTTGGTATTCATATTGTCTTTGAGAGGCTTGTGAGACACTAGAAATAAATACCAGATGAGGACGGCGCAGCCTTTGGACATAAAGCGGCATTCGCTTTATGATGCTGATAGTATTATCAAAGTTGAAGTATGTTCTTCACTTGTTTGCAAGAATCTATGCTAAGATTTATAATGTCCATTTTCCTGAGAAGTGAATTGTCTGAGTGAATATGCAACGGGATGTTTGAAGAGTCTGACCTCTGCTTTTTAAACTAGAGCTACTTTAGGGCTGCCAAGGGGAAAGATGGGTGGCATGTGAACCTGGTGCAGGCTAGACCTTCTGTCCATGTCTACGTCACAAGGAGAGATCGTCCCTCCCTAAGCATCCTTCAAACATAAACGTCCACTTCATTCCCCAGCATGATCACCAGAGTCCAAGCCAACATGTTTCGGCTTATTTCTGCTTTGTTTACATATGTTCCAGTGATGGGGTGATAAAATGTCTTTCCAACAACATCAGAACTCAAACAACAAAATATCCATTGGGAAGTTTGCCAATGTCCAATGTGAAAATGCTCACACTGAGTCCAACATTGAGCTTCCAGCAATTTCACTGTAAGTTCTTCATGTTCTCAAGTGTGTAACAGTTGGTTCCCCATGCCAGCAAGAACTGGCTCAAAGCATTTCCTCCACACACAGTGCAATTCCCACTGCTCTCTGTTATCAACTTATACAAATGTTCAACATCTCCCATTTTACTTATACCAAGTATCAAATTTCTTATGCAACTTATGAGATACTCTACCATCAGACCCATGACCAACTCTCCAATCACATTTGCTGCCGCACTTGGAATCACACCATGTTTGCTTTGTTGTCCTTGCTTTCTGTCTCCTTTAAGTTCCCATGGTATTTCTTGTCATAGAATCATCAAACATGCTGCTTTCTGTTCTCTTAATGTGGTAATTTCTACTTTTTCATACCTTAGTCATTTATCATCAAGGATAATCATGGTCACTGCACATATCTATGCCTTAGCTTATAACTATCTATAGGATTGCTTGTTTATCTGCCTATCTATCCCCAAACTATAATAAGCTCTCTGAAGATATCATATGCATCTGAGATCAACACAATCCTTAAAAGATAACTGGTACTTAGCTCCTATATTATTGATAGATAAAAAGTCAGTAGGCAATTTTATGTTATGCACTTGCTCCTTAGCTAGCATGCATACTTAAAAACAAAATAAGTTCATGATTACATTCAAGTTGTGACATTTGACATTTTGAAGACAGATAAATTACAAACAGCAAAGTTCTCCAAACTTCTAAAGGAAAGAAATAATTTTAAAAGTACTATATTCTAACGAGACATGGTGGCACACACCTTTAATCTGAGCACTCAGGAGGCAGAGGCACGGGAAATGCTGTGAGTTCGAGGCCAGCCTGGTCTACAAAGTGAGTCTAGGACAGACAAGGCTACACAGAGAAACCCTGTCTTGAAAAAAAAAAGTACTATACTCTGAAATCTGGAGGCTTCTTAAATCAAAAGTCATGTAGCCCATTGTGATTACGGAAGATTGCCATACTTACAGATGCTTTATGGGTATAATACAGGACCAAGCTTGTTCCCATTATATCTATGGTACATACTTTTGAGCTTGGAAGAGACTGGAACCCAAAGATAATTTTTAATAAGTTTGTCAGTTGGTATGCAGGAAATCCATGCAATAGGAGAGATATCATACTAGATATCCTTATGCTGGCTTCCAAACTAAAGCTTATATATTTGATAAATGAAATGGGCTTAGTGAGAGTATAATTATGTAATTCTGCTCATCTAACTCAACTGTATTCTTTGTTCTGATTCTTTGGCAGTGCCCATGAGTATTAGGAGAAATTATATTCACTAGTAGAGACACACTTTGACTAAGCACTGCCCAGAAGGATGAAATAACGGTAGCATTGTGAGAGCAGTTAGCTGTGCATCTTTCAATCCCTTAGCTAATATTAGTATTGGAAAAATATATTCAGAGACTTTTAGGGCCTAAAAGTAACTGTAAAAACAAAACATAAAATGTCTAAGATGCTGCATGTGTATTCTTAAACTTTACAGGCCTCTCGATGTGGTTTTTGACATAAATCAAAAACCCAAAGGAGAGTCTTGAATAAACAATGCCTTATAAATATTGAGTATAATTTTGAAAACTCAACTAAAATTATAGACCCAGAAATAAGAAACAGTCCTTTATTCTTTTAGGATGCAAGTACTTGGTGCTTTCTATTGGGAATATAAAATTAGCTGTTCATATATTGTTGGCGGTTTATATCCAAATAGGACAGAATTGTGCACTCAGAGTATTCAGTGTAATAAAAAATACAGTCATGGTGTAAATGCTTGTAATTCTGAGTGATGAGTTGGATCATAAAGGTATGGGAAGTGCTATCATGTGTCATCAGGGACTGGGTGCCATATGTTTCCTTTTAATTACTTGCTTCTTTCAATGCCCATAGGATGTTTCCAAATGTGGCTTGAATTGTCTTACGTGTTTCACCCTCCCAACATGAATGCACCTGAAACACTATTAAATTAAATTAACTCACTGATTTTTAAGTCATATCATATACTCAAAATGTTTGAACATATTATGTTCATATAAAAGCTTAGAGAAATTTCTGTTAATGGGGTGCTGTCATGCTGCAGGTATAGTCAAAAGCAACTGGGTAAAAAGGAACGTTTTTCTTTGGTGCTGGAGGTCTGGCTGGTGCTTTGGGCTAAGGAATCAAAACAGAACAGAAGTATATAATTTACAGATTTTAAAAAGATTCAAGTTTTCCAAGACAAACTCACAAATGAGGAAAAGAAAATGAAAGAAGAAGAAAAAATAGGAAAGCATAGTGGAGAAGACTCAGGAAATACGAATTTTGTGATTTCCTCACAACAGTCAAGCTAATCAACATATCATCCCATAATTTTTCATGTGTGCGTGTCTGTGTGTCTGTGCATATTTAGAACTCTAGAGGTCCACCATCTCAGTAAGTTTCAAGTATACAGAGCAGCACTGCTACTGATGTTATATAGTTCTGCATTAGAGCTTCTTAAATAAATTCAAATTATTATTGTCAATGATTTCACAATAAAACTGGAAGTTGACCTTATAACCTGAAGTATTGTAAGGCCTGCTTTCTAACTCACCCTCTGCCTCACCTCCGCCCCATGAGAATTTGAGATCTCACCAAAAGGTTTCTTGATTTTTGATAGAAAGGATGAGGCTCCATGATGAAATGGAAGATAAATATGAGGATGTCTTTATGCAAATACTAGTCAAGTGCACGGTCATCTTGCACTCTCGCTAATGCTCAACTCTCTTCATCATAAAACTCTCAATCTCTGAAGGTTGCTCTGGGTTAAGTCCGGTGGGACAATGGACCTGGCATGAGAGGAAGGGATGCACGTAATGTCCATTCATGCTTCTTTCTTCCTCATTTACAGACAGTGGTGTCAGGGTCCTGGAAGCATAGCATTTCCAGGGACCCACCCTGTATGGAGAGTCCATATGAGTGTGTGTGTGTGTGTGTGTGTGTGCATGTGTGTGTATGTGTGTGTGCATGTGTGTGTGACTATTCAAATACATATACACATATATATTCCATCAAGACTCCAAGCATGCAAGCATGAATTAGGTAAGTGTATTATATTATTGGTTAAGTGAAAAACTGTTAAGCCTTCTATTTCACATAAACACCTATTCTTCTTATACTTATTCTTATTCTCCTCCTCCTCTTCTTTGTCATCTTCTTTGACTTCATCTTCATATTTTTATTCTTATTATTCTTTATTATTTATCCTACTTTTGAAATTATAAATTAAAACCATTTCTCTCTTCGTTTTCCTCCCTCCAAACTCCCCCATATACCTACCTTTTTTTTTTTTTTTTTTTTTTTTTTTTGCTCTTTCAAATTCATGGCCTCTTCATGACTTCCTTGCTATTTGTTAGGCGTGCAAGTCATTCAACCATTCTTCTTCCTTCTTGAAATCCTCCCTTAGATAATCTCAGTGTTTTGTCCCCTTCAGTTCTTTGTGAGGCCTTCCTCAAGCTCTCTTCTCACTAAACTATTCCTTCTTCTATGCAATGCGATTGTCCGATAGCACAGAGCCCAGAGGTTCTCAACCTGTAGGCCATGACCCATTTGTGGGATCACATATCAAATATCTACATTACAATTTATAATAGTAATAAAATTACAGTTATGAAGTAGCAGCAAAAACAAGTTTATGGTTGGGGTCATCACTACTGTATTAGAAGTTTGCTGCATCAGGAAGGTTAAGAACCACTGACAGATCATCAGACATAATATATATTCACTTATTTCCATTTTCAGTTGCCTTCTCTAGAATGCAGATTTCTCAGGGGCAGAGATTGCTTTCTGATTCTACAATGCTGTGTCCTTCTGTTCAGAAAAGTGACTAATACTCTCAATGAAAATTCAGTAAACCGCTGGGGAAGAAATGAAAATTAGGACTCCTAGCATGCCCTATGTCCTTTGGAAGGTTCTAATAAGACAGAAGTTCTTGAATTTTATGTATCTGTAGAAGTGTTTACTTTCATCTATCATTAAAACCAGTCATTTTCCTTGCTTCTTTAAAAAAAATTTGCTTTTACTTCTTTTGATATCTTCACCATAATTGTCCTAAATCCCTTGTCACCAAGAGGTGGTGAGGTGTAGAAAAGCACACTGCAGGTACTTGAGGGACTGTGGAGGAGCTGTCAGGCTGTAATCCAGCAGCTTAGTGAAGCACTTGCCTTGATTAACACCTTGGAATATTCTCAGTATATATATGTTATGATTTTCATAGTGGTGTTGACTTCTGCATGATTCTTGATCCAAGTGGCCTCTCCTGTTCCAGAGGTGATTCTGAGCATTAAAATTAGCCACTCATTCCAATATTGATGTTACACCTAACAGAAGAAATTCACATCCCACTTTGTAAATGCCAGTCAGCTATTAATAGGAAGGACCTCAAAAACTAAAAACACAGTGTGTTATTTTAATAAACTCTTTCCAATGTACTATTGCTTTTAGAAATTGTGAGTCTATAAAAGAACAAATTCATAGTTATTTTTAATATTTAAAGCACCTTTATAAAAGATTAATTTTTTTAGCCAAAGTAACATCTCTTAGAAGGTAAAATGTGCATTTTCAGAATGCCCTCTTTTTTACAAATAAAAATACCATCTCTGGGTAGATGCAGAATTATGTGAAGAGGTTTAGGGCAATGAGCTATTAGAATATGTGTATGATACTATATCATTCTCTCTGTGTGTCTCTGTCACTCTGTCTGTCTCTGTCTCTCTCTTTCTCTCTCCTTTCCCCCTCCTTTCTCTCCTCTCATTTCATCTCCTTCTTCTGTCTCCTGCTCCTCTTTCCCATAGTCCTTTGCAACATGGTAGGCAAGATAGGATTTCTGCCATATTATCAATCCCAATAGAGATGCTATCACTAGCTTGCCTAACAGTTATAGTGAAAATCTAGGGAAGTGTGCTGGTTCACTAGTAAGCCACACATCTAACGCTTAACCAAGTTCTACAGCTGAAGCGTGAAAACCCTGATCGGCTGTGTATGGATTCAGGCTATAGACCATCCTTTCATAGATCGTGGAATCAGTAGGGTTATCTCAACAATAAAGCCACAGAAAATAGAGATGCTTCTGTCACTGTTCTGCAATCGTGTACAATATAAGTGATCTTAAATTATCCATTAATAACTTCACTTAGGCAAGTTTGGTGATTCATATCTCAGACAAGGGGGAAACGTCTTGAAGTCTGGAGGCATGATATGGCCTTCAGATGGATATACAGATGTACTGAGTACCTGATAGGTATACCAGAAGATGCCACCAACTTGTTCATTTTTTCAGCTTTGAAGTAGCCCCTAGAGGTATATAGATCCCAAGAATTCTACTTTCATGGTTGAGAAATTAAGCTTCCCAAGGTACCTTATTTAAATGAGAATTTGAATCCAATTTTGAACTCATATCTAATTCTGAAATCCATATGCTGTTAAACATATTCTTACTTAGAAATTGTGCCCTAACAGAAATAGAATCTATGTTTACTAATCATTTCCCTATTCTCCACAGAAAGGACATAGTATTTGCTATAGGTCTGCTTTGGAAAAGTGACCATCTCTGGCTTTGGGGAGCCTGGGTCCCAGATGGCTTGCGTAATCATTAACCTTGACAGTAGCAGACAGGGCAAGCAAGTCTTTCAAGGATAACCTCATCATTGCTTCAGTTTTCACTGTGAACATGCTCAAAGCATGGATATTTATTTGGCAGAGTTCCTAGTTATATGTGTTACTGACAGATTTAATATTTTCATCAACTTTATATTAATTAGTTCATGTGGAATATAAAACAGTTAAAAAGTAATGTAACTATCATTGAATTTTTATTGTGGGAAGGCACAGAAGAAGAAGAAAGAGGAAGAGGAGGAGAAGGAGGAGAGAAGGAGGAGAAGGAAGAGGAAGAGGAAAAAAAAGGAAAGTAAGGGCCTAAAATATTTGTTAAATTGAAAATATAAACCAGTAATAAAGATAAGTAAAATACAATATAAAAAGGAAAGATGGAAATGAGAAATTTGCACACAGACCATCTATGAACTTGGACCATTCTTATTCTTCCAGACTGAAGGCAGAAATGTGAAGGCTAAGTCCAGTTATAGTTCCGACTTGTGCAATATTAGAGAAAATTGTGCCCAGTGTGGGTTTCATACAAGTGAAAAAGTCCCAAAATAAAGTTCTTGACATCTCACTATAGGAAAACAAAATCCTACAGGATTTCAAAATCCAACATGGAAAAGAGTCATGAAACCTACACACATTCTCTTGGTTATTTGGAACAACCTTCAAAGGCACTTAATTAAAACCACCAAAGAGTAAGGCCCTTCAGTTTTAGATGTTCATTTAGAAAAAGAACCTTATCTATATGCAAAGATTCAAAAGCTCCAAAGGCAGCTAGAATGGCTTATTTATCCCGAGCAGAAACACCACACTCACAAATATCTATTCACAGAAACCTGCAGTTATTCAATTGTCACCAGACAACATCTGACTTCAGAACTGCCACAGGCTTGGGTTAACATTTTCAGGCTTCCCCTCCAACATGGTCAAGCAGTTCATGTCCCTTTGGGAATGAGAGATCTTCTTGTTCTTTACAAACATTGCCCTGCTCTCTCCCTCTGTGTCTTAATACACTTAATACACCCCTTTGAGGTGATGTATCTTTTTCACACTTCTCAAATTAATGTCCTCTGATTTTGCATACATTAACTGCAATAAAACACTGGGTGCTTTCACTAAAGGGAAAGAACTTAAACTAAGGGTCTGTTTCCCCAAACTGTTTAGATTTTATATGCCTCTATTATCCTAGCAATTTATATCAAATTGTATGTATCAAATACTATGTATTTTACTTAGTTTTCTTGCTTTAGAATAATCAGATTGCAGACTTTAAAGGGCATCCTGGTACTCATTTGGATGTCTTCAACCTCTATAGTTGCCTAAGTAAGATTAGGATCTCACTTCAGGCTGGGCGTGGTGATGCACGCCTTTAATTCCAGCACTCGGCAGTGAGAGGCGGGTGGATTGCTGTGAGTTCCAGGTCAGCCTGGCCTACAAAGTGAGTTCAGGACAGCCAAGGCTACACAGAGAGACTCTGTCTCAAAAACAAAACAAAACAAAACAAAAACAAAAAACCAAAGATCTCACTTCATTCTTGATTCACTGTTCCTAGGTGTCAGCTATATACAAATGTTCTAAACATTTAAGATGAAATATGTCAGAAACACTCCTCGACCCTGTGCAGTCCTGTTGTATCAGTTACTCAGGAAACTAAAGCAGAAGGATCATTTCATTCTAGGATATTTAGAGCAGTCTGGACAACACAGTAAGATCCTGTCTCTAACAAAAGAAAAGAAATGATAATGATAATCCCTGTGACTCCAGAAAGCTTGTAAAATAACACATATTATATGCCAGGGACTCTAGGTGTTTTAGGACTTCCACTTGATTTAATCTTTGTAATAGTATCTGCTCATGTAGGCAGATGTAGTTTCAGTGGTGAGACAACTGGGGCATAGAAAGAACAGTGTTTTTTTTTTTTTCAAGATAGAATAAAACCACACATGTAAGATTTAAATGATGTAAGATTTAAATGATTCTTAACTGACAGATTATGCTACAAAAGACCGAAAGTTAATTCAAATGACTGGATCCTGAAATATTATGCACTTATAAACACATACATACATATATATATATACATGTATATATGTATATATGCATGTATATGTATACATACATACATACATACATACATACACACATACACACATACACACATACACACATACACTTCCCTAAGCAATGGCTGGAGAGATGATTTGCTCTTTAATGGGTTTGCTGGATTCCTGATGATGAAGAGTGGAATGCATCCAGGAACTGAGGGTGAAAAGGTCTACTTCCTTTGTCCCCATTAAACCCTTTTCTCCTCTATCTAGGATAGGTAGGTTGGAAGGGAGGTATAAGCATTAAAGAACCCCAAATAAAGTAGAGTTGAAAAAGTTCAAAGCCTGCAGAAATAGGACAAAAGGAGGACGAGAAAAAGGCAAGGAATAAGGGAGGGGCGAGAAAAAGAGGGATGAAAGGAAAAGGGAGGAAGGGGCGAGGGGGAGAAGGAAAGAGAAGAGGTTTTGTCTGCGGCTTGAAGGGATAGACTGTCATCATGGGAAGGCACAGTGATGAGTGCACGATGAAGGTGTGAAGTTGATCAGAGTCAGGAAGCAAAGACAGATGAATGCTGAGTTTCAGCTTACACTCTCATCTTTTTAAAAGCAGTCCAGAATGTGGTATGGTTCTCAACTCTTGAAACGATAAATGATGGGCTTTGAAAGAAGGCCGCATAGTTCAAATACATCAACGACTAGAAAACCTAGTCAATAAAACACTCAAAGCCTTATTTGAGATTAAAATATAAAACCCTATATGTACTCTAAAATATCAACAAGCTAACACTGGTATCCCAAGTAGTGAGATACGCTATTTAGAAATGACCTTTAAGGCACTGTGGGTTTTTTCCATTTTTTATTATGCTTCTTTTTTTTAACATATACATTTATATTATTACAAATAAATAAAATAAACTACATACAGAAGGAAGAATCATGAGACAATCGAGAAATATATAAATGTTACATTCATAGTGTTTTGGCTATTTGTATTTGGCAAATTTGAAGTAAACATCTTTCCTATGTTGCTACATCTAAAATTCTGAATGAAAATCAATATCTATCATATTTCATCTGTATTAACTTCAAACATCTATCTAGATCTAAAAGTATCTTAACCACTAACCAATTAAGGTTAATTGTAAGACTAAATTATCTGGTCTTCAACTCCATCAGAGGCTTGAGAAAGAATAAAACTTAATTACCTGAGTAAACAGGAAGTGCAGCTTAACAGCTTCCAAAATAAAGAAATGAGTGAGAAAATTTACTGCCTGAACAGTCACCCAAAACTCTTTGTAACTATGGAGCATCATTTTCAGCCTTCTAGCCCATTATGTCTGACAGACAAATTTGCAAAACAAGAACTATTGAGAACTTGCTTACCCTGTCTTAGCAGAGTTTGGCTGTCGACTCTGCCTGCATCCAAGCTTGCCCATTTTTAGGTAGAATTCTGTCTGTGGCAGAAATGAGGACATTTTGTCCAGTGGCTGATTTGCCACATTTGAAGCCATCTCCACAAGGAAGTTCTTTGATGCTCATCATCTTCTGTGAGGTAGGCTGAGTGTTGCCAGGAGTCAATTTGTCTTGTTTTCAAAGAATCTTTAGAATAATAAAAAGTATCTTCAAATGCCATATTCTGTAGGTCTCTAGGGCTTTTGAAGACCTTATTTAAGAGAGAGAGGGGGGGATCATATTTATCTATTAGACCTAGGATATACTTTCTTGTGATTAAAATTAGACTAGTATTTGACATGAACATGATTTGTTAAACTAATATTTAGCTTGTATTACTCAATTATTCTAAATAGCCTGCAGCACAAGTTTCAAGGCATTGGAAGTAAATCTTGTATTGTAATTGAGTTGTGTGGGTATAATACCTCATATTAGAATAGAAATATATGTGTATATATATATATATATATATAGATATAAAATGTGTGTGAAGAATAATTTTAAATTTGAGTTCTCTACCAATGTATCAAAATTACACTTATTTTGCATCAATATATAAAATTCTATACCAATGATAGCAGATATGATTGGCAACAGAGCAACTCTTCTATATGAGTGAAATTATGAATCTGGATGCAGAAATGTATTACAATTGGGCTGGATAACTGAGCAAGAGGTACAAGCACTGCTGGATTTTAGCTACAGAGGCTGAATATAAAATGCACAGAAAGGAAAAAAATGGCTGAAGCTGGGTTTGCAAATATATAGAAGATGAAATCGTGTGGCCATAAAATTTTGGGAACACAAATCCAATAGCCAAGCAGTGAAAGTGGTACTTACCAGAGTGGCATGAATCTATTTAAGGCAAGAATCCTATGGTCTCTACTAAAAGTAGCTCCCTGGAGTTAGTGGACCTCTGTAAACAACCTAGTTGTGATAGGACAACTGATGTACACTGCCTGAAGATCTATCACATGTCTATCTTTAGGGAATGGGGGAAAATCATCTAATAAGTGGCATCTTCCCATTCAGAAATCACAACATTTTTAATATTCACTCAAGTATTATTGGGGAAGGGATACTGGAGCATGTGAACAAGGCACATTATTCAATTATTTGACCATATTTGTCTTCTTGAGGGACTTTACTTCATTTGATTTCTACCCTCTTCATTATAGGTTTCTTCTCCCTGTGTTCACCCTCTCCAATAAAAAATTAAGTGCACACTCTATGTCAGACAATTTGGTAGATAGTTAACAATTGTTTGCTATTTTTCCAGTATAATATCCCAGTCCACTCTCCTGAAAAGCAATGTATATGTCCAATGATCTTGAAGTTAAACAGCACAGGGTGCATCCAACTGAGTAAACATGAGCAAATTATTTCATTCTTTCAGCCATTGTATCCTCATTCACAACCTGAGAACGGGAGTTACATATCTATCTCCTAAGCTTGTGACAAAAATTCAAATGAGATAATTCATGAAGAGAATTTGAAAACATACCTGATAGAGTCATGGTTTAGTAAATATTCAATATTATTTTTAACATAATTTTCTTACCAAATCTTTGGCAATTTCACATCACGTGCCCCAATCCCACTCATCTCCCAGTCCTTCCATATCTTCCCTTCACACTTGCAGCCTCCCCTCACAAAATCAAACGAAAAAATTAAACACTGAAAATTATAAAAGAAAAGAAAGTAGAAACAGAACAAACAACAACAAAAGCCATCTCCTTGACCCCTCTGGACAATTACCTTTTCCTCTATTAACTGCAGCCCTCTGTGCATGGATCATTATGCTCATCCATTTTTTTCAACATCTCTATCACATATTTGTTCATTGTAGTGACACTGGAAGATTTGGTGTGCCCCACAGTATACCCTTTTGTCCAAACTACTTTACTTGTGAATGTTCATTGCAGTGACTCCTTAGGCCTCTTAGAGACTCATAGATACTTTCACATATCCTGCTGTTTCCCTGAATCATAGGGATATTGCTGGTTCCAGCAGCCCCAGCAGCTCCAGCAGCTCATAGATGGGGAAGATGTTAGAGTGGGCCAACTCAAAGCATCGACCTAGACTTGGGTTGAGTTGGTCAGCCTACAAGCTTTCCAGCATCAATGCCACCAGAGTCTACTCTCCCACTGTCCAAGTGAGGGGCGGGACCAGATTTCCAGCATTTATCAGGGTTAGGGGAGGGTCTAGCTCTTCAGGTCTTCCATGCCCACACTTCTGGTTCAGTTCCTTTTCCAGCTTTCCTGCACCAGAAATTTCTCTCCTGATATCCAGCTCTCTCAGTGAGGGGTGAGGCCAGCTCTTCCACACCAATATCACCACTGCTGCCACCTTGTGGTAGATGGTGAGGGACAGTGCCAACTCAGTGCAACCCTCAGATATCAACATGGTTTCAGGCTGCAGTACAGACCACGGATATTCTCATAGCCTTCCATGGTAGTGCAGGCATGGGAAGCAATGCAGACCATGGCTGCAGCATGACCAAGCATGCTGACATGGCACTCATGGGCAACAAAGGCTTGGACATCACCATGGGCTCTAGTAGCCACACAGGCCTCTCACATCAAGCTACCCTTCACTATCATCTAATGTATAGTTTCACCACTCTTCATAGCCCACAAGAAATTTGGCTTCTATTTCTCTCCCATCACTATACTACGTATTTGCTTGTTTCTGGCCACACCCAAATATTCTTTATTGTTGTTGTTGTTGTTATTATTATTATTATTATTATTACTATTATTATTATTATTATTATTATTAATGTTTCTAAGTTTTATTGTGAACTCATAATCTATGGTCAGATCCCAAAGGCTGGGCTGTAAACTTCTAAGGTCCCTGCCACATCACATGTTTGGTTTTCACAGAGATGCATCACTCAGATCTCTATACAAGGAGAGACCAGAAGCCTCCCCCACCCAGCTTCCAGAGAGAATGCCCATTTGAGATATTAACTATCAGCTTCTGTGTCTGCCTCTTCCTGCTCACAGCAACCTTGATCTTGTTAGAGGTCACATGTTCCTAGAGCAACCCTCATCCAGCCACTGGCCAAGGATAGATTTAAAGCACCTGGATGATGGCAGGCAGGCCTCCTACAGAATATTTATTCCAGAAGCCTCACGGTGCTTACTAGTATTCTGACAGAATATAACACGCATTAGCTTTTCCTTTTGCCCAAGAGGTCCGAACCTCAGACAACACCATAGTTGTGTTCTGTTAGTTAGCTTACTTCTGTTTTTTTAAATTTTTATTAATTTATTCTTGTTACATCTCAATGGTTATCCCATCCCTTGTATCCTCCCATTTTCCCTCCCTCCCATTTTCCCCTTACTCCCCTCCCCTATGACTGTGCCTGAGGGGGATTTCCTCCCCCTGTATATGCTCATAGGGTATCAAGTCTCTTCTTGGTAGCCTGCTGTCCATCCTCTGAGTGCCACCAGGTCTCCCCCTCCAGGGCACATGGTCAAATAAGTAAGTTAGCTTACTTCTTTAGCCATGTGACTGGTAGGGAAAATCACATTTAAATTGGGATTCTTAGAAACTAGCAAGCACTGACTAAATGAAAAGCAACTAGGCATGAAATAAAATTAAAATCAGCTTGAGGGGAAATTAAACATTAAAAAGCATGTGCAGAAAAATTGAGCAGTCACAAAAACAATTGTTATATTTCACCATCGTTAAAATGCTTCCTATGAATGAAGCAGTTTTCATGAACCACACAGAGGCTTTTAGAGGAAGTAAATCTTATCAGCAACCCAACACTGCTCAGTGTAGAATCCTCTTAATCACCTAACAGTTGCAGCAACCGTTTTCTTTCTTTCCAGCACTTGCTCTTTACTTGGAGAAAGCAAATAATGAACAATGTATGTACGACATCTGCTGGCTCACAGATTATGTTACATCCACCTTGCAGTAAGGCTGGGCCACAGAGGCTGGGCATCCTGGGAAGTCCGAACCGTTTCCTGTGTTGAGCCCTGCATAAGATTATCAGGACTCTTGACTTGTCTATACTGGAAGAAGGGGCTATTCATTTGCCAAAGATGCCACTTGTGATGAACAGAGCAGCTCCATTCCTTGAACCTTTTAATTTATATTGTCTCCAGATTAGTCATCATTCATCCAGTGAAATGCTCTGGGTCTGGGCCTCTGGCCAATTCCACATCACACACAGTGATAAGACCTATTAGCTGTAGGGCTTAGGTTATCCAGGATAGGACCCAAGGGAGCTATATTGCCCACATGAGCCACCTCCTTTCTACTTCTGCACCACCCTGCTTAATGCTAGCAAATGTTTGTATTTTACATTGCTACTCTCACGGTCTGCACATGAAAACCTAATTGGTTTTCATGATCCAATTCTAAGCAGAAGGTTGAAGATTCCATGGGTTTGCAACTGTTTGCAAATCTAGTTTAGAGAGTTATAAACCTATGCAAATACTTCTGAGCCTCACACAAAGTTGTTCAGCACAAATGTTTTCAGGAAGGATGACCCAAATAAAAGTAGTAGAAGAAATGTTACCCAACACTATTATTATAGCATGCTCTGGGCACACTCTATCTACCCAGCTTACAAACATCCTGAGAAAAGGGGAATCAAACTGTTTTGTTACTAACAGGTGGTATGATGAAAAGTGTGCTTTATTTGTATTACTTGTATAGTTAACTTTTTTATTCTAATTTTGGTTCAACCTGTATTTGCACAGCTTTTTAAAAAATTTAAATGGAGATGTATTACATGTGAGAAAACCTATCAGGAAGAAAAGATCAAATGAAAATCAGGGAAATATTTTTTTTAGTATCTGCAGTTTCTTCAGGATGCCGAAAAAGATCCAGCAGAGCTCAGCATACGTCTGAGGCACAGGGCACTGAGCCTCTGTTCCTTTGTAATGGGCTAAAGTGTGGGCCTTCCTTTGAACTCCAAATCCTTAAATATAGGAACCGATGAAAGGGTCAGGGGAGTTAATCACCATGGCAATCCTGGTAGTTTTACACTCTTCACTTTGCAAGCTGACAAGTGTCAGTAGGTTGAGGTCAACACTGGTATTCAGTAAGCATGGATGTATCAACTTTCCTTATAACCAGATCCTTATAAGGATTTTCTGCATACATTATTAATGAGAATGTCAACAACCTCAAGCATTTTTTTTTATTTCCTTAATAAACACGAGGAATTGTGCTGAATCATGATATGGGGAAAGATAACTTTATTAGTTTTTTCCATAAGCAGATGAATTCCCTACATTAGAATACCAGACTTTATTGCATGTGGTTCTGAATAGTGTGGGAAATATTGCTGCTTCGAGTGGTCTCTTCACTCTTTGTAGTCCTCTTGATTTACAATGATTTGGGGTTAACCTCATGACTACAGAGCTTGGAAGGGAGGCTAGGACTGGGAGGAGAAGAGGGAGGGAGCTACAACTTGGATGTAAAGTGAATAAATAAGTAAATTAATATTTAAAAACCTCAAATATATACTCAACCAGCAGGCAAACATATCATTGATTGTTTTTTTATCAAGTGTCCTTTTCATCTTAATCATGATTTGGCTAAATTCACCGCAAGTATCTTGTCAGTAGAATAATAATTTCTTCCTAATTCAAAAGTACTTATTTGTGATCAATGTAAGTTGTTTGTTGTTGTTGTTGTTGTTTGTTTGTTTTCTTCTTGATTGTTTTGTTTGTTTGTTTGTTTTAGTTTGGTTTGGTTATTTGAGACAGGGTTTCTCTGTGTAATTCTGACTGTTCTAGACTTTCTCTGTAGACCAGGCTGGCCTCTAACTAACAGAGATCCACCTACCTCTACCTCCCAAGTGCTGGGATTAAAGGTGTGAGCTGCCACCACTGCCTGGCTCACGGGTGGTTTTTAATTCATGTTTCAGTTAGACTTTTTCATCAGTATAGTAACTCACTTCTTAAAAACAAATCTAATTTTCAAAATGTTTCCAACCTGAAAACAGGAAATGAGAAAGGCATATTTTGTTGATGCTTAAGCTTATAACTACTATGCAAAATGAGAGGATAAGAGGTTGAAATTGTGAGTTTTTTATTAATGAGAAATTAGCAATAATCTTCTTGTTTGCTTGGTTAGCAGTCTTAGAAATCAAACCCTTAACCTTATATATACTAGCCAACTTCACTTATGACCAAGGTATATCCCACACAAGCCTTGAGAAATGTTATATCCACAGACAAAATAAAAATATCATTTTGCAGAGCATGACTTCCAAGGCAGCTGGCTCTGCAGTCTCTAAGCTGGGTGACTTGAAAGAGCAAAGCATCTTTCTTTTTTTTTTTTATTAATTTATTCTTGTTACATCTCTATGGTTATCTTATCCCTTGTATCCTCCCATTCTCCCCTCCCTCCCATTTTCCCCTTATTCCCCTCCCCTATGACTGTTCCTCAGAGGGATTACCTCCCCATGTATATGCTCATAGGGTATCAAGTCTCTTCTCGGTGACCTGCTGTCCTTCCTCTGAGTGCCACTAGGTCTCCTCCTCCAGGGGACATAGTCAAATGTGAGGCACCAGAGTACATGAGAAAGTCATCCCTCTCTCCACTCAATTGGTAATATTAAACCATCAGTGTTATTAATAGATTCACATGTAGCTTTTTTCCTAATAAGTAGGCTCATTGCCTATGATCTAGAAGAAATAATGCTCATACATGCTAAATATTGCCACTATTGGCTCTACTGGCACTATTCAGTAAGTGAAGGATTTTCTCCGAAAAAAAAAATAGTTTCTTCCAAAATGGTTGTTTCAAGAGTAATTCCAAACTCTGGAACTATATCAAATAACAGAAATTGTTAGTCAATAATAGAAATACCATTTCTTTTAGAGTGGGTGTTTATATAGTACCCTTCAACATATCATTATCTTTTACACAAAGCTGAATCTTTTCACAGCTGCTTTTCTGTTAATAAAACTTAGATGACTCTGATTATAAATATGTGAGTAAGAAAGGCATCATCCATTTGTTTTCAGAAATATTATTTGTCTAGAAATTAATTCAAGATGGCAGCTTTTTGTTAAAGATAGAAATGTAAAAGAGCCCCTAATATTTAAACATTGGAATACCTGTGAACCACTAAATGCACTAATTTGGGCCTCATATGCACAATCAACCTAGGAACAGTATATAAATTGTAATAAATCTTGGGTATCCACACATTCCACAGCAAGAATTTAGTTATTGTGAATTACACAATATAGGAAAAAATGTGAATCTGTATTAAATAAGCACAGACTTATCCTCTTGGCATTACTCCCTTGGCTCTACATTATTGCAGCTCCTTACCACGTACATGGTATTCAGTATTATAATGACTGGGAGGTGATGTAAAGTATACAGGAGGATGAGCATAAATCAGAGACAAGCAATTCACCATGTGGGGTGTGAACCTCCATGGGATTTGGTGTACACAGGAGCATATGGAGCTAATATTTCACAGATATGTAGAGAAAAGTGGTTTCATTTTCAGGACATATGGTAAGTACTCTAAATTATCATGTTTATTAAAAACATGGAGACAGGCAGATTTTCTTTCTTCCTTCTTTCCTTCCTTCCTTCCTTCCTTCCTTCCTTCTTTCCTTCCTTTTGAGAGGTAGTTTTCTAAAGTGGTATTACTGTATAATTTAATCAAGCTCAGTGACCAGGGCTCCCAGTTTCATAAAAATAGTGTTTAAATAGTGCATCTTAAACATGGTGTCACTAATGTTTATAACATCACTGATGTGACACGATTGCTTAAGATTCCTGAATAAAAAGCTACTGAGGAAATAGTTATTCAAGCTCTATAACCTTTTCAGACATCCATGATGGAAAAGATGCTGTAAAAGAACTTTAAAGCCAGAGAATACACCATAATTTTAGAGATGACCAACATGCTCCCCGTTGTACCACTGAACCACCTTGAACACATTTTAGATGTAACAAACACTTTACATATAAATAAAACTTATTCTACTTATTTCCATCCTTAGTAATTTTGAGGAGTTTGATTAGACTGCCATAAGACTAGAATCCTTCTAAAATATTAATAATTAAACAATGAGGACTTAGGTGACCGAAACACAGATGTTTTAAATTTATTTTAAAGCTAAAACCCGTGTAAATGGGATTCTTTGAGAATTTAAAGTTATAGCATAAATTTATAACATCCATCCTGAAAAGTTACCCACAAATGAAATAAATAGTGTGGCTCTGCTCTTTAGACTGTTAGGGGCTGCAGGGAGAAAAAAATTATCTCTAGCCCTCTTCATTATCCCCAAATAAGCGCCCCAAGATGAATTAACAGGAAGTAACCATATATTTGTTTTGTATAAGTTTTGCATCACATGGGAGGCCTCATAAATGCACTCACAAACAGCAAATTCAATGTGCCTTTATGGTAAGTCTCAAGAAGCAAACAGTTGTACAGAGGACTACACAGCAGGTAGCATCTAATAGCAACCAACTGTTCAATTCAGCAAAACCTAGTTATACACATTCTTCTGCCATGGCCTTTCAGATATAAGAGCCTTCCTTTCCTCTAGACATAAGATTGTTGCCTGCCTCATAAAAGTGTCATGACTCCTCCAGGAAAGTGTTAAAGACTAGTTTTACGGAAACCAGGAAAAGTTGATAATGCAGCTCAGTGTAGCCAGGTATTGTATTTGGAGGCAGTGTTTTGGCACATCAAAGAAAAACCATGCAAATGAAAACATGAAAGGGAATTCAGACAAATATTTGTCATTTTGATCCCATTATTTCTTAACACAGATGTGTCCAAGAGCTATATAGCATGAACAAGGAGGACATATGATGCTTGGGGAAGGGAAAAGCCACATAGAGAGAGCGAGGCAGAGAAAGAGAGAGAGAGAGAGAGAGAGAGAGAGAGAGAGAGAGAGAGAGAGAGAGAGAGAGAGACAGAGACAGACACAGACAGAGAGACAGAGACAGAGAGACAGAGACAGAGAGTGAGAGAGCGAGACAGAGAGACAGAGACAGAGAGTGAGAGAGCAAGAGAGAGAGAGAGAGGGAGGGAGGGAGAGAGAGAGAGAGAAATAGAGAGAGAGCGAGAGAGGGAGGGAGGAAGGGATAGAGGGAGGGAGGGAGAGAGAGAGAGAGACACCAGAAGCTAGTTTATAATCCCGTGGAACTAGAGTTCCAGGCAGTTGTGAGCTACCTGAAATGGATGCTGCGAACTGAGCTTAGGTCCTCTAGAAGATCAATAAGTGTTTCTAAAGACTGAACTATCTCTTCTAGCCATAGAAAACCATTTTGTAGAAGTAGCTTACTAATATTTATCTTTATGTATCCCTCAGTACAATTAAGTAACAAGAAAGATCAACTACTACACTCTTGTTCAAAAGATTTGTGACATAAATAATACTGATCTTGAATCTCCATGTTGGCAATTCCAAATAGGAAACTGTCATCTTTACACATTTGACATAGCCAGTCTTTACAGAACCTTTATGGCTTACTAGATTTCAGAGGGCTTACTTAACTTGTCCTCAGACCTACCCAATCAGCATGGGAACTAAGATTCAAATCCTGCAGTATGTCTTTGACACCACGAGCACAGGCAATACTGTATACTAGATTTGGAAGAATAGCAGTTTGAATTTGTAATTGAAATCTATGTATTAATGATCCTTATCATCAGTCCAATTGAAATATAAGTAGAGGGTTATTAATTTCTCATATGCTAAGTATGTTTTCTTTGTAGTTGATTACCTCCCTAAAGAGAATAATGCCTAAAAATGAAGGAGTCTAAAATTACTTGAAGAGCATGTTGTCCTTCCACAAGATAAATACATACTAACATTCTTGGAGGAAAGGAGAGGTCCGTATTTTAAGGATCAGAGGAAAAAATGTCTCTTTAAGCTCCAAAACCCACAGGAAAACCATAATTCTTTATTCAATAGTGCAATCAGCTGAGCAGTCCAAGTATCTATCATTCTAAATATACCTTCTCAAAGACCAAATGAAGGTGATTAGTTCATCAAAACCTTCAGTCATAAAACCTTTCTAAATGAGCTGGTTACAGAAGTGTATCTGTCCAACTTTAAATATGTGCAATTATTAAAATAATGTTAAATATTGCAAGAACACGAAGAGGGCTCATATTTCTTCTATTTAAAGCCAAACTGTATTCTATCAGAATATAATAAGTTCACCTCAGAACTAGGTAGGCTTTACATGTTTGCTAAGAATTAGTCAAGAGTATTCGTTTTGTTTTCCTTTATTGAAAACAGTTTTTCATAAAATATATCCTAATGCTGGTTTCCTCGCCATCTATTCCTCAAGCTCCTCACCACATCACTTTCCATTTGGATCCATTTCCTTTATGTCTTTAATTAGACAATAAGCAGGCATCTAAAGGATAATAATGAAATATAATATAGTATTGTATAACATAATAAGAAAAAATAAAACAAACACACTGTAATCAGACAAAAAAAAAAAAAGGAAAAGAGGTCCAGAAAAGTGACTAGAAACAAATACAGATGCAGAGACACATTCATTCACACACTGAGAAATCCAATAAAGACTCAAAACTGGAAGATATTATATTTATTATATATTATATTATATTATATTTATATATTTATTTATAATATAAATATTTATATAATATAAAATATTTATATTATATTATATTATATTATATTATTTATTTAATAAAATATAATATAAAATAAATATATTTATTATATATATAAGCAAAGGACCTATAGGGTAAAATAAAATAAAGTCTTTTAAAAGATAAACTTTAAAAATTAATATATAAAAAGCCTTGATACAACATTATGAGACAAGAAAGCTCCAAAGATGACATTGAGTTCATTTTCTGTTGACCATCTGCTGTTGGACATGCAGCCTACCCTTAAGAGTAGTCTGTTTCCAGGGTGAGACTTTATTGGAGGAAGCTAATTTTCCTTTACACACATTTATTAGCTGGAGATAATTTTGAGGTTAAGTATGGAGGTATGTGTCCACTTCACCTTTCAGCTCTACGAGTCTATGTAGTGCAGCCCTGGGTAGGCCCTGTCCATGCTCTCTCAGTTTCTGTGAGTTTACATGCTCATCAGTCCTATTTTATTTAGAAGGCCTTGTCCTCTCAGTGTCCTTCACACACTGAAGTTTATATACTCTTTCTGACTTCTCTTCCCCATGGTTCTCTGAGCCCATAAGGGAGGGTTTGGTGGAGATAGCCCATGTAGGGATGGGTGATCTGAAATCTCTCACAGTCTACAAGTTGCCTGGTTGTGGGTCTCTGTATTTGTTACCATCTGCTGCAGGAAGAGTATTCTTGCTTTTGACCTGAATTATTAGAAAATACTTCTAGTTGTATTTGCTCACCCCCTGTTTTGTTCATATAGACAAAGGTCTTCACTTGCTTCTGTGAATTTCTGAGGGAGGAATATAAGGTAGTCAAAATAGAATAAAAACTAGATTCACGACATCTCCTACTCTAACTTAATAAAGACTCTTGAGGAAAACAACTCACTTTTTATTTTATTTTTTAATATATTTTATTAATTCATTCATATTACATCTCAATTCTTATCCCATCCCTTGTATACTCCCATTCCTCCCTCCCTCCCATTTTCCCCTTACTCCCCTCCTTTATGACTGTGACTGAGGGGGACCTCTTCCCCCTGTATATGCTCATAGGGTATCAAGTCTCTTCTTGGTAGCCGGTCACCATGCACAAAACTCAAATCCAAGTGAATCAAAGACTTCAACATAAAACCAAAGACACTAAGTCAGTTAGAAGAAAAAGAGGGGAAGAGCCTGGAATACGTTGGCACAGGAGACAACTTCCTGAACAGAACACCCACAGCCTGGCCTTAAGGTCAACAATTAATAAATTGGGCCTCATGAGGCTGATAAGCTTCTGTAAGGCAGGAGACACTGTCAACAGAACAAAGCGACAGCCTACAGACTGGGAAAAGATCTTCACCAACCCTACATCTGACAACTCACTTTTTATGCCCTTATTTCCTGGACAGAATACAGAGATGATGTTGGAAGTATTTAGTTGTAAGTGTTGGTTCAAAACTTAAGCAGCTCATACTTGGCGAATCGCAAGGGTCTATGCAAGAATATTCTCCATATTAAGATGTAACATGATTAACAGCACAGTTAACACAACCTGGGGTATATCCTGGAAGTAGCTGAAAATTTTCTCTCTCTTCTCCAAGCTTTTCTTTTTCTTACTACAGTTGACTTAGGAGAGAATGCATTTGAGTCATATTACTTTTCTTCCTGCCTCAGCTTGTCTCATTCTGTTGTAAGTAGCTGGTTGTTACTTACATGCCTCCAGGTACATACTCTATTCAATAATAAAATAATAGTTAACTCCCAATATTGTTAGTACCATGGATAGGCATGCTCTGAATGCTGGAGCCCTCAATTGTTAGCAGTTATACCAAAATTTGTTTGTGTCTCAACTTGATGCATCGTTTTTTTTCAAACCACATCAAAGTTCTTAGAATCTTAATAAATGTGTAGGCATTTCAGTGAGACTATGTAGAAAATATTCATCATGGTCAGATGATATGTAGTGAAAATAATCAAAATCTATCATTATATGAATAAAAGCAGCTTAAATATGAAGGAGTCCCAATACAATATAATTGAAGACAAAAAACAAGAATGTAAACCAATTATTGCATACAATGTTTCTTTCTTCATAACTTTATCTTAAAATAATAAAATTACAAACAAGTCAGAACAACCATACAGAAAAATCCTATAATCATTTTTGTCATATTCATACATTTTTATAATCTTGTGACATTATAATTTCTTCACTATAGCTATCAATATACACATACATGGAGGCCTACATCATAATTTTGAAGTTATTTTCAAATAAGCTGTGTAAGTTATTCCACTTTATGCCTATAGATTTTGTAAGAATAAAGATCTATTTTATATAATAATAATAATAATAATAATAATAATAATAATAATAATAATAAT
>OU015748.1:71847392-71863248 GCA_907169655.1 Acomys percivali | reverse complement strand
TTTGCTCTGTCTACTGCAGGAAGAAGCTTCCCTGATGATGGCTCAGCAAGGCACTGATCTATGAATACAGCAGAATGTCATTTGAAGTCAATTTATTACTCTATTTTGTTATTGCATTTGGTTTTCTCCTAGGCTCCTGGGCTACCTAGTCTCAGGTTCTTGGCCACTCAAACACTGTCAAGGATAGGTTCCATCTCACAGAGTGGGCCTTAAAAAAGATCAGATATTGATTTGTTGGTTACTCCAGAAAGCTCTGTGCCACAATTGCACTAGCATGTCTTTCAGGCAGGACACCATCTTAGATTAAAACGTTTGGAGCTGGGTTTGTGTTTACTTCCTCCACTGGTAGTATTCAGAGTACCTTTTGGTCCCAAGAACACCAGCCAATAGGAATGAAGGCTGTACACAGACAGCCACTCATTCACAAACTCAGGAATCAAATAAAACACAGCCCTAGAAGCCATAATATATATATGCAAAACTTGTAGGGTAATAAAAAATTAAATAAATAAATAAATAAAATCAGGGCAAAAATAAAATTAGCTCAAAGTCTCCGTGTTCAATGAGATCTGTAGGTGTTATTTTGAGCAATTGGGGCTTTCCTTCAGTTTGTAGGGAGCCTGAGCTTTCTGGGGGTTTCCATGAAACCGCTTTGCCCAACAGCTCAATTACATGTAACCCATTCCTGCTACTGAAGCTTCATTTGGTGACGAGGGATGTCCAGTTGGGGCTCTGTCTCTCCCCTGTTATTTGGTGATTTCATTTAGATCACTTTAGTTCATGTACGTAATTTAGCTTCCCATACGGCTCTTCAAATGGCCCTTTACTTCAGCTATCCTTCCTGCCTCTCTTGTCTCCCCTTGTCCATTTGATCCTTCTGTTCCCGCTGCCCCCATCCATCCATAACTATCTATTTGACTCCCATTCCTAGGGATAGCTGCCCCTCGCCTCACCCAGTTCCTTACCCTATTCCTAACCTCTGTGGTTCTACAGATTGTAGCTTGCTTATCTTTCATTTAACAGCTAAAATCCACATATAAGAGAACACATACCATACTTGTCTTTCTTGGCCTGTCTTACTTAATTCATGATGAGTTCTTTTTTGTTTTCTGTTTTGTTTGTTTTAGGTTCATCCATTTACCTGCAACTTTCATTATTTTATTTTTAATGGTAGAGTAATATTCCACTGACAAAATGTACCACATTTTCTTTACTTAGTCTTCTGGTGACAAGCATCTGGGTTTCCAATTTCTAGCTATTGTGAACATATCAGGAATGTATGTGGCTAAGCAAATACTTCTGTAGTAGGATGAGTCATTCTTTGTGTATATGGCTAAGGTGATATAATTGGGTGTTGAAGTAGACTGATTCCCATCTTTCTGAGGAACTACCACACTGATTTTCATAGTGAGTGTATGAGTTTGAGTTGACACTTCCACCAGCAATGAGTGAGCGCTCAACTTACTCCACATCCTTGCCAATATAAACTGTCATTTCTGTTATTGACCTAGGCCATTCTGACAGGTGTAAGATAAAATCTCGAAGTAGTTTCGATTTGCATTTCACTGGAAACTAGGGATGTTAAGCATTTCTTTACATGTTTCCTAGCCATTTGACTTTCCTCTTTTGAGAATTCCCTGTTCAAATCTGTACTGCAATTTTAATTAGGTTACTTTTAAATTTGATTTTCAGTTTGTTGAGTTCTTTATATATCGTGGATATTAGTTCTCTACCAATGTATATGTTTAGTTTGTAAAATTCTTTTTCCACTCTGTAGCCTGTCACTTTGTCCAAATGATGAGGTCCTTTGCCATGCTAGTGATGCCATAGAGGTCATTTAGTAACATCAAAAGTCTCTCTCACTGGAGGCTAATGCAGTTGGCAATTCTATAGAATAGAGTAATGAGTCCCTGTGCACCACAGATAGTAACTCATCTGATGATCTGGGCAAAGGAAAGAATCTTCAAGAAAGGATGCAAAGCATTAACACTAACAGGAGTTTGGAATAAGTTGATTCAAACTTTATGGACAGCATGGATGGCTCCATAACTCCAAAGGAGAAGAAACTGCAGATACGGTAGCCAGTATTAGAGTACTAATATACTGGTCTTTCACTCCTGCCTAAACTATCTTCTGATATGCCAGGTTTTGTTGTTGTTGTATTGTTTTGTTTTGCTTTTTACCAAAATCCATTGTGTGTGAATAGTCTCATCCTTGGCTCCTTCAAAGAGCTTCAGGCACACAGAGGAAGGGGAAGCAGGCTATCTGGATGAAACCTGATAGGCTGTGGTCATATAGTGGTGGAGGGGGCCCCCTTCTGTCAGATGTAAAGGGGAGGGGAATACGATGGAAGAGAAGGAGAAGTGGGAATGGAAAGATATAAGCAAGTAGATAATTATAATAAATTTTTAAAAATTTAAAGTATGAAATATTATAAATTAACAATGGAAAGGGTAAATCCCTTTATAAATAAGAATGCATTTTTTTCTGGACATAATCATGTTTTCAAATAATACAAGATAAAAAGTAAATACTGAGGAAAACTTGTTCTTAAGCATTTAAATGGGTTTTTTTTTTTGAGAAGGTGATTCCCTCAACTATACCTGCAGTTCAATCATCAACTTATACTACATGATAAAAAAAAAAAAGTACCTATATTAAATTGAACATGATGACATGGGAAGTGAGGAGAGAGAGGCAAGTTCTTTAAGTTCCAGACTAACTGATGCTAGTGATACCTTGTCCTCCCCAAATACCCAAATTAGTTACATCCATATTACATTAATAATATCTATGATAATAAAAAATAGAAAATTATCTTCATGTACCATTTTCTATATTGCTGTCTAGGGAAAGTAGTAAAATCTGATATTGGCAGTCACTAGGAAAAACAAATAAAATTAAAATCTTGATGAAAACTCAGATGTCAAAGTCTGTGTCCAAATTTCAGGTTAAAAAAAATCCAATGTTTCAGAGGCATAGCTGCCAGAGGAATTTACTTTAAACACCAGTGTTGACAGGAGACCAGCAGGGCCACATCACAGAAGCACCATATAATGAGATGCTTGATTTGTGTCACACTGAAGTTAAGTCAGGATGAAGGGAACCAGGTCCTGGCAAGGTCTGAAAGGCCTAACATCATTCTAAAGGTGGAAAAAAAAAAAAGAGGATTTCGCAGTCAAAGAACTGAAAGCAGCAAATGAACCAAGACACATTCAAGGCAGAGTGACAGCTCTAAAGAGGGAAGGCAGTGGAAGGTCACAGGTGAAGAGCAGCCACATCTAAATATAAATAACTGTGACTGATGTACAGATATGCAAACATTCTATATGTGCATACATGCATATGCTATGAGAGATACATCTGTCATGAGTGAATATTTATCCTGTCCACCTCTGACCCACCCAGAAGCCTGAACACTTTCCCATCTAGCCAACAGAAATCATCCCCTTGTTTGGAACCTTCATCTTGTTGCAGTGTATTTGGGTTTTGTACATAGAAATCCCAACTGTTAGCCAAAGACAAAGCTTAAATGGATGTCAGATGCAGTTAGGGGTGTTCTGAAAAGATGCAGCTTGGGTGTGCCTCTGAAAGCCCCCATAGATAGGAATACTAAAGAATGAAACGTCTCTGCCTACTTTAAGGCAAGTTGCTTGGAAGAGGTCTTGCAGTCTTTGCTCTAAGACCCAAGGCTAAGTTAGCTGGATGGCCTTGAGCTGACCCACACTGTAAAGGTGAAAAGGTTTAGCCCCCACTGACTTGGCTTGGAGCCATAACCATGACTGTGAAATGGTTCAGCTAGCCAAGGGTGTAGGAGAGGAGCTAGAGATTTCTTTGTTAGCTATTGGACTTTGGAGATCTCCCCTTTGGTTTGGAAGAAGCCTTTTCGAGGAGCTCTGGACAAGAGATAGGGATTTTTCTCTCTGGGCTTTCAGGAACAACAGGGAAGCAGCTGGCAGGACACAGGTAAAACAGAATTCTAGGAAAGAGTTAAGAACCCCTCTTGGGTTTGGAGGGGCTCAAGAGAAAAGTGAACTAGGTGGGTAAAAAGGACACCGAGAGAGAGTTCTAAAGAGTTTCTGATTAGTTATAGAATCAGGCTTGTGAATAGATAATTTGCATACAGTTAAGAAAATAAAGTTCGCGTTATTAAGGATTTGAGGTCATTTTCTTGTGTGGAGAGTGGGGTACGACTTTCTCATGTACTCTGGTGCCTCACATTTGACCATGTCCCCTGGGTGGGGAAACCTGGTGGCACTCAGAGGAAGGACAGCAGGTCACTGAGAAGAGACTTGATACCCTATGAGCATATACAGGGGGAGGTAATCCCTCTGAGGAACAGTCATAGGGGAGGGGAATAAGGGGAAAATGGGAGGGAGGGGAGAATGGGAGGATACAAGGGATGGGATAACCATTGAGATGTAACAAGAATAAATTAATAAAAAAAGAAAAAAGAAAAAGAAAAGAAAAGAAAGTTACCTTGCTGAGCTAGCAGGATTTTACCTTAGTTTACACCTCCGAGGTCTTTATTGGCACAAATATTAGGATAATTTAAAAATAAATATTACATCATCTTTCTATAAACATGTAACCTAGCTTAACAAACAACTCCATGCTAATAAGGAAACGGGGCGGGGGGGGGGGGCGGACACAAAAGCCTTGCCGACATAACCAAAGCACAGAGAACATTGTAATCTGTGTTTCTAATTGTCTCAAAGGTAAGCCTACCTTAGTTATAAACTCAGGCCTAAAACCAAGAGTTCCATAGATTCATAAATTCTTTGTTAAAAAAAGAAAAATAGGTAGAATTCCAAAACCAGAAAATATGAGCATTCAAACCAGGTGTGGTGGTCCATTTCATTTGATCCCAAATCTTTGGCTACTGAGGCATAACTATCATCACAAGTACCACGCCAGTCTGTCCTACAGAGTGAACTATTGCCTAAACACAAACAAAGCAAAAATCATCATAGCAAAGCAACAAGCACCTGTTTTAGCTAATTGTTAAGAGGAATGCAAGTACCTGATTACTAATCACAGTATAGATATTTCAAAAGTGCTAGAGCTGGCTTGATTCTTATCTAGGACCGATTACAAAATATAAAGTCCTTTTAAGAACTTAGGCACAGACACAGATGCTAGAGAGAGGGCTCAGTGGCTGAGTGCTTACTGTTCCTGCTTCAAATGCTGCTGTCCGTACACTAGCCCAGAACCACAGTTAGCTCTAGGTCCTAGGAATCTGAAGCTCTAGGTCCTCTACCTCCTGCACACCCATGGTACACAGACATACAGTCAGACCAACGCATTGCATTATAAAAAATATTGATAATTTTATTTATAAGGAATTTCCATATAATAGGGGAGAGAATGCCTCAAATAGACACTATAAGCTAGGAAATAAAACAACCAGTGTCAAGAATGGGTTACAACTTTTTGAATTGTTGACCAAAAATTAGTCCCATAGGACTTCCCCTAAACATAATAATTTATTGCCAAAGCTATTGGTTAGTCCCCGTAACACTATTACTGTAAGGTCCTATTGCAAATAACACCAAATACTTATATCATTGAACATGGAGAAATTGAGCCAGTGTCCAACTAGAAATTTCACCCCTGCAAACTAGTACCCATAGTTCTGAAAATTATTATATATGCTACAGGAAAATAGAAGTTATCATCAGTTCCATACAGCTGCAAACTCCATAAACTTCAATAACAATTAGACTGTAAAATATATCCACTGGTACAACAGTGGCACAAGTGTGATGAAAATAACCAAACTATTTTTTATTAGGTTGAAGGCCCTGCTCTAAGAGCTGGACCCCACATCTGACACTGTTAATGGGGCCAAAACCCTGAGACTAGATAAGTCATGACCCTTAAAGAAAATATTCTACTAAATTACTATAGTAGTAGTAGTAAGTGTAGTAGTAGTGATTGTTAATAAATAATAATAATAATAAATATAATAATAATAATAATAATAATAATAACAATAATAAACCCTGATGACACTGCTATGCCCATAGATCAATGCCTGAACACTCACACAAGAAGCTTCTTCTTAACTCAAGAAATTAAACACCACCAAACCAAATAACCCAATTGAGAAATGGGGCTTGGAACTAAACAGAGAATTCTCAACAGAAGAATATCAAATGGCTGAGAAACACTTAAAGAAATGCTCAACCTTCTTAGTCATCAGGGAAATGCAAATCAAAACAACTCTGAGATTCCATCTTACACCCATCAGAATGGCTAAGATCAAAAACTCAAGCGACACCACATGCTGGAGAGGATGTGGGGAGAGAGGAACACTCCTTCATTGCTGATGGGAATGCAAACTAGTACAACCACTTTGGAAATCTATCTGGTGCTATCTCAGAAAACTGGGAATAGGGCTTCCTCAAGACCCAGCTATTCCACTCCTTGGAATATACCCAGAAGATGCACCAGCACACAGCAAGAAAATTTGCTCAACCATGTTCATAGCAGCCTTATTCATAATAGCCAGATCATGGAAACAGCCTAAATGTCCCTCAGTAGAAGAATGGATAAAGAAACTGTGGTACATATACACTATGGAATACTACTCAGCTATTAAAAACAAGGAATTCCCGAAATTTGTGGACAAATGGATTGAGCTAGAGATGATCATAATGAGTGAGTTAACCCAGAAGCAGAAAGACTCAAATGGTATATACTCACTTATATCTGCATACTAGCCCAATGGGCATATCTCATGAAAGCCTTCCCTTACCAGGAAACTGGGACCGAGGGGAGGACATCCTATTGGGACTCTAGATGAGAGAACAATGGGAGAATAGCAATGTAGAAGGATCCAGTGGGTCCTAGAAACCTACAAGTAGAACATTATGATAGGCTGATTTGGGTCATGGGGTCCCACTCAAACTAAGGCCCTAGCCAAGGACAATACAGGCGGTAAAATTTAAACCCCTACCCTGATCTAGCCCATGGACAGAACAGTCTCCACACTTGAGTGGAGAGAGGGATTTGACTTTCTCAAGTACTCTGGTGCCTCACATTTGACTATGTCCCCTGGCGGGGAAGACCTAGTGGCACTCAGATGAAGGACAGCAGGTCACAGAGAAGAGACTTGATTCCCTATGAGCATATACAAAGGGAGGTAATCCCTCTGAGGAACAGTCATAGGGGAGGGGAATAAGGGGAAAATGAGAGGGAGGGGAGAATGGGAGGATACAAGGGATGAGATAACCATAGAGACGTAACAAGAATAAATTAATTAAAAAAAAATTGAAAAAAAAAAAGGAAAAAAAAAAGATGCACACGTATACCACCATTACCACCATCACCACCATTACCACCACCAGTGACCTACCTCCCCTTTCAAAGGCCAGTCTCCTAAAGTCTCCATAACCTCCCAAAATTACCTAGGCTAATACAGGAGTTTCTCTTAGGGAAATGACTGTCTCCCTTAGTTTTGAGAACTAGAGGGTCCTAAAAAATGAAGGCTTCTGTGTTCCTCTAATATACAGTACTGTTTTTGGTTAGTTCTGTTTCAACCACTCACATGGATGGACAAAACTTCCACTGCTTATAAATAGACCTTCTGTGATAATATGAACCATGTCTGAAAATTGCCTGCTCTGTCAGAAGCATACCTTTCATGGAAGATTAGTACTCACCCCATACAAATGAACCACTAAGAGCTGGTTGGGGCAAAGCAGAATATTAAAAAAAATGGATTCCCAGAGCTCCCTGGGCCAGGTATGTGGAAAACCATTTCCTGGGTGGTCAGCTGCCCACTGGCCTCTAGACTCGTGGTTTTACAAGGCTAGGGTGACACAGCTTTCTTCCTGTGTTCAGTGTAACTTGCTCTGTAAGCTTCTCTGCCAATATGCTAATCAAAATGATTGCCAAATGAAATACTTCTTGTCCTGGATTTTTTTTCAGGGAAAAAATGTATTTATTTTATTTTATTATTTCTATTTAACACATGCATTTATTTTATTACACATTAATAAAACTAACTACATACAGCAGGGAGAACCATGAGAAAACCATGAGTTATATAAATGTTACATTCATAGTGAAAAAAAAAAAAAAAAGAAGCTTCTTCTTGCAGTAGGAGGTAATTAACACATAGACCCACAAGCCGACAATGTGTATAAAGTGAGGGACTTTAGAGTACTCATCATCCCATAATGGGATGTCTCCATCACATCCCCTCTTTTCAATGTTCACAAAACAATATGGAAGAAGAGGAAGCAGAAAGACTGTGAACCACAGATGATTCCAAGGAAACAGTGTCGTACAGACACAACAGTACTGAAACACGTTTGCACTCACAGAGAAGGTAGCGTGGAAATAGAACACAACCCATTCTTAGCTCATAAGCTCACACGCAGGACTCACTCTGGACTTTATTAAATCTTATCACACTAAGGCTAACTTGAACAATCCTTGTCAGTACTGCAAAAAGTGGGCTGATTTTGATGATAGTAATTGTATGCTCTAAACTCTTTAATTTCTGCTTCTTAAAAGTATAAAATCCTGTCTCACCCAATTTTTAAAAATGCCCAAATGCTATTATTACCTTTGTTTTCTACTTTCCAACATTAATAAATACCAAAAATCTTAAATTTTCTCAAATATCATAAATCCAGATGGAAGAAACTTATACTTGGAAAGATTATGTCTGTGGATTCATTTTTTCCTCCCTAGAATCTTATAAAAGCAATGCCCTTTCTTACTTTCTTCCTTTTCTGTTAGAATCTATTAAGTTCAAGAAATAGCCATATTTGAAAAGTACCATGGAGCTGCCTGGTCCTACTGGAATAACTTGTTTTTCCTCTAAATATTCTCTTCTTTCTGTGTGTTCTAAACAGACTAAAATCAAACAAAATCTTTTTGAGACAAAATGTGGTTCGCTTAAAAGAAAAGCTCAAACCAATGAACACTTACAGATAGGACCACAAGGTGATAGCCTATTGCCATTGACTATGTGTTTATTTTTGTTTGTATTGATTTTTAAGTGAAAAGGACCCACATCTATGAAGGAAATAAGACTTTAAATTGATTACTATTATGATGGAAAGTCTTATAGCAGTTCAGTCCAGACAATACTATAGTTTCTGCCAAAACTTATTTAGAAATAGTTCAGTCATTCTTATTTCTTGAAAGCATTTAGAATTTTGAGAGCTGCATCAAAGACCTATCTTTTCTTCAACCCTCTTTTACTTTGATTTCTTTCAATCGTTTACATGAAACAGACTGAAAACAAAGGAGTGGAGCTGTAATTCATATAATACAAAGAGCTGAGAGAAAAACTATGCATCTTTATCTGGCTAAGTCTTGAACAAATATTGGCAAGGATCTGCTGCTTTCTACAAGAACTTTCCAGATGTAGGATATGTAGGATGGCGATATGGTGAGAGGCACAAAAGGAACTTTTAAAAGGATTCTCGATAGACCAAGACTTAAAGGGATACTTCCTTCTAAGGGGGTTTACTGGTATCAAGAAAAGAGATGATAAACTACTCCATTTTTCAAGATAAACACATATTGATATCCTGTAGCAGTAATTGTAGAACGTGGGGCAATCATTAGGAGGAACTGATAGTCATTGGAGGAGTTATTGAGAAGAGAAAAGGGTGGAAATGATATTCAACAGCACTTATGTTGAAATACTCAAAAAATAATAGCAAATTAAAAATCAAGTAGTGTTTTCTAGAAAACTGTATGATCACATATCACTATATATGACCAAACATAAGCCGCACTGTCAAACTCATTGGCTAAGGTAGCTAAAGAAAGCTGAGCTGTGAAGTTGATTTGCAACCCCACACTTAGAAAAATACTGCAGTTTCCAAGTGATTGCTACCTTTCAGCCTCTGGGATCTATAAACTAGATAGATTTTGTAACTTACTTGGATTGTCACTTGTTATATAAATATCAGTTCAGAGGCTCTGTTCACTATTTAGAAAGGACAAGTAAAGGAGAAGAACCCACATGCAATTGTAGTCAATACCAAAGGTGGAAATGGCCTCTATAGACTCATATGGAGTGACATTATTGGAGGCGTGGCCTTGTTGAAGCAGGTGTAGCCTTGTTGGAGGAAGTGTGTAACTGAAGATGGCTTTGAGGTTTGAGGTGCTCTCACCAGGCCTAGGGTCACTCTTTCTAGTACTGAGACTTTTTTAGTTATGTTATGTAAACACATTTTTGTTTTAATCTCATGTATGTAGGATATGGGGCTCCTTCAGATTTTCCACAGCAGCAGACTATTTTCCTCATGTGAGCTCTGAGAAGGGCATGATCGTTGCCAGCTGTACAAAGTTTAATTCTGGGGACTCAGAGAGGGCATAAATGCTAGAGCCCAAAGAGAGCCAGGAAGAAGGTGGCTACTCCTCCCCACTGCTGATTCTGGTTGCTGTTATTGCATTTTGGTGAGAAGAAGTTGGAGATACCCTGACTACGAAGATTGGACTTGCCCTGAGGAACAATATCCCTAAACAGCAAGAAGAAGTCTAAAGAGAACTGTGCCCCTGTCCCCACTAACCTGTTTCATCTACCTGGTGTTGGGGTGTTGGAAGGGATTAGGGTAAACAGAGGTAGACTTATAAGCACTGCAATAAAAATAGATTTAAAATTACACATTACCACTTTCTTCCTGGTGCCTCCAGACACAGATGTAGAATTCTCAGCTACTTCTCCAACACCATGTCTGCCTTCATGCTGCCATGTTTCCTGCCATGATGACAGTAGACTAAACCTCTGAACTGTAAGTTAGTCCCCAGTTAAATATTGTCCTTTTTAACAGTTGCCTTGGCCAAGGAAACTACTGACAACACTAAATCTCTACCGAAGAGAAGTTAGTATCATGGATGGGCTGTTGTTGTGATCTGCCAGTACACATTTTTATTAGTAGGAATATGGGACTTGGGTTTAAAAACAGCAGTTGAACACTTTACGTGGGGCTTAAAGTGTAGGATCATGGAAGACAGTGATACTGAGGGTGATATGAACTGTGGGGACCTGGCTTAAGAGGTTTCAGAGTCAATATGTGGCTTAGACATCATCCTTGTGATATTTTGGTGATGAATGTGGCTGGTTTCTGCCCTTGACTGAAAAAATCTGCCCGAGGCTAAATTACAGAGCTAAAGATTAAAAGCTTTGGCAGAGGAGATTTCCAGACTGTCTGACATTGACTGTGTTGTGCGGCTATTAGTGGCCAGTCTTTTGCAGATCTATAATGAAAAGAAGCAAGTTGTCCATGGAAAAAAGAAAAAGTGTAAACAGAGTAAAGAAAGGCCTGGTACTAAGTGGAATAAAAGGATTGGTGACCTTTGAGCAAGACCGCAGCCAGCTAAGCTTCCATTTTGTGAAAAGGAATTTAAAAAAAAAAATGAAAAGGAGTTGAAAACAAAAACAAAAACAAAAAACAAAAAACTGGGGCCAGCAGTGGAGAGGAACTCACCGTTAATCTCAGCATTCTGGAGGTAGAGGCAGGCAGATCTCTGAGTTTAAGGGCTACCAAGCTTAAGCACTGAAAGAAACCATCAAAAACAGAAAGCCTAGTGAAAATGTATTTATACAAGGGGGCATGTACGAGTCCCAGTAAGCAACAGACCTTGGAGGGTTCAGCCATGTGCCTCTGGCTTTAGAGTCAAGGGTACAGGAAGAAAGATTATGAAATCTCCTTTCATGGCTAAGAAAAGACACTGTGGTCAGGTACATACCAGGGGTGTCACTGCATGGAGACCTGGAGAGGTCTTTGCATCAAGTTATGAAGGCGAAGCCTGGAATGTGTTGGAGACCGCAAGGTGTTGGAAATGCCAGAATTGTGGGATGCCTGCAGCAGAAAGCTGCTAACAGTGAATGGAACCAGCCCAAATAAAAAAAGTGTGTTGCAGTCAACAAAGCTAAAAGGAGTTGGAGGTCTAAAGAGTGCTTTGACATCAGACATATGGAGATACAAAGTTTTGGCTTTTACCAGCTGATTTTTTATTTTGTGTTGGTCCAGTTTTCTGTCTTTCATTCTGTTTGGACTGGTAATATATATATATATTATATGCTGTTGTATGTTGAAAGTATATGGTCTGCATTTTTAGTTTAATGTTACAGTGAATACAGTTAAAAGGTTGACATAAATCTCCAAAAAAGATTTTGGACTTTTAAACTAGGTTGAGACTGTTAAAGACTAAGGGAGGTTTTGAAGTTAGACTAAATCAAGTTGGACTAAATAATTTGCATTATTATATGGCTACAAGCCTATGGGGTCCAGGTAGTGAAATGTGGTAGTTTGAATGAGAGTGCCTCCCCATAGGCTCTTAGGGAGTGATATTGGAGGTGTCACCTTGCTGAAGTAGGTGCAGCCTGGTTGGAGGAATTATGTCAATAGGGGCAGGCTTTGAGGTTCAGATGCTAAAGTCAGGCCTAGTGTCTTCAGAGCCAGATGCAAAACTCTCGGCTCCTTCTCTGGCACCATGTCCTCCTCTATGCTACCATACTCCCACCATGAGGATAATGGACTAAACTTCTGAACTGTAAGCCAGCCCCAATTAAAGGTTTTCATTTATAAGAATTACCATGGTTTCCAGGCACAATGGCTCCTGCCTTTAGTTCCAGAACTAAGAAGGCAGAGGCAGGTGGATCTCTGTGTGTTCCAGATCAGCCTGGTCTCCAAAGTGAGTCCAGAACAGCCGGGACTACAAGAGAAACCCTGACTTGGAAAATAAAAACAATAAAACTCTAACTAAGACACCAAGTCACTGTGTGTCACAGAAATTACACTGTATATAACAAGAAGAAAGCCAAAGCACATAGATATCAGCTCCTATAACCACATTTTAAAATCTGTCATACACATTTATTATTTCTCAATTTAATAATATGTACCTTTTACATGATCATGAGCTTAGTCTTAGTGTCTATAATTTTTTTTAGTGTCTATAATTAAAGTAGATATTTATAATATTGGCCTTTTTAAACTTGTAGAAATATGATATAAATTTGATGATATCCTCAAGACATTAAAAATTATATATCTGCTGTTATCTCTGAACAAGATTCTCATTAACCTAACCTTAGGTCAATATTAGTATTCAGAAGGAAGCTATTGGTTTGTAGTTGAGAAAAATCCATGAGCCAGATGACCTGGTGAGCAGGCCATGTTTCTGTGATTGAACTTATTTGACTTTAGACAATTATCGTTGACTATACTGTCTGTATGCTCTCCCAGCTCTAACAATCTTCATGTTTTAAAATAATGTTTATTCACCTCCCTTAGAGAGTCAAGTGTACAGTCTGGCAAGGCAGGTGAGGCCAGAAGGCAATGTTCAAGGGGACAATTCTCTCCTTCCACTAAATGAAGAACAGAGATTCAACTGTGCTCAGTGCTTGGGCATTTTCACCAACTGAGTACTATTGAAAGCCTATACGCTTGGTATTTATTAATAAACTCCAAAATATCCTCAATGAAGAAACATTGCTTAAAACATAATTCAAAATTCAAAAAGGTCTAAATTACCAAATATTTCATTTTTCTTACCATAATTCTAACCACAGACATATTTATTTCATATTCAAAATTTTAAACTAATAACCTAATTATGTAGGAAGAGATTCATCTTAAGTCAATTAT
Organism: Acomys percivali; assembly: GCA_907169655.1. NCBI lineage: Eukaryota > Metazoa > Chordata > Mammalia > Rodentia > Muridae > Acomys > Acomys percivali. The sequence goes on along the minus strand of OU015748.1, from coordinate 71,849,620 downwards.
ACTAAGTTTATTCATTGCCTTATTTAAGTTAAATTGTTTGATATTATAAACTTGACTTTTACATGGGGTACCACAAAATCACATTTAAAAAGATTAAATTTAAATATGGCTTTATTAGCAAAAGTTAACATATAGCAACATTATACGGTGAGCAACAAATTATACTGATTATTTTATACTAAAATTTGTCTATTCAAAAAGGGACAAATCAACATTAAAATACATTATTTTGTAAAAAAAAAAGCACAAAAGAAGACATCCGGGGCATTTAGTATATTTTACCAATTCTGAGGCTTTAAAATTCAAGGCCTGTCCAAGTGTAATCAGCACCACTCGGTTACTGCTTTGCATGAACATGACAGCACTACTTTGGAGGGAAAGTTAAATAGAACTAAAATCCATATTGCTATCTAGTGTGAATCTTGACTTTCTTTAATTTTTAGGGAAAATTTTTCTGAAAGTAGAAATGCTAGCATACTGCTCCTGTGCCTGAATGTATAAGAGATGTCTGTTACATAGTTTAATAACATGGAAAGAGGTTAATAAATTAACATTTAAAGACATTACGTTCTTAGTTACAGAGGTCTAATCTGAGCAACTGCACAGCACATGAGGCACAATACTCATCCTAGGTTTTTATCCTAATTACCCAGAGTCAAAATTAGAAAATATCAATAATGAAGCAAAAGGCCTTATAAAAGCTTTACAGAATTACTGAAAATTTTGTGATTTCATGTTTTGTTTAAACCTAAATAAAATCCCATTGCCTATATATCATATTTTCAGTATCTTTTCGACTGTTAAGGATGTCTAGGCTACATCTACTTTCTTGCAATTATAAATAATGCAACAGCCATGGATATACAGGTCTCTCTGTAGTAAGACAAAGTTCTTTGTATATAAGCCCAAAAGGTGTGTACCTAGATCATATGGTACTTCTGTTTTTAACGTTTTAAGAAACTGCACCATCATTTTCATACTGAATATATTAATTATATCACAGTCCAACTACTCTTATGCTGCATCCCTGCCAGCACATTTTCTTTCCTTTTTTATTGTATACATACACATATATGTACACACATGCACACACACATACATACATACATACAAACATACACACACACATACGATAGCCATTTCTAGTGGGATGATTTGGGATCTCAAAATAGTTTTGTCTTACATTCCCTTGAGGATTAAGAATGCAAAACATTTTTAGAATTCTTATTGGCCTTTTTTTTTTTTTTTGACAATTGTTCGTATATTTCATTATCCCACTTGTTGACAAGCTTTAGGATAGTCTAGATATAATCCTCTGCCTGAGAATCTTCCATTTTATTTATTGGATCCAGTCAACACTGAACCCAGGCTAGTCAAAGAACTGCTTAGAAATATTTGATATCCACATCCCCTGAATAAGGAGGCCTGGTGTCATTCAGAGGAAGGATAGAAGGCTACCAACAAGAGACTTCATACCCTATGAGCATATACAGGGAGAGGAGGCCCCCTCAGTCACAGTCATAGGAGAGGGGAGTAAGGAGAAAGCAGGAGGGAGGAAGAAATGGGAGGATACAAAGAATGGGATAACAATTTAGATGTAATATGAATAAATTAATAAAATATAAAAAAAGAAATATTTGATATATATAATCAAAATATTAACTACTAATTCCCATAAAGTCTTTCTCTCTCATGCTAAACATGATCTGTTTTCCACAACATGCTTCTCACAAACCTCTTAAACAGTCAACAGGACAGATGCTTCACTAGTCTTGCTGTTAAAAGTCTGCCACCATCTACCAAAGAATGAGACCCTTAGGAGTTACCCCACATTTCCTATACCAAATGTACTTAACCTGTTTTCAAAATGGCAGTGGAATATCAGAGTTTTTTCCACCCTCAAGTTTTAGTGTTCATGAATAGGTGTAGGACAAATTAGTGGCCAGGAAGATGGCAAATATTGTACACTCAGAGGCAAATCCAGACATATTGCAGACAAGGGAGTGTTGGTGAAATATTGTTATACCCAGCATAAACCTAGGCTTACCATTAAATTGTGAAAACAGGGATACTAGGTTTAGCAAATAAAGTGCCAATGCCCAATTGAATCAGAATCTTTAAAAGCCTATTAATCAGTTTTAATACTTACATTATTTATTTATTCATTCATCATTTATTAGTTTTATTTATTTATTTATTTATTTATTTATTTATTTATTTATTTATTT
>OU015748.1:71837382-71847382 GCA_907169655.1 Acomys percivali | reverse complement strand
TTTATTTATTTATTTATTTATTTATTTATTTATTTATTTATTTATTTATGGTTTTCCAAGACAGGGTTTCTCTGTGTACTCTTGGCTGTACCAAACTCCCTTTGTAGACCAACCTGGCCTCAAACTCACAGCATTCACACATACAAAAAAATTTTTGGTAGCTAGTAGTGGGGTTGATAGCCAAAGCTACATAGAGAAACCCTGTCTCAAAAAACAAAAACAAAAACAAAAAAAAAACAAAAAACAAACAAAAAATAAAACTATGTATCGGTTTGTCAAAAACATTTATATCTGACCAAAATTTACCTAAGAGTGTTCCGTAAATTCCTCTCCAAAAATCCCATATGAGTCTTCCTCATTTGTTCGACAGTTTTAGTTTTCAGATGTTAAGAATTCCTAGATTCCTTTCTGTAAGAAAAAGAAAGATCCTGGCCAGATGTATCCAAAGAAACTAAGAAAAAGAATAATACAAATCATATCTGGATTCAATAACCAAATCTATCACGACAAAATATAGCACAAGAAATTCCAGACACAGCCAAGATGTGAAGTTAAATATCTATTGCATAACGTTGAACATGGATATTTGAAACTAAAAATAGCAAAGATTGGATAGAGAGAATGTACAAACTCCTGAAATGTAGTTACCTCACTAGCAGTACAGAACATGAAGAACCAAATATACAGTGATCTGTTTTACATGACTATCTTAAAAAAACACATTTCCAAAAAGAGATTGTTATATTTTATTTTGTTACTGTTTGATGGAAGCAAAATCGTATAGACTATCTTTCTTCTGAGTACATTTAGAAAATTAAGCTTCATATATTCAGAAGTATTGTTTTATCAAAATCCCACTTTTAGGGTAATCAAAACAAGAAATATAATCTATTGTACTTTCAGACATTTCTAAATAGCTAAGCAATAATAACTACTAGTCCTTCATAAGCAATTTAAAAAATACTGTATTAGTAGGTCCCAAATTAAAATTTCTGGATGCAATCTCCCAAGTCAAACCTCAGTTAAGTGACTGCAGAAACATAAGTGAACTGGAGAACACTTGGCCTGTGTTTGCACATGCACCAACCATTGCTTCTGCACCGTAAACAGTTTAGAAATGGACTGTTCGTGCCAATAAGAAATTTCATCTTGCAGCCATAGTCTAGAAAAATCCCTCATCTGAAACACATTTGTCTGTGATTTCTTTCTATCTGCACCTCCATTCTTTCCCAATACAATATTAGCTTTTCTAGTAGACTAAAGCAAGATGGAGGCAGTATAACAAAAGAGTCAAGCTAATTCCCTGCTTGTCCATTCAGGTAATGATGACAAAGTGTGTTAGTCAGTTGATTAAAATTAAATGCAGATCTACCATGTATACAGAACATTTCATTTCCATTATGTGCTTTATTTTGAAAGCTATTCCTACAACAGATACAATAGAAGAATGACGAACATTAAATTACTCTCTTTATTTCTGGAGCTTTTCTTTGGGCTTGATGATAAATAGTAAAGAACCAGGCTTGTTCATTGTACTTTTCTTTCCTGACAATTAAATTTATACTATTGTCATTTCATTTAACTTTTTTTCATTTAAAACATTCATTAAACAGACATTTGAAAACTCACACCATGGAAAATGACCACAGATCTTGTCTGGCTATTTTCAAATATTTTTAAATGATTTGAACTTTTGTCTTCTAAGACTTTTGGTAAAACTAAATGCACTTCAAAATCAAAATATACTTTTTATCTTTCTATAAAGATCTTGTGGATATTTTACATATGATTTATTCCTTGCTATTTTGTGTAAAATTATTGCATTAGTATAGTCAATGTTATTTTACAGTTTTGCAAACATTTTTACTGGCACTTAATATTTTACTGAGAGAATGTCCTAGGAGTCATTTCATCATTTTCTTAGAATTGGAAATCTTGTCCGTTCCAAGTTGTTTACGATTATTAATGATGATCCTATGAACTTAAGCAAATATACTAGTTCTTTTCAACATTTAGGATTATTTTACTATGGTAGATTATGTGGGGTGGAATTACTGTTCAGAAAGATCACAATTAACTACCAGCAGCAAGGACCAGCATATTCCATGCCATCCTCGCAAGGGTTTTCATCTCATGTTCATTAACATCTTTGTTAATTTGACCAACAAAGAACTGGAACCAATCTTGACTTTTAAGATGCATGCTTAGAATCATGTATATGTATGTGGAATGATTCCTTCAAAACTTTATAGGACTTAAAAAGATAATACTTTATGTATTCCTTGAAACATTCATTCATTTATACAATGTATCAGGATCATGATCATCTACCATTACCTCCTTGCAAATCCTCCTTGAACCTCCCAATCTGTTTTTCCCAGTTTCATGTCCTCCTTACTTATCTCCATTAATAACTCCCTGAATCCAATTTGTTTTGCCCATATATTCATGGCTGTGGGGCCATCCACTGGGGCATGGCAGCCAACTGAACAGAGGTCCCCATCTTCAATTGTGACCCCCAAAAAAGTAATTCCCTCTCATTCTATACATAGATCTTTTCCTTGCTCCCCAGTGGCAACAGTGTTCTAGCTATTGTTGCCATTCTCATGTCTTAAGCTGAGGGAAGTTTATAAGACTGCCTAGAGCAACATGAGCCCTTTTTACTGTCATGTCAGACCTGTCAGCCCAATGGAGAGCTAAGGGCAGTCAGTCACAAGATGCACTAGAATGCCCCCAAGTATCAGGTAAGTACGTTAAGCGGTATTTTGCCTTGCTTTTTGCCCCTTAACAAGTTTTATTGGCTCATCCCTGGCCACTCTGCCAACCCAAACCAGCCCAGACATCCCCAAGATTAATATTACAGTTAATCATTCTTACTTGAGTTTCCTTGGGTGCTGACTTTCTTGAGTGCCTATTGACATTTCTTTAGTTACCACAAATAAATCCTGCTTTTGGGGAAAGAGCCTCTTATGGGTATTGACCCACTCCAACATGTACCTTTGCTTCTCTTTTTTAGATTCATCATACATACATACATACATACATACATACATACATACATACATAAACAACTGGATGGATCAGTTCTCATGTCATCAACTCTCTGAGTCTGACCTTACATAAGTTCCCTAAACAACTCCACTTTCTAACCCTGCTCCACTGGGCTAGTATAATGATTATACATACATACATACATACATACATACATACATACATACATACATACATACATATGTAAACAACTGGATGGACCAGTTCTCATGTCATCAACTCTCTGAGTCTGACCTTACATAAGTTCCCTAAACAACTCCACTTTCTAACCCTGCTCCACTGGGCTAGTATAATGATTATATGAGCTGTTGTATGCACTGAAAATATATCTTGCACACATTTGTACCATTTGTTCTAGCCTTAATTATAACTTAATTCCACTTAATTCCTGCCATCTGGAATGAACATCTTGTACTTTAGTTTATAGTTTCTTGCTGTAGACCGATGGTGCAAATTAACTGCATGACTCCAAGCACTGTTCTCATCAGACTCTCAGTCAGCCACAGAGCCTTGAGCTGTGCCATAGGCTGAGTGTTCAACTATCATTACTGACATTCTAAGTTCTAAGACATTTCCAGCTGAATTTGCATCATCACTGATCAATACCCATGTGACTGTGGCGAAAATGGACAGCTGTATATAAATCGTCTGTTTTTGATATCACCAGACCTTTAGTCCAGATTTGTGGTGCCAGACCAGATGCTCTGAGGGGAGCAAGAGCACTGTGTGCAAGCAGGATTTGATTCTGAGCTGGACCCTAACCAATCATGTGAGCTTGGCTGTGTAGCATCCTTCTGAATGCTGTGCTGTCTTCTGTCTCATGTTGGAGCTTGAAATCAGTAGAGCAGGAAGTTGGGAAGTAAAGACATAGCACAGAGGGAATGACTAAAAAGCTGGAATCCTCAAAAGTAAACTCAAATAAAACCCATGTTAAAGCTTATTACCTGTCATCTGGATTACGTGAGTGCCCTACACAGTATGTGGGTACCCTACCCTATGGGGTAAAATATAAACCTGTGAGGGGAGAGGATCAGCCAACATTCTAGCGAGCTTCTGTCCCCAAGGGTTTACAACAGTACCATGGCATATGAATGACATAGTGGTTTCTGCCTGAAGATCATTTCCAAAATCTCCTAAAAAAAAAAGTCTCCGTTTGTGCACAGTAAGTAGAAATACATAAGCAAAGAAGTTCTGGGAGATTTAGTTCAGGCTAGCCAGATAGGCACATGAGAATGCCCAGTAACATAACAGCACTTTTATATAAATCATGTACATCTTGAACTCAGAACTATTAGTAGATGTGGCCAAATCTGATGAGGTCGATGTATATTTACCTTTTGACTTAAAAGCTCTCCTTCTCGCCCACATATGGTATGCAAATACTGTAGTGTAAGCCTAGCTATTCAATACTACTTTCTAAATTGAAACATTTGAAAATGATGAGAATAAAGTCAGAAACTGTACTAAGTAATCCACTTTAAATTTTAAAATACAAATGCAAAATTAGTTTGAGTGGCAAACTCTTACCCCATATGCTAGGTCAAATTTACTTTATGTTTTCTAGTGTTATTTTTGCATAACTGTTCAAATCTCCACTATCTTTTCTTCACTGGCCTCATTTGGCTACCATAACAAAATACCAAAGATTGTGTGGCTTACACAACAGAAATTTAATTGCTCATATTTCTGGAAGCTGAATTCCGTGGTCAAAGTGCTGACTGATTCAGTCCAGTAGTGGTGACCCCTGACCTGACTGTGAACACCATTTCCACTGTGTCTTCCTGGGCAGGGAGAAAGGCAGAAAGATAATGCTCTGTGGTCTCTCATTATATAAGGGCATTAATCTCATATAACCTCACCTCAACCTGATTAGAGGTCAAAGGATTAAATTCCAAATACCATATAATTGTGCGATTGTGTGTTAGGGTTTCAATGCATGGATTTTAGAGGAATAACATTCAGTTGATACCATCCATATTCCTATGTATAACTTAACTGATTCTGGCTCTTTTATAGGTGATGGCAAGAATCCTTAAAGAATGTATACATAAGTGTGTCTATCAATCAACCAATTCATCCAGATGTAAACTCGTATACTCTAATGCCTACTGGTATAGTGGCTACGATACAGACAGTTCCATTTGGGTCCAGATGTTCTAGTGGTTCAGGTGTGGTGGCACACACCTGTAATACCAGCACTTGGGAGGCAGAGGCAGGTGGATTGCTTTGAGTTTGAGGCCTGCCTGGTCTACAAAGTGATTCCAGGACGGCCAAGGCTACACAGAGAAACCCTGTCTTGAAATAAACAAACAAACAAACAAAAAGAATGCAGCATGTTACTTATTTACTAACTGACTTCCCTACAGCAAACTATCCATTATTTTACAACATTGAATATTTACATTTTTTAAATTTATTCTTTTCTTACATATTATACTCCAACCAGTTCCCACCCCCTCCTCTCCTCCCAACCTCCCCAACCTCGCCTTCCCATCCACTCTTCCTGTTTCCCTTCAGAAAATGGCAGACCTCCAGGGGTCTCAACCAAACATGGCATATCAAGGCACAATGATACTAGGTGCCTTCCTACATATTAAGGCTAGATGAGGCAACCCAGTAGGAAGAAAAGGGTACCCAAAACAGGAAACTGCTGCTACTGTCACTGCTCGGAGTCCCACAAGAAGACAAAGATACACAACAATAATATATATTCAGGGGGCCTAGATCAATCCCATGCAGGCTCCCTGGTTGTTGGTTTAGTCTCTGTGAGTCCCTATGAGCCCAAGTTACTTGATTCCGTGGGTTTTCTTGTGGTGTTCCTGACTCCAATGGCTTCTACTGTCCTTCCTTCCCCGTCTTCTGCCGGATTCCCTAAACTCCACCTAATGTTTACCTGTGGTCTCTGCATCTGTTTCCAACATTCTCTCTAATGACACTGGGCTAGGCTTCTGTCTATGAATATAGCAAAATATTTTTAGAAATAATTTCATTGGCTTTTTTTCTGATAATGTTGGGTTCTATCCTAGGTTTCTGACCAATCCAGCCTCTGATTCCTGACCCTCCAGGCAGTGTCAGTGGTGGGTTCCTGTTCGTGGCATGGGCCGCAAGCTGGACCAGTCATTGGCTGGACACTTCCACAATATTTGTGCCACATTTACCCCAGCACATCTTGCAAGCAGTACAAATTATAGGTTAAGGTTTTGTGGCTGGGTTGATGTCCTAATCCTTCCACTGAAAGTCTTGCCTGGTTACAGGATCTTTATCCCCCATTGCTCTAGGTCCACCTGTATTATCTATTCTGTTTCTCCCTCCCAAGGAGACTCCTGAATCTTGCTGTAAGTCCTCCTTGTTACTTTCTAGGTTATATTCCCTCAATCTTTTTCATTCTCTTATTGCTCTAGCTAGAACTTCAAGAACTATATTAAACAGATAATGAAGCAAGTAGGCAGCCATGACTTGTTCCTGATTTTTATGGAATTGCTTTAATATTCTCTACAATATTTTGATGTTGGGTATCAGTTTCCTGTAAATTACCTGTATTATGTTTATGTATTTTCCTTGTATCCTTAATTTTTCCAAGACATTTATCATGAAGGGATGTTGTATTTTGTTAAAAAAATTTTTCAGCATCTAATGAGATAACTATGTCAGTTTTTTTTCTTTCAGGTTGTTTATGTGATGTATTATTTTGACAGATTTTTATATGTTGAACTATACCTGCATTTCTAGGATGAAACTTACTTGATCATGGTGGATGCTAATTTTGATATATCTTGGATTCCTTTGGTGAATATTTTATTTAGAATTTTTACATCAATGTTCGTGAGGGAAATGGTTCTGTAATTTTCTTTTGTTATTGAGTTTTTGCATGGTTTGGGTAGGAGAATGACTGTGACATCATAAAACACATTTTGCAATATTCCTTCTGATTCTATTTTGTGAAATAATTTCAGGAGTATTGATATAGCTCTTCTTTGAATGCCTGGTAGAATTTTACACTAAAACCATGTGGCCCTGGTGGTTTTTTCTCTGGTTGGTTGGTTGTTTTCCTTTGTTTGTTTGTTTGTTTGTTTGTTTGTTTTGTTTTTGGTTGGGTGACTTTAATGACTGCTTCTATTTATTTAGGGCTTTTGTGTCTAAATTATTTATCTGATCTTGATTTGTCTTTAGGAAGTGGAATCTATCAAAATGTCCATTTCTTTTATATTTTCCAAATCTTTGGAGTACAGGCTTTGTCATATGACCTAATGCTTCTTTGAATTTCCTTGGTATCTATTGTTATGTGACCCATTTCCTTTTTGATTTTGTTAATTTGTGTATTCTCTCTCTACCTTTCATGTAGTTTTAATAAAAGTTTGATATCTTGCTGATTTTATCAATGAGTGAAGAATCTATTTCATTGATTTTTTTGTATTGTTCTTTGTTTCTATTTTGTTGATTTCAACCCTCAGTTTGATAATTACATGCAGTCTACTCCTTTTATGTGTATTTGCATCTGTTTGTTCTAGAACTTGCATGTGTGCTGTCAATATGTTATGAGTATGAGATCTCTAATTTCTTTATGAAGTCACTTAGTGCTGTGAGCTTTCTTCTTAGCACTGTTTTTACTGTGTTGCATACATTTGGGAATTCATTGAATTCCAAGAAGTCTTTAATTTCTTTATTTCTTTATGCCTTGACCCTGTAGTCATTTAGTAGGGAGTTTTTTCAGTTTCCATGACTTTGTAGACTTTCTATTTTTGTTTTGTTTTGTTTTTGTTTTTGTTTTTGTTTTTGTTTTTTTGTTGTTGATGTCCAGCTTTAATCCATGGTGGTCTGATAGGACAGAGGAGCTTATTTCAATTTTTGTGTATCTTGTCAGACTTTTTAGTGACCAAGTATGTGGTCAATTTTGGAGAAAGTTCCTTGGGGTGCTGAGAAGAAGGCATAATCTTTTGTGTTTGAGTGAAATGTTCTGGAGATATTTGTTAGGGCCACCTGTGTCATAGTGTCTGTTAGCTCCATTATTTCTCCTGGATGATCTGTCTATTGATGAGTGTATTGAAGTCTGTGTGAGAATACTGAAATTTTGTTTTCATTTTTTAAAAAACCATAGAAATATTATAACAATGTGCTTGCCTTTTAACCCCAGGTGTAGCAATGTGGGACTACATAGGACTGTTAGCAGTGTCTGACTATGATTTGCTTTCTGCTATAGCAGATGTGTGGTTTTGCCAGCTGCAGGTAGTTTCAGCAATTGTGTAAGGTTTGGAATTCTGAGACGTTATAAGAGGGTATATAAATGTTAGATACCCAATAGGCAGGGTTGATTCTATAAGTTAGAAAAAATAGCAAAGTAATTCAATCCTATGTACTTCAGTTTAAAATTCAGAGCTGTATGAAATTTTATGGTATAATTAGCTTTTACTTAATATCTTATACAATTACTTTAAATATGCAGAAAGAGTTGTTCTGCATATAAAATCTACTTAGCTTATTTAGGATGATTCAGAATTAACCTTGTTATTTATACTGCAGTAACAGGCAGTTGGAAGTAGAAACTATTCATTATATATCACTGATATATGGTCTTGTAAAGACTTGCCATGTTCATCAACACAAGGAAATGAAGAAATTGACCAATTATTAATAGAAAATATGTTAGGGGCCTCAAATTTTTATGAAAACACCATATTAACAGTAAAGATTTAAATACATTTATTTCTATTACCTGGCATCAAGTCAAGGAAATTATAAGAAAATATCCTACTTGTTCTCTGTGTAACCAAACTCCATTTCGCACGGAAGTAACACTAGAAGTACCAGAAGAATTGGAATTTGGTAGATGGATATATTTCATTTTGCAGAATTTGGAAAACTAAAGTTTGTACACTGTGCCATTAATACATATTCAGGATTTCAATGGGCAACTGATTTGAGTTCTGAAAAGGCTAATTCTATAACTACACATTTACTGGACACAACGGCTGTTATGAGAATACCTATACAAATCAAGACTGGCAATGCCCCTGCTTATGTCTCCAGTAAGATGAAGCAAGTCTTTGCATATCCTAATATAAATCAAATTACAGGTGTATTACACAGTCCTACAGGACAAGCAGTTATAAGAAGATCTATCTAATCACACCTTAAAGGAAATGCTTATAAATCAAAAAGGAAGAATAAAGACTCACAAGGATAGACTAAATGGTGCTCTGCTAACTTTAGATTTTCTTAATGTTAATGAGAAAGGAACAATAGCAGCCAAAAACACTGGCTTGTAAAAAAAAAAAGTGGAATTTAATCAGTTATACTACAAGGATACATTCTATACTATGAGGATATACCATAAGGATGTATTAACATCAGAATGCAAATCCACAAATTTTTGTGTTGGGGATATGGATCTGTTTATATTTCCATATTAAATATATCAAAACTATAAAGATTAGAATTGGGCACGAGAGATCTTCTGAAAACGTTAACCAATGACCCAAAAAGAGCTTGGCTCATTACAAATGTCTCGTTTTATAATTTTTCTCTACATACAACACAATGAATGGCATAAAATGGGGAGGGGGATGTAGTGAGACTTCTGCGATTTTGTTGCTTTAGAAAACACATAAATATAAGAATGTGCTTTCATTTTAATCCCAGGTGTAAGGATATGGAGCTGCTTCTGACTGTGTGTACAGCTGACTATGGTTTGCCTGGTATTCTATTGTTGATGTAGTTCCTATTAACTTACCTAGGTTTTCCATCTCTAGGATTACCTCTACTTGCTTCTATTTCCATTGTCAGGTCTTTAGCTAGCAGTTTTATACATTTTCTTTACAGGTTTGATTGTATTTTCCTGTATTTCTTTAAGGGATTTATTCACTTCTACCTTGCTCCCAGTGTACTTTCTGCCTGTATCAGTATTCCATTCCCTAAAAAGAGCCTATGCCATTTCCAATCATCTCTCTCTCTC
>OU015748.1:71804832-71815761 GCA_907169655.1 Acomys percivali | reverse complement strand
CCTCCCTCCCTCCCTCCCTCCCTCCCTCCCTCCTTTCCTCTCTTCCTTCCCTCCCTCCCTCCCTTCCCCGACTCTCCCTTTCTTCTGTTCTGCTTATATGTGCATGTGTGCATGGTATTATCCACTGGAGTACTGGAAATCCTACCCTCAAAGAAGAGTGATTCTCCTTCCCCCAACTGCCATCAGCTACCAACAGTTCCTCAGTAAGGCAAAGGACACAGAGATCATCCACCCCATCTACTCTAGGATTTTTGGTTGGCTTGATAATGTTTAGGTCTTGTTGTGCAGGTGACCACAGCTGCCAGAAGTTCATGAGGAGAGGGAAAGGATGCAGAAGCCAGTTGCAATTTTTAACCATTGGTTTAAAATCCTAAAGAAAATGCTAGCAATACAGTTTCAGCACCATTGTGGAAATTAAGTCAGGCAGCAGAGACCATCTGCATGCCCAGGTTTATTGTAGAAAGAAGCACATGGGCCCAGATGTAGAATCAAACTTCCAGATGTGTAGGTAAAGAAAATGTAGGGTATATATAGAATGGTATACTGTTCCTGCGTTACAAAGACAGGAGGCATGCCATTTGGGACACAATTGCTGAGGTTGAGTGACATTATGTTGTGCATAATAGGCCAAGAAGGGAAGATAAAATTCCAGATGATGTGACTTTAATATGGAGTCTACAAAAGATGAGTTCATGTAATCAGAAAAACAATAGTGATGACAAGGGATTGGGGATGCAGAGAATGGGACAATGCTGGACAGAGAATGAGTGTCTGGTGAGACAAGAAGCGCAGAGATCTACTTCGCAACTCAGTAACTATAGTAACAGGGAGCGTCCATGAAATTTGTGTATTGTCAACTCACACAATAACAATGGTAAGCGTGAGAGGTGTTGCGCGTGTAAGTGAGCTCAGGTTAACCAGTTCACAGGGTGCGTCTTGTTTAAACATAGTGTTCTATGTGTGCGTTGGTTAGTTTTATGACTTCATAACACAAACTAGAGCTCTCTGAAAAGGGGAAATTCAGCCGAAGGCAAGCCTATGAGGTGTTTTCCTGATTGATGATGGATGTGGATGGTCCAACTTGTGGTTGTTGTGACTGTGTGCAGGTGGTCAGGAGATATATAAAAGAGGCTGAGAAAGCCATGAGGAGCAAGCTAGTAAGCAGTATTCTTCCATGGCTACTGGGTTAGCTCCTCAGCACCCCCCCCCCCAGGTTCCTGTCCTGACTTTCATCAGTGATGGGCTGTTCCTGGGAAACGTAAGGTAAAGTAAACCCTTTGTCCCCAAGTTTCTTTGAGTCATGGTGTTTTTTTCCCCCACAGAATAGAAACCCTAAGACAATGTGATAACATGCAATTTCTATAACTGTTAGTTGAAATTAAAAATATAATAAAATAAAATATACTGATTCAAATGTAAAAGAAAATTAATTAAAAGTAGACAAAGGTGATTTAACATTAAAATTCCTAACTGTAGATCACTATATTTGAAGGTTAAATGAGAAAATGTATATGATCAGATTATTAAAGTCAGAAAAGTGGTTAAAATAATACATAACTTTTTCAAACAAAATTAAATAGCATTCTACATAAAGGAGAGATAGAAGACATCATTTTTCTTAGCCGATAAAAGATATATATGAAGGAAAGGCAACAAACATTGTTACATCCTTGGTAAGACATGGAAGGCATTAATTTACATATCATGATTAAGAATGGTTACCATGAGTTACTGCTTGATTACAATTTTTCCAGGTCCTTGCCAGTGTCAGAGAGAAGAGTTATGAATATGGAAAGAAATTAAATTGTAAAAATATATGATTACTTACAGAAAAATGCAAACATGTACAAATAACTAGAATTGAGTGCTTAGCTTGGCTAAATAATAATATTCAAAATTAATGTGTGAATCATAGCTATGAACTTAGAAACAATTTTAAATAATAGCTGATAGCAAATATAACTACAGAGAGATGTCTGTTTTTAACTTTTAATTCTTTGTGAATTTCACATTATACACCCCAATCTCACTCATCTCCCCATCCTCTCATATCTACTCAATACCCTCTACCCTTGCAACCATCCCCCCCACATGATGCTTCACAACCATCTGTCACTCCAATCCTAGAGGATCCAATATCTTCTTCTGGCCTCCTTGGGCATCAGGCATGTACATTGTGTGCAGACATACATGCAGGAAGGCAGTCATACCCATGATATAAATTTTCATTTTTTAATTCAACAAAACTTAGGTATATTAACTTTGCAAGAATGATACCAAAACCATAAAAGATGGATTTTACAAAGCAAAAACCAGCCAGCCTGAAGCCAAAGATAAACTTCCAGATAAGGGCAACTAAAGGAAATGAATTAAAACAAGAAAAGAATAATTAACTTAGTCTCTGAAACAAATTTCATAAAAAGAAGAGAAACATTTTAAATTAAAGGGATTTTCGAAAAGTTATAGTTGAGAAATTTCCTCCTGCGATCAACCCAACACAATGAGATTTCACTTTATATTCAGATAGTTGTAAATAGAAAAGAGTAAACAAAAGCTGAATCTTGATTATTTAATTGACTAGAAAAAGGGGAAGGAGAGGAGACAGCATTCTTTTATCCAAAAGATCTCAGGGAAGACTTTGATCATCTTACATACTGGGAAGGTGAACCAGATAAATGAACAACCGGGTAATCTTTAAACACTAACAGTTAGGTTTCGATTACTTATTTGGGCTTTTTATTTGATTTTTTTTTTCATTTGATGATGACTCCTGTGGTATCTGAATCTAAAGGAATTCTTGCCCCATAGACAAAATGCATAAGCAGTTTCATTCTTAAGCAGTTAATGGTGTCAAACCCGTGAGATAGTCATAGAAATAGCAATCCTATGAGATTCGTGTCTTTGAGTCACCTCCAGTGTCCACTGAGCAAACCGGCAGACATTCTGCCACTGTGGTTAGAGTCTTGCATTATTTTCTTTTGTCAAAATAAATGGTTTTGATCACAATTAAGGGCCAGCATTCTGAAGAACATGAGATCCAGACATATTAAAGAGCTTTTTCAAAACAAGAAGATGATTTAGCCCATAGGGAATTTGCCTTTATAATCCTATCTTAATCTGTTTTCTCTTGTTATAACTGAATCCCAAAGACTAGAAGTTTTTTTTTTAGTAAAACAAAATAATTTAAATATTTTTAAAGTCCGCAAGTAATGGGGCTAGGAAAATGGGGACACCCTTACAATAGCCACATAAAATCATGAGGTGCTGTAGGGGGAGGGCAGAGGTAGACTGTTCACAGGGGCTTGCTGTCCAACAGCCTAGCTCTAGGCTCAATGTGAGACCCCACCTCAAATGAATAGGGTGGAGATTGATAAAGGATGACAGCAATATCCTCTTCTGGCCTCTGTGCTTTCACATGGATGCTCTCATCCACACATACACACATACATGTATCACACACAAATATTCACACCTATACACAAAAATACAAAGAAAGAAAAACTCATGATTGAAACATAACTATCGTCAAATTACAAAGATGAACAAAAAGCAAATCTCTTGCTGCAGTTTCTATAGCCAAGGCAGAACTGTGATCTATACTCATGAATTTAACTAGGGTGTAGGCCATCTAAGTATGGTCCTGAGACCTGCAGCAACATGCCCATCTCAAAGTGTTCTTAAAGTGCATTCACAGAAGGCACCCAAAGGAGCCCTTGGGTTGTCCTACTAGAAAGGCATACATGTAGCTGGATGTGGTGGTAACATGCCTTTGATTCCAGCACTCTGGAGGCAGAAGTGAGTAGATGTATGTGAGTCTGAGGGCAGCCTACTCTACAAAGTGAGTCTAGGACAACCAGGGCTCTGTTACACAGAGAAACCCTGTCTCAAAAAAAATTTTTTTTTAAGTTTTTAAAGGCACTTACATGCAAATGAAGAAAGTGAGCATTGCAAAGAGTAGAATAAAACTCATGAAAATGAGATTTACACATTGTGTGCATCATTAATCCCATTTGGAGAAGGAGATGATAATGAAAATGGAGAAGGGTGATGGGGACAAAAAAAAGAAACCTATTCTATGTACTATTATTTCATTCTCAGACTCCACAGGAAGAAACTAAATTCAATGTCCCAAGCCCTAGGAGAGCTGGGGACGTCTCAATAGCTGGACATCTCCTGTTATAAGAAAACATTTGTCTCAATCCAACCATTTCAAGGACAACTTGTAAGGAGATAGTTGGTTAAGTCCGGCCACCTCAGCGTCAGCTTGTGAGGAGACAGTTATCTGAGTCCAGTCATTTCAAGGACAACTTCTTCATCTTGCTGGCAAGGTCAACTCAGGCCTAGGACCCAAGTCCTATCCTAATAGATGGAAACTCCCTTGACCAACCTCTTATCTCAAAATATGATTGGGCAGTGCTACAGCCCACCCTGTTCCCCTTCGCTTTATTGTTTCATCCTGTAAATATACTGTACACCATACCTTCCAGTTCATAGTTCAGCTCCCAAGTCTGTTCTGTGACCCTGACAGATCAGGAGCAGATTGATTATAATATATATATATATATATGTATGTCATCTGCATTGACCTGGTGTTTGAATTATGTTGGATTTAAAAGAACCCCACAACAAAGGGGGAGATAAAAAGAGACAGACAGACATGCAGTCATGGGAGAAAGAGATAGACTAATGTTCAGGAAACATGCCATATTTTCAAATATGGGGAAAGTCTGAATCCTATGACCATTTCCAACTACAGAATCTTTACTAGCATATGTAATTTTTTTTCTGGAAAAGGCAAGGAAAGGTTTGGCTACTGTGGGTTTTTGTTCTTTTTAAGTTCCAGAGACTTAGCAGTTCTAGATTAAGAAGCTATACCTGTTGAGTATGCCTTTAGTGAGGACCCTACAAAGCACCAATGCAGCCAGGTCATTATTTGGTGAAACTAGCAAGCTTGATACCTCAGATCCCCTTTCTCCTTATACAGCTACACATGCAATCAAGGGGCTCCGACCTTCATGTCCTCAAACGAGACTTATTCCTTCCCAAAGAACTTACTTTGAACCACCATTGATGTATGACATTAAGGAATAAACCCACTGCATCATTTTCTGTACACAACTAAATCACAGTATGTAGTTGTTCTAACTTTGAGTGACAGTTACCTCCATAAACCTAAGCTTCATTTCAGATTCTGCGTCCTTTGTACTCCTCTTCACTGAAGAAATCCTTCAAACTGTTTCCTAAGTTTACTAGTATATAATTTGTTTTGCTTTTTTTTTCACTAGTCTCAAGGTTGTCTGGGAGACACAGTTCTGGGCCCCTCTCCTCCCTTACAAATCATAACTTTCCTCTATTGTGAACTAAACAGAGGATTTACATCTGTGTAGTATGTGGGTGAACATTAAAGAAACACAGCAATGCAAAACAAAAGGGTCACAGTGCCTTTTCTCAAAGGAAAATACAAATCAGTTCCTGCTTTTTATCCAGGCAGAAAGCCAAACCTAAAATAAGAGAACTCATATGTATGTAGTTGAGAAAAAGTTGTCTACGCAAGTAAGGATTTTCCCCAAATAATCAAGTTAACGTTTTGATGGATTTGGGTGGATGATGAAAATGTAATAGTCAGACTAAAAACTTTAAAAATATTTTCAAGTACCTCAAGGTCATTTCTAAGAAGGAATAAACAGGAAGATAAAAGCACCAGTGTTCATCAGAGATGATTAATGCAAAGAGGGCAGCTGTGGTATTTAGAGGTTCAACTAGGTTGCCTACACTGTAGTGCAGTAGAAGTTTGTTCCCAGACATTTTTATCAATGTCCCAAAGATCAAAGATCTTTGACTAAATGCAAGCCAAGCTGTAAAACTATCCACCCTCATGCCCTCTGATCCTCCAAATTTGACTTGGACAAGACCAACAAGTAAATGGCAACCCACTGGGACACTTCAGGAAGACTGATCCCAGTGACTATAAAGATGCTCCCCAAAAGAGGTTCTTAACCAAGGGGATGCACTTTACTGTTCCACAGACACTGTCTTGATGTTGAGAATTGGAACTTGGAATGGTAGTTACTACAAGGATGTGACAGTAGAAGCTTGCAATGCTCTAATGCATCCTACACAGAAATACTCCTGGGACAAAAGACAAGTGTAAGGGGTTAAGAAATAGTCTAAAAATAAGTACCAAATAAGGGCAATATGAGGAAATAGTCCTCTAAACAGGTTGACTCTGACCCTGTGGTCCTGTAACATGAGCCACAATGTGGCTCCATAATCAGGAGACACTTTTACCCTACCTTACAGCCACCTCTCCATTGCGGGTTTTCTTTCTCATTTTAAGCTTGGAGCCAATACATGTAGGCAAATATTTGGAGCTTTTGTTCCTTTCTTCTAAAACACCTTGTTCTCAGATTTTGACCTGTTCTGTTCTAAACAAAAGAACAAAGGGTCAGCTGGAGCTGTTTTTTGAGGTTGTTCTTTGACTTTTTCTCAACCTACCTAGAATATTTAAAGTTAAGTGAAATTATATTTGAAGTTTTCTGTTTTCTCTAGGTCACTGTGAAAGTATGCTTGAATAACACAAGATAAATACATTTCAAATATAGTCTAGACACTTGTTTTATTCCATATTATACTGCTGTATTTATGCATTCTAGAATTAGTAAATTGACAAAAATTACCATAATAAGAATGCAGAATTTGATAAAGTTTCCTTTATTTTTTACCATACTTTAAAGCATCTTAGTTTAAAATGTGTGTTTTATTTTGTGTGTGAGATGGTTGTCCACGTGTGGGAACACATGTGTCTCCATGTTTGTATGCAAATCAAAAGACAATGCACAGGAGTTGCTTCTTTCATTCCACCACATGTGTTCCAGCAATCAAATGTAGCTCATCAGTCTTGGTGACAAGCACATAATCCATTGAGTTATGTTACTAGTCCTAAATGTATGTATTTTTAAAAGAGTTGGTTTAAAGTGTCCAACTTCTACTTACGAGCAAAATTCAGTTCTTTCTTAATGTATTTTATTATCTTGGTAATAAGATGTTCTTTTCTCCATGATGATGGGAATAGGCAATTATCTACTCATGCTCTGATTGTTTGAGTCTTCCTTAGAAGAAGAATAAGGTGGAAATTCCATACTTTTTCCAGGTCTACATACACAAATTTGGAGTCACTGTTCTCATTGCGATAATAACAAACGTTTTTATAGTAAATGTTTGTCTTAATTAAGTATTTGTTTTAAGCACCTCAGTAGGAAGTATCCCCTTTCCTGAGGAAAACCGTGCCCCATGCAGCCAATCCTAACTCTTCTCAACCTCGGAAAGATCTTTATGTTTGATAACACATAATACAGGAAATTTGTATCTCTTGCCATCTTTTCTCTGCAGGCCATACTGAACAATTCAAGCACAGCACCTCAGTGAGCTGACCCAGCCCTCTGGAGCCTTATCCCAAGCCAGTGTGGCCAACAGCCACCTATCAAATGACTCCGAACTCCTTCTGTTGCTCTGATCATTTTCCTCGTACATCTTCCAAGGTCTACAAAATGGAGCAGTGCTTCCTGATTCTGTAGCGTCGAGAGACTGCTCTCAATTTGTGGAGCCTGTGCCTATGCTGTTCGGCTCTAATATGAATTAGATTTTTTGGCAGGCATTTGTAGCATTGATATGAGAAATTGTAGTCATATCAAATCTAGATATTTAAACAAATTCTTATTTTAACCCACATTCCCCCCTACTGTGTAAGTGCCCAGCCAGAAAGATTTCCATTCGACTCAAGATTAAGGATTTCAAAATTCTCCTCTCCTAAATTTTATCTTATTATTGTCAGCACATTGTTCCACCCTGCTGAGATTTTTTCAAAAAAATATTTTGTTATAAAATATTTCAAACATATGGAAAAATTAGGGACTAATGTAATGAAAACCCACGTTCCAGATTTAATAAATATTAACATTATATTATATTTTCTTTAATTTTAACTTTTTTTAAGAAAAGCAAACATAAAATACATTTGCAGTCTGTCGATGGATCAAATCCCAAGCTTTTCCCTCTTTCTCTGGGGTGTCCTCTCTATCTCCTTGTAAGTGCCTCTCCCCACTTTTGCATCTATTGGTAGACCATATGAAGCGTTAACCATAGAAACATCAGAGAATCTGAGTCATTCTATAACTTCTTACTTTCTAAGAAGTGGCTTATCACTGCCACCTAGCCTTGTTGAAACATGATACAATAATTTCATCTTCAACATATCTGTCTTTCCAGTTCTAACATCCCATGGAGCATCTTTACACATGCTGTCTTAAGCTCATGAGTAACACTGGCTTGAAGGCAGATAGCAACAAGTAAAGCTTCTGGGTTATACTTACAGATCATTTGAAAACATACCAACCAATGTTCTCAAAGCAATCATTGTAACTTCTGTTCCCATCAAGCGTGCATAGGAATGTGCTGTGCTCTCTATCTTTAGTGACAATTGATAGCATAGACTGAATTATAAAGTCCCCCTAGAATGCTATGCTGATGTCTTATCCCACAGCACCTAACAATGTGATCATATTTGGAAACAGGGTCAGAGCAAGTAGAATTAAATTGAGTTGCTTTGGAAGAGGGCTGGCTTTCAGTCCGACTGGCTGTGTTCTTAGTAAAATAGCAAGGTGGACACAAATTTGCCGGGAGAGAAATCCGTGTGAATAAGAGAGCAGATCTCACAGCCATGCAGCAGAATTCAGGGAATGGTGCTGATGGCAGCAAATCTCCTGCAGCAAGGATAGAAGTGTGAGAAGACTCCCGAACATGCCTCAAGATGAAAAAGCCTCAGAGTGCTTTGGTCTTAAAATTATGGGTCATAAAACTAAAACAAATTTCTGTTGTGTAAAGTCCCTATTTTTTTTAACTTCGTTATGAACATCCTAAAAATATCCAAATGTCTGATATAATCTAAGTTTTTTAATGTTTGTCAAACAGGTAGTTATTAAAAAGAATAACTTTTGTTTCCTTTCATGGATGTTACTGAGTGTATTTGTTACTCATTTTTCTTCAGAGTTATCTTTTTTATATCCTTTGTCAACTGATTTATCTCAAATTCTTTAAAATTAGCTAATATTAGTGACTTTTCTCTTATCAGAGGACCTTCAGTGTCATGACTAAAAATGTTTCCTATCTTGCTGTTATAAATATCTTCTATACATATTTCTAATAATGCAAGGTTTTGATTTTAAATTTGGTTCCTTAGCTCAATTGTATTTCAATTCTCATGTGTAATGTTAAAGGAATTTAATGCTTTACACTTTGAATAATCAGTTGCCCAGGGACATTCATAATTCTCAGTTCTTTGTTAACTTAAATTGACTCTATATTATAGGTCACATGTTTTTTTGCTTTATAACTGTCTTTATTTATCTATGCTAAAGTGCCTTAATTAATTTAGCTGCATTTAATAGCCTGGTAGATCAACAGAATCGAATCGAAGACCCAGAGATGAATCCACACACATTTGCTCACTTGATTTTTGACAAAGAAGCCAAATCTATTCAATGGAAAAATGATAGCATCTTCAACAAATGGTGCTGGTCTAACTGGATGTCTACATGTAGAAAAATGCAATTAGACCCTTATTTGTCACCATGCACAAAACTCAAGTCCAAGTGGATTAAAGACCTCAACCTAAAACCAGAGACATTAATTCAGTTAGAGGAAAAAGTGGGGAAGTGCCTGAGACACATGGGCACAGGAGACAACTTCCTGAACAGAACACCAACAGCCCAGTTGTTAATGTCAACAATCAATAAATGGGACCTCATGAGGCTGAGGACCTTCTATAAGGCAGGAGACACTGTCAAGAGAACAAAGCGACAGCCTACAGACTGGGAAAAGATCTTCTCCAACCCTTCATCTGACAAAGGTTTAATATCCAAAATATATAAAGAACTCAAGAAATTAAACACCACAAAACCAAACAACCCAATTGCGAAGCAAAAAGAGACAAACGGTATATACTCACTTATATCAAAACACTAGTCCAAGGGATACGTACCATGAAAAATTTTACTTACCTGGAAAGTGGGTCAGAGGAGAGGTCATCCTATTGAGACTTTAGGCAAGAGTAGCATGGAAGAATGGGGAAATAGTAGGACCCACAGGGTCCTGGAAACCTATAAGAAGAACTTTATGACAGGCAGATCTGGGTCCTGGGGTCGTCCTCAAACTACGGCACCAGCCAAGGAGAATTAGGCAGTAAACTTCGAACCCCGACCAAGACCTAGCCGATGAACATGATATTCTCCACCATTGAGTAGAGAGTGAGATCTGACTCTCACACGAACTCTGGTACCCCTTTTCTGACAATGTCCCCTGGATGGGGAGGCCTGAAGGCACTCAGAGGAGGGACAGCAAGTTACCAAGAGCATATATAGGGGGAAGAGGTCTCCCTCAATCACAGACATAGGGGAGGAAAGAAGGGGGGAAGTGGGAGGGAAGGAAGAATGGGAGGAAACAGGGGAAGGGCTAACAATTGAGATGTAATACGAATAAATTAATAAAAAAAATTAGCTGCATTTAATCCTTCCCACAAGTTTCCATGGATCTACTTTAAACTGAGTACTATTTCTTTTCAATTTCCAATTTCACTTCCTAGTCATTAAATAAAATGACTATTAGACTTTCTATTGTAGAAACTTGAGCCTGGTCTCTTAGAAGATTCTCTGAGGCTAAGAATAAAATGGTAGAGTCTGTTTCAAAGTGATAAGTTAATTATATGCGAAACATTCACTAAATATCTGGAGACATTTTCAGTAATCACTACATAAAGAAAATGAGTACAGGAAGAAGAAGGAGGAGAAAGAGGAGGAGGAGGAGGAGCAGGAGGAGGAGGAGGAGAAGGAGAAGAAGAAGAAGAAGAAGAAGAAGAAGAAGAAGAAGAAGAAGAAG
>OU015748.1:71794399-71804822 GCA_907169655.1 Acomys percivali | reverse complement strand
AAGAAGAAGAAGAAGAAGAAGAAGAAGAAGAAGAAGAAGAAGAAGAAAGAGAAGAAGGAGGAAGAAGAGGAAGAGGAATAACTGTACTGTGAATCTTTGAGAGTACTGTGGCCATTTGCTTCCTTGTCCTCTATAAAGGGAATTTAGAAAGACTTCTGTTATTACTTGGGTGTGTCTTTACAAAACCACTATAGAGTGTACTAGTAGTGGCTTTCTGGATCTGGACTTCAATAACAAAAAGTAGAGGGTGTTTACAATGAGACACAGAAACTGGGCCTGGACAGTATCCTAGTTTGCTCTCTGTTGTGATATCCACTATGACACAAACACAACTTGAGGAGGAAAGGGTTTATTTGTCTGCTGGGGTTGGGTTCACCATTGAGGGAAGCCATGACAGGAGCTCAAGCAGGAAGCTGCTAGCAGGAACTGAAGCAGAGATCACATTTGTCCCCACGGCTTGCTCAGCTTGCATTCATCCGACACAAGAGCATCTTCCCAAAAGTTGAGCCTTTCCACCTTCATTTTAATTAATTAACTAATTCACTTTACATCCTGGTCATAGGCTCTTCTTTCCTCTCCTCCCAGTACCCCACCCTCCCTCCCCCACACCTCTCACCTATTCCTCAGAAAAGGGGAGCTTCCTTCCCCACCCACCCCAGCTTATAAAGTCACATTAAGACTGAGTTTGGCCTTTCTCCTTGTGGTCTGGCAAAGCAGTCTCATCAGAAGGAAGTAATCAAAAAGCATGCAGCAGAGTCTATGTCAGAGACAGCCTTTGTTCCCCTTTACTCCTGGACCCACATGAAGCCTGAGCTGCCCATCTGCTACACCTATGTAGCATGGTCCTTGGTTGGTGCTTCAGCCCGCACAGGCCCCTCTAGATGCTGGTTAGTTGGCTCTGTTGGTCTTCTTTGGCACTCTTGTCACTTTTCCACCCTCCACCCTCCACTTTTCCACTAGACTCCCTACGCTTTGCCGAATGTTTGGCTGTGAGTCTCAGCATCTGTCTTGAACTGCTGCTGGATGTAGTCTCTCAGAGGACAACTATGCTAGGTTCCTGTCTGCAAGCATAGCAGACTATCATTAGTAGTGTTAGGAGTTGGCTCTCTTCCATGGGATGGGTCTTGGGTTGTGGCTGGCATTGGTTGGACATTCTGCCAATCTCTGCTCTGTTCTATCGTTATCCTTGTGACTTTCAGATAGTAGACAGGGTACAATTTAGATGGATATTTTTGTGGAGTGTTGGTGTTGTTCTCCCTCCACTTGGAGTCCTGTCTAGTTAGAGGGTGTCCTCTTCAGTCTCTATGGTTCCTGCTACTAAGAGTCTTAGATATAGTCCTGTTCATATCCTCCCAGAGAGCTATTTAAGTCCCCAGCTTGTCACAGTGGTGACCTCACTCACAGTTTCTCTTTTCTCTGCAGGCCTTCTGTCCTCTGCATCCCACTCTCTCCAGGTCTAATCTCCACACTTATTTCTCTCTACACTCCCTCTCTTATCTTTAACAACTACTTCTGTTTAATCTATTTACCCTTCTGAGGCAGATTTAAGCATCATCCCTTTGGTTCTCCTTGTTATTTATCTTCTTTGGGTCTGTGAATTGTAGCATGCTTATCCAGTACTAAATGGCTAATATCTGCTTATAAGTGAGTACATACCATGTATGTCTTTCAGGGTCTAAATTACCTCACTCAAGATTCTCTTTTCTAACTCCAACCATTTGGCTTCAAATTTCATAATTTTCTTGCTTTTAATGGCTGAGTTGTATTCCATTGTGTAAATGTACCGTAGTTTCTTTATCCATTCTTTGGGTCGGGGGCATTTAGGTTGTTTCCAGATCCTGGGTATTACAAATAAAGCTGCTATGAACACGGTTGAGCAAATGTCCTTTTTACATGGTGGGGCATCTTAGTGATGTATGCCTAGGAGTGATATAGCTGGTTCTTGAGGTAGAGCTATTCCAAGTTTCCTAAGAAAGCACCAAATTGATTTCCAAAGTGGTTGTACAAGTTTACACTCCCACCAACAATGGAGGAGTGTTCCCCTTTCTCCACGTCCTCATCAGGGTGTACTGTCACTTGATTTTTTTTGATCTCAGAGATTCTGAAAGGTGTCATATGGAATACCAGAGTTGTTTTGATTTGCATTTTCCTGATGACTAAGGAACTTGAACATTTCCAGAACAAGGACTGCAACTAGATTTGGGGATACAGAAATCAGTATTTGAATTTCACAATAATAATATGCCTATACAATATCAGTCCTTCCAAAACTCTTCCAAAAGTTAAAGAGGAAGCGCACTTCAAGCTCTTTCTAGGATGTCTTTCTCCTGACCCCACAGCCTGAAAGCCATTTCAAGAAAACTACCATTCAGTATCTCCTATAAATACAGACATTAAAATCTTCAACAAGCAATTTCAGCAACATATAAAATGTGCCATATACCACTGGCTAATAATAGGAATGTAAGGTTGATTCAACACATAAAAAGCCATTAAAGTAATTTACCATATCAATAGCTTAAGGGACAAAAACAATCTTAAAAGCACTCAGAGGAAGGGTAGCAGCGTACCAAGAAGAGACTTGATACCCTATGAACATATAAAGGGGGAGGAAGTCCTCCTCGGGCACACTCAGAGGGGAGGGGAGTAAGGGGAAAATGGGAGGGAGGGAAGAATGGGAGGATACAAGGGATGGGATAACCATTGAGATGTAACAAGAATAAATTAATTTTTAAAAGACTAAGGAAATTTTTGAAAAAAAAACAGTGTTCTTTATTGCAAAAACTCTTAATAAACTAAGAGTAGACAGGGAGTTTCTCAGTTAGATAAACAGTATCAATGGAAACTTCACATATAACATCATAAAAATGATGAATAAATGAAAATATTTCTCCCATGATGAGGAGCAAAAACAGTGTGTTGGGTTTCACCCATTTCTGTTTAGCATTGTGTTGAGGTTGTAGCTAAAACAATACAGAAGAGAAATTAAAAGACATTCACACCTAATTGACATATATACTTCAAAGTAAAGCACGAATTCCTCCCAGCAAAAGTATTGTTTAATATAATGTTAGAAGGGGCCAATACTAGATAATAATAATCATGTAAGATGTAAACAATGGTCAAAATGATAAACATGTTCCTGTAGGGCTAAAGAGATGGCTCAGAAGTTAAGATCATTGACTTCTCATCCAGAGGTCCTGAGTTCAATTCCCAGTAACCACACAATGGCTCACTGTGTGCCCTCTTCTGGCCTGAAGGTATACATGCAGGCAGAACACTGTGTATGTAATAAATAAATAAATAAATAAAATTTTAAAATGTTGCTTGTAGATAATATTACTATATCTTAAGAACAAAACATCTAAATAAATGAGTAATAATGAGAAATTTTAACAAGACTGTGTCAACTGAAGTTTTCAGATTGCTCTCCATCTCAAAAAATGTGAAGACCTATATGGAAGATTCTAAAAGGTTGGCTAACTAAGACTTCACAATTGTAAAGACTTGGAATGATGCTGAGTATCCATAATTAATATCTTAGGCTATGTTTAACCTCTATGTTTGACTTAAGATTATCTTGTGAAAAATTTTGAAATATATTAACAGATGCCAGAAGAGTCTTTCCCACTTGGTTGTGTCTGATCTTCTCAGGAAAGAGCCTTGAGTAAATACTTTTTCATTACTTATCTATATAATTTTCATAAAACTGTTACTACATTGGAACATGTTATTTTGAATTACCCGATATGTGTTCCTGTGTCATAATTACTCATTTTTTGACTCTAAAATAAACCATCTCTTGTTCCTTTTCAGGTGAGATCTGTATTTCTGCATCATTAGATTTCAGAAGGAAAAATTAATTTACAAAAATAAAGGCATTTCCTAAACAAGAAAAAAATTAGTAAATTAGAACAAAAATATAATTTTCCAGGCCTGATTTCTTTCATTTTCCACTTTCACCAATTCTCTGAAATTTTCATAATTTCAAGTTGTTATTCAAAGGAGTTCAAGATTACCAAAAGAATATAGGCTATTACATTTGCCCTTGCTTCCTCCCAGAGATTGAAGGTAAATCCTCATTTTGGAAGACATCATGTACTTTGGACACAAGACCTATATGACCCAAGCTGGATCTAAGGGCTTCCTCTCTGATTAGCTTTTATAGTGCTGAGATGTGCTAGGCAAGTGTCCAAAGGAAGGAAGTAGCCAATAGTACCACTCAGCTGTAACATCTATAAGCATCAACAGCAACCAGCAAGCCATGAAAATCATAAGAGTACAATAGTGGCACTCATATCTTGGCAGTAAACAATAGAAATATAATTGAACTTAATGCCATCTCAACAGAAGGAAAATCATGCCTAGTGCTGGAGCCATAGTCAACTACCTGGGTTTAGTGAGATCATGAATTTTAGAGGGGAACAAACTACTGCTATTTTACTAAACTAGAACAATTCCTAACTATATTATTAAATATGTAAATATGTATCCTTATATCCATAGATAAACTCTCTCGCATCATTAAAAACAAACAAAGCCTTCTTTTCTCAACAGACAGAGACCATAATAGAAAACTACAAAATGTCAAAATGCAGAGAACAAGTGACTAATTGTGGGATGCCTACAACAAATCTACAACAAACTCCTGCACCTAAGGTTCAGATAACATCATGGAAGAAGGGACAGAAAAGATGTTATGAGCCAGTCAATCAAGAAATATACTATGAGATTATAAATCCTAGAAATGACAGAGAAACATCACCATGATACCTAAAAAACATGGCTGTCAAAATAAGAAATGAAGAAACTCCGCCAACAGACACATGAACATGCAAAGGGGAAGTCTCATAGCCCTGCCCCTGGGTAAAGACTAAAGAATTCTCAGAGAAATAGTCTTCCCCACGGTAAGCTTCCTAATTACTTGTCCAATACTAAGTGGTTAGCCCTGAAATCATAACCATACAAGTAACAGTAAGAAGACTTTACAGTATGTATATATATTTGGCATATGTATGAGTGTGTGTGTGTGTGTGTGTGTGTGTGTGTGTGTATGTGTGTGCTTGTCCTTGATTTCAGGAAGAAGTGGAGAGGGCATAGATGGAAAGGACTGAAGGGAGGAAAAAAGTGAGAAAATTATGTAAATACATATATTTTTAACTTTTTATTGATTCTTTGTGAATTTCATATCATGTACCCCAATCCCACCCTCTGTCCCTCCATAACTGCCCTCTGTCCTTGCAACCTCCCTGAAAAAGGAAAAATAAAAGAAACAAAACAAAACAGAACAAAATACTTTGCATTGGAAGCTAAGGTGTGTCACTATGTCCCACAGTGTACCCATTGTGTCCACACATCTTTACTTGCAAATGTTCATTATAATGAGCCATTGGCTTCATTCAAGGCCTCTGAATTCTGCTACACTATCAATACTGGATCCTGACTGGGCACCTCTCAAATATCCCATGGTTGCCCTGTGTCACGGAGATCCTGCATCTTTGGATCTGCATAACCAGCCACTTTACACACTCATAGATGGGGTAGGTGTTGGGGTGGGCCAGATCAAAGGCCCAGATCCAGGCCAGGGTGGTAGTTGAATTGGTCATGTGTACAGCTCTCCTGCAGCCACCCAACCAGGGTGAGCTTTCCATTACTGCCCTGGCTAACTCATCCAATGTCACAGCCCTAAGGGGCAAGGCCAGCTCTCCAGTTCTCATGCCCTAGGGACCAGCTCATCTGTCAGCTCTACTGTGCTGCTCACTCTCCTGAGTGCTGCATCTGATATGTAATTATATTTTAATTAAAATTTATTTAATAATAAAAAGCACTAAATAAATATTTCATTAATTGAAGATAAGTAACAAAAGTATAAAATAATTATGAATGACCTTAACATATTAAGTGTAAGTGAAAGAACAAATTTTTATAAAAAGTGAATACTTCATTAAATATCGGAGTGCCAAATGTTGTAAACATCAGCATTTTTCTGGAATAAAATATTTAAATTAAAGCCAAAGATCTTTAAAGTGCATTTAAATATGTCTGGATATGTTTAAACTTGAATATATTAGTATTGTCTAGATTATTTTCACTAGCAGTAATGAATTGGAAATGCATTTCAAAATTAAACTTGATATTAAGTTATAATAGTTACAATAACATAAGGTATATCCCCAAATCCACTGCAGAAAAACATGCTTTGACACATATGTGTCCTTAGTATTTGATAAATGAATACTGCAGAGACGAAAACATGAATAAAATATGTCAGTGGAGATGAGAAAAATTATGACTTAGTCATCTACCTGTGCCTGGTGAGGTCATGAATACAGAGACGAATCTATTATTGCCATCTTCTTAAACCAGTGTATTTTCTGTGTTCAACATGCTTATCTTTATACAGAGAAGCACAGCTCTCACCTCTCAGCAAAGAAGATTCTCTTTGCAGCAAACAGAGATGATTACATTAAACCACACCTGGTCAAAAGTCCAGCAAAAGGCTAACTGTAGGGTGCTTGCCCCCAGTTGTTACATCTACAGTCTAATCCCCACACCTAAGGCTCAGGGAGCACTGCAGAAGTGAGTATGGGAAGACTGCAAGAACCCAGGCACCAGGACATATGCTGAGAGCCAGTGACTTCTGAACGAAACAAGTGAAACGAAGAAGATATGGCGTGAAGAGGGACTGGGAGAAGGAGTTGGATCTGGGAGGAGTTGTGGGGGAAAGCAGGAAATGAATATGACAAAAATACTTTTTAAGCGATTCTCAAAGAACCAATAAAAAAATACTTTTAAAAGAAAACAATTGATCAGCACACACGTACTTGAAAGCAAGTTTCATACTAAATGTCAACTATTGTAAAAGTGAAGTAGAGTAAGAAAAGAAAAGAACATTTGCAGTACTTTTCCTTCCTGGCTGAGTCCAGAGAAGAACAATAAAGACATTTTTCTATTCACCCATTGTTCTCTCATCTAGAGAACAATGGGTGAATAGCAATGTAGAAGGATCCAGTGGGTTCTAGAAACCTACAAGTAGAACATTATGATAGGCAGATTTGGGTCATGGGGTCCCGCTCAAACTAAGACCCTAGCCAAGGACAATACAGGCAGAAAAATTTAAACCCCTACCCTGATCTAGCCCATGGACAAGACAGTCTCCACACTTGAGTGGAGAGAGGGATTTGACTTTCTCAAGTACTCTGGTGCCTCACATCTGACTATGTCCCCTGGCGGGGGAGACCTAGTGGCACTCAGAGGAAGGACAGCAGGTCACTGAGAAGAGACTTGATACCCTATGAGCATATACAGAGGGAGGTAATCCCTCTGAGGAACAGTCATAGGGGAGGGGAATAAGGGGAAAATGGGAGGGAGGGGAGAATGGGAGGATACAAGGGATGGGATAACCATAGAGATGTAACAAGAATAAATTAATAAAAAAAATTATTGTGCATGCACTAAAGACATAAAGGCTTCATGACAAGTATGTATGCCTTTGTACTTATCATCCAGAACAACATATAGAACACATCCTTTGAGCTACGAAGTTCCCTCGTGCTCCATCCATTCACAGATGCTTGTCACTGCTCTCTGGCATTAATGTTCTGATCCCTATCTATACCCACAGACTAGCAGTTGTTTGTTTGTTTTTTTCCTAAAACTTCATATAACTGAAGCTGTTAAGGATGCCTTTGTTTCTCACATGTTTAGCTCAGCA
The DNA here is from genome assembly GCA_907169655.1 of Acomys percivali. Taxonomy (NCBI): domain Eukaryota; kingdom Metazoa; phylum Chordata; class Mammalia; order Rodentia; family Muridae; genus Acomys; species Acomys percivali. The sequence goes on along the minus strand of OU015748.1, from coordinate 71,797,108 downwards.
TCTTTATAAGATTCATCTACATGTTTCTGCTGCATGCATAAGTAGATTATTCTTATCCTATAGACAATGCATAACTTATTTATCCATTCTCTCCTGGGTGACTGTCTAGGTTATGTCCAGATTTGGGATGCTATGACAATTCGTGGGGATTTTCTTGTGAAGTGATACATTCATTTTGGGTGGGAAAGCATAGCCAGTATTGAAATTACTGATTATTGAGGGAGCAACTGTTTCAGATGGTTGAGAAGTGAAAAACAGATTTCCAAGGTCATTAGACTCTAATGTATATGTTTAAGGAGTCCACATGCGACTTCCTCGGTTTTGCACCCTTATGCCTTCTCTCCTCACTTCTCAGAATACATTTCTAATGCTTTTGTACTGAATTCCGCAAGCCATTTGGATTCCTTTTACTCCTCTCATCTTCTGTGAACTTGTCCTATCTCCAACTCCAGCACCATCAGCCAAAACTTATTTCTTCTCTCCAATAATCTCTTGCTGCATGTGTTGTCACTTCTTCCAGGGCCTTTTTCACTCAGCTATTCCTTATCCTGCGCACCACAGCCAAGTTATAGACTGTTTTGTTCCCCAGGCCTCATTCACAGACCGTGTCAAGTGTGCCACCAGTACAAAGAGCTTTTCAAATGATGAACTGTTACTTTCATATATATTTAATCTCTTCCCTAAAATTATAAACTCCTTGATGACAGAATCATGTTTTATTAATTTATGCAGAAAAGACACTTCCCTGCATTAAAATAGCTGAAAAATCTGATGTAGTCTAAGAAATACTTTATTAAAGATGCACAAATATTCTAATTAAATCAAATTCAAGTTAAAGAATGTGAGAAATAAGCAAGATACTTAAATTTCATCACATGGTTGTATAATCTAAGTTTTATAATCTTTATAATCTAAGTTTCCCATCTAATTGAAAAACTAGTACTTTTTGTTAAAATATAATGCTAAAATGGCAGCACAGAAATGGTATTTTTCAAGTCCTTATTTCAAATCAGAGCTGATTTCACATACTATTTTCATAATACTCATGTATGCAAATGTAGTCACAGAGATTCGTAAATATTAATCAAGAACACTTAAGCTTTGGTTGCTCCAACTAAGTCTCAATTGATGGAAAATTTAATTCCTTGAAAAGACTGTTGTATTAATACTCAATTATTTCCTATGATATAGTTGTGTTAACAACCTTAATTTTTGAATCACCAGGCACTGTTTTAAATGAAAACATCAAATTAATGTAGACTTGGGGAAAGTGTCTAGCCTTTAACATAAAACATTTCTTTTACACTAATCTTATAAGATCATTTGCACTCAAACTCATTTTAGGAGAATATGGAGTGGTGTTCTGAAATGTTGCTCTGTTATCTCAACTATTCATTCACCTTTGAGCCCAAGGGACCACTTAAAGGATGCTGCCGCACAGAGCTGCTTACTAGATGTTTCCTGACATTTTGTTGTCGTTTCCAACACTTGCTATTATGAGAAATGTTAAAAAATAAGTAAAATACACTTTCATTGTCAGTGGAAATTTACGAGGAACTGCAGACATGACGCTGAATTCCAATATTTTCCTTAACTGGTCTGGGAGATGACCTTTCATGTAGGAAATCTATAAGGACAACAACCCGAATTTAAAAAAGATAAACAAGCTGTTTTCATAAAAGAAAAAATGCAAACCATAGGTAACTGAATCCGTGACTATTACAGCAAAAGTCGCATCTTAAAATTCTCTGCAGGGGCTGGCTCTGCCTCTGTTTCCTGCCTTTGAATTCCTCCCCTCTGGCTGGACTGCCTTGTCTCGCCTCAGTGGGAGAGGATACACCTAGGCCTACTGTGACTGGAGGTGCCAGAGTGGGTTGGTACCCCTTAGGAGTGCCCCCTTCTCTTAGAAAAGGGGGGATTGGAAGGAGGAGTGTGAGGGTGGGACTGGGAGAAAAGGGGGAAGGGGACTGCCATGAGGCTATAAAGTGATTAAATAGTAATGTTTAAAAGTATAGCAAAACAAAAACAAAAGCAAATCAAAACAAAAGACTTTCCAAAGAGTAGCTTAGAAAGATTGCTTGGAGTGGGTTGTAGTTTGATGTTTGGGATGTTTGGGATGTTGGAATGTAGTGGGAGTTTGATGTTTTTGAAGCCTATATTCATTGTTTAAGAATGGGATTTGAGGCCTGGAGAGGTGGCTCAGAGGTTAAGAGCACTATCTGCTCTTCCAGAGGTTGTGAGTTCAGTTCCCAGCAGCCACATGGTGGCTCATAACCATCTACAGTGGGATCTGATATCCTCTTCTGGTGTGCAGGTGTACGTGCAGATAGTGCACTCATATAATAAACAAATGAATCTTTTTAAAATGGGATTTGAAAGCTTTTTTATAAATAGCCCAATAGTTCATTCTATTCTTTCTCTCTTCCTCTCCCTCACCCGACTTTTAATCTCTGTTGCCACGACTCACTTCTGTTTCAAAGATGAAAGAAATAATAGACAATATGCAAACCAATGTGCAAAGTTGCATTTCAGTATTATTTTATTGTAAGTTGACTCTAAATCAATCAAACGGAAAATCACTGCTATTTTGCTATTTAGTAACTATTTGATATCTCTCTATATGCCACCCTCCTTGTGAGTGTGTGTGTGAGTGTGTGTGTGAGTGTGTGTGTGTGTGTGTGTGTGTGTGTGTGTGTGTGTGTGTGTGTG
>OU015748.1:71734422-71749262 GCA_907169655.1 Acomys percivali | reverse complement strand
TTTATCTCAAATTCTTTAAAATTAGCTAATATTAGTGACTTTTCTCTAATCAGAGAACCTTCAGTGTCATGACTAAAAATGTTTCCTATCTTGCTGTTATAAATATCTTCTATACATATTTCTAATAATGCAAGGTTTTGATTTTAATTTGGTTCCTTAGCTCAATTGTATTTCAATTCTCATGTGTAATGTTAAAGGAATTTAATGCTTTACACTTTTGAATAATCAGTTACCCAGGGACATTCATAATTCTCAGTTCTTTGTTAAGTTAAATTGTCTCTATATTATAGGTCACATGTTTTTTTGCGTTATAACTGTCTTTATTTATCTATGCTAAAGTGCCTTAATTAATTTAGCTGCATTTAATAGGCTGGTAGATCAATAGAATAGAATAGAAGACCCAGAGGTGAACCCACACACATTTGCGCCCTTGATTTTTGACAAAGAAGCCAAATCTATTCAATGGAAAAATGATAGCATCTTCAACAAATGGTGCTGGTCTAACTGGATGTCTACATGTAGAAAAATGCAATTAGACCCTTATTTGTCACCATGCACAAAACTCAAGTCCAAGTGGATTAAAGACCTCAACTTAAAACCAGGGACATTAATTCAGTTAGAGGAAAAAGTGGGGAAGAGCCTGGGACACATGGGCACAAGAAACAACTTCCTGAACAGTACACCAACAGCCCAGTCGTTAATGTCAACAATCAATAAATGGGACCTCATGAGGCTGAGAAGCTTCTGTAAGGCAGGAGACACTGTCAAGAGAAAAAAGCGACAGCCTACAGACTGGGAAAAGATCTTTACCAACTCTTCATCTGACAAAGCTTTAATATCCAAAATATATAAAGAACTCAAGAAATTAAACACGACAAAACCAAACAACCCAATTGCGAAATGGGGCTTGGAACTTAACAGAGAATTCTCAACAGAGGAATATCAAATGGCCGAGAAACACTTAAAGAAACGCTCGTCCTCTTTAGTCATCAGAGAAATGCAAATCAAAACGACACTGAGATTCCATCTTACACCCATCAGAATGGCTAAGATCAAAAACTCAAATGACACCACATGTTGGCGAGGATGTGGAAAGAGAGGGACACTCCTTCATTGCTGGTGGGAATGCAAACTAGTACAACCACTTTGGAAAGCTATCTGGCACTTTCTCAGAAAAATGGGAATAGAGCTTCCTCAAGACCCAGCTATCCCACTCCTGGGAATATACCCAGAAAATACCCTACCACACAACAGGGACATATGCTCAACCATGTTCATAGCTGCTTTATACATAATAGCCAGAACATGGAAACAGCCTAAGTGTCCCTCAGTAGAAGAATGGACTAAGAAACTGTGGTACATTTACACTATGGAATACTACTCAGCTATTAAAAACAAGGAATTCCAGAAATTTGTGGACAAATGGATTGATCTAGAAATTATCATAATGAGTGAGTTCATCCAGAAGCAAACAGAGACAAATGGTATATACTCACTTATATCAAAACACTAGTCCAAGGGATACGTACCATGAAAAATTTTACTTACCTAGAAAGTGGGTCAAAGGAAAGGTCATTCTATTGAGACTTTAGGCGAGAGTAGCATGGAAGAATGGGGAAATAGTAGGACCCACAGGGTCCTGGAAACCTACAAGAAGAACTTTATGACAGGCAGATCTGGGTCCTGGGGTCCTCCTCAAACTAAGGCACCAGCCAAGGAGAATATAGGCAGTAAACTTCGAACACCTACCAAGACCTAGCCGACGAACATGATATTCTCCACCGTTGAGTGGAGAGTGAGATCTGACTCTCACACGAACTCTGGTGCCCCTTTTCTGACAATGTCCCCTGGATGGGGAGGCCTGACGGCACTCAGAGGAGGGATAGCAAGTTACCAAGAAGAGACTCGATATCCTAAGAGGTCTCCCTCAATCACAGACATAGGGGAGGGGAGAAGGGGGGAAGTGGGAGGGAGGGAAGAATGGGAAGAAACAGGGGAAGGGCTAACAATCGAGATGTAATACGAATAAATTAATAAAAAAATAAAAAAAATTTAGCTGCATTTAATCCTTCCCACAAGTTTCCATGGATCTACTTTAAACTGAGTACCATTTCTTTTCAATTTCCAATTTCACTTCCTAGTCATAAATAAAATGACTACTAGACTTTCTATTGTAGAAACTTGAGCCTGATCTCTTAGAAGATTCTCTGAGGCTAAGAATAAAATGGTAGAGTCTGTTTCAAAGTGATAGGTTAATTATATGTGAAACATTCCCTAAATATCTGGAGACATTTTCAGTAATCACTACATAAAGAAAATGAGTACAGGAAGAAGAAGGAGAAGGAGGAGAAAGAGGAGGAGGAGGAGGAGGAGGAGGAGGAGGAGGAGAAGAAGTAGAAGAAGAAGAAGAAGAAGAAGAAGAAGAAGAAGAAGAAGAAGAAGAAGAAGAAGAAGAAGAAGAAGAAAGAGGAGAAGGAGGAAGAGGAAGAGGAATAACTGTACTGTGAATCTTTGAGAGTACTGTGGACATTTGCTTCCTTGTCCTCTATAAAGGGAATTTAGAAAGACTTCTGTTATTACTTGGGTGTGTCTTTACAAAACCACTATAGAGTGTACTAGTAGTGGCTTTCTGGATCTGGACTTCAATAACAAAAAGTAGAGGGTGTTTACAATGAGACACAGAAACTGGGCCTGGACAGTATCCTAGTTTGCTCTCTGTTGTGATATCCACTATGACACAAACACAACTTGAGGAGGAAAGGGTTTATTTGTCTGCTGGGGTTGGGTTCACCATTGAGGGAAGCCATGACAGGAGCTCAAGCAGGAAGCTGCTAGCAGGAACTGAAGCAGAGATCACATTTGTCCCCACGGCTTGCTCAGCTTGCATTCATCCGACACAAGAGCATCTTCCCAAAAGTTGAGCCTTTCCACCTTCATTTTAATTAATTAACTAATTCACTTTACATCCTGGTCATAGGCTCTTCTTTCCTCTCCTCCCAGTACCCCACCCTCCCTCCCCCACACCTCTCACCTATTCCTCAGAAAAGGGGAGCTTCCTTCCCCACCCACCCCAGCTTATAAAGTCACATTAAGACTGAGTTTGGCCTTTCTCCTGTGGTCTGGCAAAGCAGTCTCATCAGAAGGAAGTAATCAAAAAGCATGCAGCAGAGTCTATGTCAGAGACAGCCTTTGTTCCCCTTTACTCCTGGACCCACATGAAGCCTGAGCTGCCCATCTGCTACACCTATGTAGCATGGTCCTTGGTTGGTGCTTCAGCCCGCACAGGCCCCTCTAGATGCTGATTAGTTGGCTCTGTTGGTCTTCTTTGGCACTCTTGTCACTTTTCCACCCTCCACCCTCCACTTTTCCACTAGACTCCCTACGCTTTGCCGAATGTTTGGCTGTGAGTCTCAGCATCTGTCTTGAACTGGTGCTGGATGTAGTCTCTCAGAGGACAACTATGCTAGGTTCCTGTCTGCAAGCATAGCAGACTATCATTAGTAGTGTTAGAAGTTGGCTCTCTTCCATGGGATGGGTCTTGGGTTGTGGCTGGCATTGGTTGGACATTCCGCCAATCTCTGCTCTGTTCTATCGTTATCCCTGTGACTTTCAGATAGTAGACAGGGTACAATTTAGATGGATATTTTTGTGGAGTGTTGGTGTTGTTCTCCCTCCACTTGTAGTCCTGTCTAGTTAGAGGGTGTCCTCTTCAGTCTCTATGGTTCCTGCTACTAAGAGTCTTAGATATAGTCCTGTTCATATCCTCCCAGAGAGCTATTTAAGTCCCCAGCTTGTCACAGTGGTGACCTCACTCACAGTTTCTCTTTTCTCTGCAGGCCTTCTGTCCTCTGCATCCCACTCTCTCCAGGTCTAATCTCCACACTTATTTCTCTCTACACTCCCTCTCTTATCTTTAACAACTACTTCTGTTTAATCTATTTACCCTTCTGAGGCAGATTTAAGCATCATCCCTTTGGTTCTCCTTGTTATTTATCTTCTTTGGGTCTGTGAATTGTAGCATGCTTATCCAGTACTAAATGGCTAATATCTGCTTATAAGTGAGTACATACCATGTATGTCTTTCAGGGTCTAAATTACCTCACTCAAGATTCTCTTTTCTAACTCCAACCATTTGACTTCAAATTTCATAATTTTCTTGCTTTTAATGGCTGAGTTGTATTCCATTGTGTAAATGTACCGAAGTTTCTTTATCCATTCTTTGGGTCGGGGGCATTTAGGTTGTTTCCAGATCCTGAGTATTACAAATAAAGCTGCTGTGAACACGGTTGAGCAAATGTCCTTTTTACATGGTGGGGCATCTTTGTGATGTATGCCTAGGAGTGATATAGCTGGTTCTTGAGGTAGAGCTATTCCAAGTTTCCTAAGAAAGCACCAAATTGATTTCCAAAGTGGTTGTACAAGTTTACACCCCCACCAACAATGGAGGAGTGTTCTCCTTTCTCCACGTCCTCATCAGGGTGTACTGTCACTTGATTTTTTTTTTGATCTCAGAGATTCTGAAAGGTGTCATATGGAATACCAGAGTTGTTTTGATTTGCATTTTCCTGATGACTAAGGAACTTGAACATTTCCAGAACAAGGACTGCAACTAGATTTGGGGATACAGAAATCAGTATTTGAATTACACAATAATAATATGCCTATACAATACCAGTCCTTCCAAAACTCTTCCAAAAGTTAAAGAGGAAGCGCACTTCAAGCTCTTTCTAGGATGTCTTTCTCCTGACCCCACAGCCTGAAAGCCATTTCAAGAAAACTACCATTCAGTATCTCCTATAAATACAGACATTAAAATCTTCAACAAGCAATTTCAGCAACATATAAAATGTGCCATATACCACTGGCTAATAATAGGAATGTAAGGTTGATTCAACACATGAAAAGCCATTAAAGTAATTTACCATATCAATAGCTTAAGGGACAAAAACAATCTTAAAAGCACTCAGAGGAAGGGTAGCAGCATACCAAGAAGAGACTTGATACCCTATGAACATATAAAGGGGGAGGAAGTCCTCCTCAGGCACACTCATAGGGGAGGGAGTAAGGGGAAAATGGGAGGGAGGGAAGAATGGGAGGATACAAGGGATGGAATAACCATTGAGATGTAACAAGAATAAATTAATTTTAAAAAGACTAAGGAAATTTTTGAAAAAAACAGTGTTCTTTATTGCAAAAACTCTTAATAAACTAAGAGTTGACAGGGAGTTTCTCAGTTAGATAAACAGTATCAATGGAAACTTCACAGATAACATCATAAAAATAATGAATAAATGAAAATATTTCTCCCATGATGAGGAGCAAAAACAGTGTGTTGGGTTTCACCCATTTCTGTTTAGCATTGTGTTGAGGTTGTAGCTAAAACAATACAGAAGAGAAATTAAAAGACATTCACACCTAATTGACATATATACTTCAAAGTAAAGCACGAATTCCTCCCAGCAAAAGTATTGTTTAATATAATGTTAGAAGGGGCCAATACTAGATAATAATGATCATGTAAGATGTAAACAATGGTCAAAATGTTTAAAATGTTCCTGTAGGGCTAAAGAGATGGCTCAGAAGTTAAGATCATTGACTTCTCATCCAGAGGTCCTGAGTTCAATTCCAAGTAACCACACAATGGCTCACTGTGTGCCCTCTTCTGGCCTGAAGGTGTACATGCAGGCAGAACACTGTATATGTAATAAATAAATAAATAAATAAATAAATAAATAAATAAATAAATAAAATTTTAAAATGTTCCTTGTAGATAATATTACTATATCTTAAGAACAAAACATCTAAATAAATTAGTAATAATGAGAAATTTTAACAAGACTGTGTCAACTGAAGTTTTCAGATTGCTCTCCATCTCAAAAAATGTGAAGACCTATATGGAAGATTCTAAAAGGTTGGCTAACTAAGACTTCACAATTGTAAAGACTTGGAATGATGCTGAGTATCCATAATTAATATCTTAGGCTATGTTTAACCTCTATGTTTGACTTAAGATTATCTTGTGAAAAATTTTGAGATATATTAACAGATGCCAGAAGAGTCTTTCCCACTTGGTTGTGTCTGATCTTCTCAGGAAAGAGCCTTGGGTAAATACTTTTTCATTACTTATCTATATAATTTTCATAAAACTGTTACTACATTGGAACATGTTATTTTGAATTACCTGATATGTGTTCCTGTGTCATTATTACTCATTTTTTGACTCTAAAATAAACCATCTCTTATTCCTTTTCAGGTGAGATCTGTATTTCTGCATCATTAGATTTCAGAAGGAAAAATTAATTTACAAAAATAAAGACATTTCCTAAACAAGAAAAAAATTAGTAAACTAGAACAAAAATATAATTTTCCAGGCCTGATTTCTTTCATTTTCCACTTTCACCAATTCTCTGAAATTTTCATAATTTCAAGTTGTTATTCAAAGGAGTTCAAGATTACCAAAAGAATATAGGCTATTACATTGCCCTTGCTTCCTCCCAGAGATTGAAGGTAAATCCTCATTTTGGAAGACATCATGTACTTTGGACACAAGACCTATATGACCCAAGCTGGATCTAAGGGCTTCCTCTCTGATTAGCTTTTATAGTGCTGAGATATGCTAGGCAAATGTCCAAAGGAAGGAAGTAGCCAATAGTACCACTCAGCTGTAACATCTATAAGCATCAACAGCAACCAGCAAGCCATGAAAATCATAAGAGTACAATAGTGGCACTCATATCTTGGCAGTAAACAATAGAAATATAATTGAACTTAATGCCATCGCAACAGAAGGAAAATCATGCCTAGTGCTGGAGCCATAGTCAACTACCTGGGTTTAGTGAGATCATGAATTTTAGAGGGGAACAAACTACTGCTATTTTACTAAACTAGAACAATTCCTAACTATATTATTAAATATGTAAATATGTATCCTTATATCCATAGATAAACTCTCTCGCATCATTAAAAACAAACAAAGCCTTCTTTTCTCAACAGACAGAGACCATAATAGAAAACTACAAAATGTCAAAATGCAGAGAACAAGTGACTAATTGTGGGATGCTTACAACAAATCTACAACAAAACTCCTGCACCTAAGGTTCAGATAACAACATCGAAGAAGGGACAGAAAGGATGTTATGAGCCAGTCAATCAAGAAATATACTATGAGATTATAAATCCTAGAAATGACAGAGAAACATCACCATGATACCTAAAAACATGGCTGTCAAAATAAGAAATGAAGAAACTTCGCCAACAGACACATGAACATGCAAAGGGGAAGTCTCATAGCCCTGCTCCTGGGTAAAGACTAAAGAATTCTCAGAGAAATAGTCTTCCCCAGGGTAAGCTTCCTAATTACTTGTCCAATACTAAGTGGTTAGCCCTGAAATCATAAACATACAAGTAACAGTAAGAAGACTTTACAGTATGTATATATATTTGGCATATGTATGAGTGTGTGTGTGTGTGTGTGTGTGTGTGTGTGTGTGTGTGTATGTGTGTGCTTGTCCTTGATTTCAGGAAGAAGTGGAGAGGGCATAGATGGAAAGGACTGAAGGGAGGAAAAAAGTGAGAAAATTATGTAAATACATATATTTTTAACTTTTTATTGATTCTTTGTGAATTTCATATCATGTACCCCAATCCCACCCTCTGTCCCTCCATAACTGCCCTCTGTCCTTGCAACCTCCCTGAAAAAGGAAAAATAAAAGAAACAAAACAAAACAGAACAAAATACTTTGCATTGGAAGCTAAGGTGTGTCACTATGTCCCACAGTGTACCCATTGTGTCCACACATCTTTACTTGCAAATGTTCATTATAATGAGCCATTGGCTTCATTCAAGGCCTCTGAATTCTGCTACACTATCAATACTGGATCCTGACTGGGCACCTCTCAAATGCCCTGTGTCACGGAGATCCTGCATCTTTGGATCTGCATAACCAGCCACTTTACACACTCATAGATGGGGTAGGTGTTGGGGTGGGCCAGATCAAAGGCCTGGATCCAGGCCAGGGTGGTAGTTGAATTGGTCATGTGTACAGCTCTCCTGCAGCCACCCAACCAGGGTGAGCTTTCCATTACTGCCCTGGCTAACTCATCCAATGTCACAGCCCTAAGGGGCAAGGCCAGCTCTCCAGTTCTCATGCCTTGGGGCCCGGCTCATCTGTCAGCTCTACTGTGCTGCTCACTCTCCTGAGTGCTGCATCTGATATGTAATTATATTTTAATTAAAATTTATTTAATAATAAAAAGCACTAAATAAATATTTCATTAATTGAAGATAAGTAACAAAAGTATAAAATAACTATGAATGACCTTAACATATTAAGTGTAAGTGAAAGAACAAATTTTTATAAAAAGTGAATACTTCATTAAATATCGGAGTGCCAAATGTTGTAAACATCAGCATTTTTCTGGAATAAAATATTTAAATTAAAGCCAAATATCTTTAAAGTGCATTTAAATATGTCTGGATATGTTTAAACTTGAATATATTAGTATTGTCTAGATTATTTTCACTAGAAGTAATGAATTGGAAATGCATTTCAAAATTAAACTTGATATTAAGTTATAATAGTTAAAATAACATAAGGTGTATCCCCAAATCCACTGCAGAAAAACATGCTTTGACACATATGTGTCCTTAGTATTTGATAAATGAATACTGCAGAGAGACAAAAACATGAATAAAATATGTCAGTGGAGATGAGAAAAATAATGATTTAGTCATCTACCTGTGCCTGGTGAGGTCATGAATACAGAGACGAACCTATTATTGCCATCTTCTTAAACCAGTGTATTTTCTGTGTTCAACATGCTTATCTTTATAGAGAGAAGCACAGCTCTCACCTCTCAGCAAAGAAGATTCTCTTTGCAGCAAACAGAGATGATTACATTAAACCACACCTGGTCAAAAGTCCAGCAAAAGGCTAACTGTAGGGTGCTTGCCCCCAGTTGTTACATCTACAGTCTAATCCCCACACCTAAGGCTCAGGGAGCACTGCAGAAGTGAGTATGGGAAGACTGCATGAACCCAGGCACCAGGACATATGCTGAGAGCCAGTGGCTTCTGAACGAAACAAGTGAAACGAAGAAGATATGGCGTGAAGAGGGACTGGGAGAAGGAGTTGGATCTGGGAGGAGTTGTGGGGGAAAGCAGGAAATGAATATGATAAAAATACTTTGTAAGCGATTCTCAAAGAACCAATAAAAAAATACTTTTAAAAGAAAACAATTGATCAGCACACACACTTGTACTTGAAAGCAAGTTTCATACTAAATGTCAACTATTGTAAAAGTGAAGTAGAGTAAGAAAAGAAAAGAACATTTGCAGTGCTTTTCCTGCCTGGCTGAGTCCAGAGAAGAACAATAAAGACATTTTTCTAGGTCCTGTGTCCTAGTTGTTTTCCATTGCGGTGATAAACACCATGTCGAAAGCAACCTGAAAGAGAAATGGGCTAACTTCAGAGTTTGCTTCCAGGTCAGCTCATCATTGAGAGAAGCCAGGCCAGAAACTTGGACAGGGACTAAAGTACAAATCATGGAAGGTTGCTGCTTACTGGCTTGCTTCCTCTGACTCCTACTCAGCCAGTTTTCTCATAATATATACATTTGCCTAGAGGTGGCACTCCGCCCCATGGTAGGCTCACCGCCCCCCCATCAATCAACATTAAAGACAATTCTCTATAGACAGGGACAAAGGCCAATCTGAGACTCTCTTATCCCAAGTGTCTCTTGGTTGTGCCATATTGACAAGGAAAACTAACTAGCATAGCCACTAATGGAGTGCCACCCACCATTCACCTTCCCTTGAATGTCACTGTCCTACTTGCTAAAGAATTGTGCAGCTATAAGAACACATAATAAGACAGACATCAAGAGATACCATGAGTTTTATAATTTGTGCCTGTAATCCTAGCATTTGGAGATGGAGGCAGAAGGGTCATGAATTCAAGATCACCCTCTGCTATGTTGTGATTTCAAGACCAGCCTGGTCTAGACAGTGGGGAGAAATTGAAAGACAAAGAAGGGAAGGAGGGAGAGAGAAACAAAGAAGGAGATGGAGAAACAGAGACAGAGAGGCAGAGGAGAGATAGAGACAGAGAGTATGAATGGACAGTAAGAGTAGGGGAAAGTTATGGTTGTAATAACTAAAAATCAGAATTGTGCTTAAACCATAGAAATGTCTTGTCTCAGTCCTAGAAACTACAAGTTTCAGATCAAGGCATCACCAGGGCTATGATGCCTTCACACCACTAAGGAAGATTCTGATCCTGACCTTTCTTCCAACTTCTGTTGCTTCCTCAACTTGTGCCAAGTTCTATCCAATCTCCACGTAGTGTTTTCCCTTCATGTGTCTCTAGTTCCCAATTTCCACTTTTTATAATAAGGGCACTGATCATATTGGATTAGGGTCTACATCACTCACCTCATTATAACTCAATTACACTTGTTAAGAGTCTATCTCCACGGTCAAATACTGAGTTACCAAAGATTAAGATTTTAATATTCCATGCCATAGATGAGTGAAAGCTTTATTTTATGGGCCAGTTCAGTAGGTATTGCCTAACTTTACCTGATAACCCCTTAAGTGCTCTGAGTTCAAGGGAAAAATACAAAGTGAGAGGAAGAAAAAGCAAATGCGTTTATCAATAGCAAAACTGTTAGTGTAAGTAATATGGCCAGAATAGTTTACACTATAATGGTTTACATGTGCTTTGTTATTTCTTTTGGAAATTAGGAATTTGTAGCTCAGGTCATGGAAGATCTACACCAAAGCACAGATCTTAGCAAAAGTAATACTGGCACTATCCAGAAAAGCAAAACCAACAGGAAAAAAAATAGCAAAGCAATCTGCTGCGGGACACACAGAGATTCTGCATGCTCTAACAATAAACAGCAGATGGTAGTAAGTTCAAGGCAGATCAACAAATAGAATAGCCAATGGTTTCAATCAGTTGGAAAACTGGAATGCTGACTCAAATCCTATGTAAACCAGTTTCCATGGAGAAACTTTTTTTTTAATTTTAAATGAAAACATACTTGCATTTTGATGGCACATTTCCTCCAGTACTTTCAAAGCATTTCCATGGGTAGGTTTTTCAGTCTTATGAGTCATTCTGAGCAGATTGTTTTTAAGATGGGATTCTGGGGTTATTTCCATTGTTAAGTGTAGAGAGCCTATTTCAGATACACTTTGGTTTCCAGAGCTGGAAGGAGGATTTCCTGGGTAGGGAATCACCACTAGTGTTATACTTACATATGAAAATGAATGTAATATCTGACTAAAGCATAAATTGAAAAAAATATAAGCAAATGAGAAGTGTATCTGGTTAAGTCTACTTTAAGTCTGCACATTCTGCAAAAAGGGTTAGCACTAGTTTATGAATAATAATCTATTCAAAAATTAATCCAATCCATAAAAACTATGTTAATTTTACAAAGATTATCTTTAACATGGCCTGGCTCTAAAACAACAAACACAAGAAGAAAACTGTTCTTGACACCACTGCCCTCAGTAACCAACCTGTCAAATCATGCACAGCATACAGCGTATGTCTTGGTGTGCCCTCTCTCAACATGGAGCACATTATTATTTTGTTTTTGTTCTTTAACCATCTGAATGGATGACAATGAAATACTTACCTATGATATAAGATTCATATTCTAGCAGACAAGTATTCAGGAGATTGCACAATTCAGCCATAGTTGGAAGGACAGACCTATCTGGTAGTGGGGTGGGAATGAAGAAAAGACAAACACACAGACACACAGAAAAGCTGAGGTTAGGTGGTCTGGTCACTCAGATAGAGAGACCTCAGTATTCTGGAGGAGTTCAAAGTGTTTATTACACACAGCTGAACAGAGAGAACAGGCTATTACATACAGATAAACAAGAATGCAGGGTTGTGATATACAGATGAATCAAGAGGACAAGTTTAGCTAATCTCAGTAGAAGTCTCTGTAGGAAGCAATCTTCAGGTCATAAACAGGGCACAGACACTTATGATGGACATTTTCTGCACATTATATCAACAACACCTGCATTCAGACTCTTAAACACATTTTGACATTTCCTAGTGTTCTTAGTATGGTTGGGTCTATGTTAATAACAACCATTCCCCCAGTTACTCACACACCCAGGACTTCATACACTAGATAGTTTTCAAGTCATTGAACAGACGTAGAGGAACCCACATCAATGAAAGCGTTGTACCACTTTCCTCTTACAGTAGTCAGAATATTGTAATTCACTTCATTTTTAGATAACTCAATAAAATATCAATAAATCATCAACTAACACATCCCTCTCCCTCTTAGTATCCTTGTCTGTTGGCCCTTCATTTTTTATTTACAAACATTAGTGCCCTTGTGTTTGGGCTATAGATGTTAAGAATCCAAAGGTCATCTTGGTAAGTTTTTCTTTGGCGAGTATGAAGTGTCTTCCTCTGTCTCTTGATTCATTTTTGTTTGAAGTTTAATTAGTTAATTATTAGAATGGCAACATCAATTTTCTTCATAGGTCCATTTGTTTAGGAAAGCTTTTCCCAACCATTTTCTCTGAGGCAATGTCAACATCAAAATGTTGAGGCATGTTTCTTGTGTGCAACAGAAGACTGGATCCTGTTTTCACATCCGTTCTGTTAGTCTGTAGTCTTTTGACTGGGGAAGTGAGTCTGTTGAGACTGAGAGATATTAATGGCCAATAATTGTTAGTTCTTGTTATTCTGGTGGTGGTGGTGGTGGTGGATGGATATTTCTTTTCTTTTGGTTTTGCTGATGTGAGATTATTTTTTGTGTTTTCATGCATGTAGCTAACCTCTGTGAGTTGTAAACTTTCTTCTAGTTTCTTCAGTATGGATAGATTGTAGATTTTCTTTCTTCTTTGGGACCTGCAGGTCATGTAAGACATTTGCTGATTCACAGTGTTGGAAGCAATATATATATATTTGAGAGAGAAAGACGCTGTCAGGCTAAATTTTGTAATTCACCATAGTATCCTTTCAAAAGGATTACATATAAATTATTGAATGGCTTATCTTAAGCATTTTTACTCTTTAATAAAATAAAAGCAATCACAAAAGAAATTGATACAAATCAACATAAGTCATAAGTAATGTTGTTGGTAATATTAGCCACAGAAAAAATAAAATTACTGCATGCCAAAATCTATTTAGAAAGAAACAACAAAATCTCTGAATTAAGGAAAATAGGAACAAAACTTAATTGTGCCATTTTCTTTTCATTCTAACTAGTTCAGTTTTGCTTGTAATGATCTTTGAGAAGGTCCACAAAATGTTCCTGGCATAAGAATAATAACTGGACTTGGCATCCATCGTCATGTGCAGAGGAGGCTGTGGTATATATACATACATATATACATATATATATATCAAAAAGAATAAGGCAAATTTTTAAAAAACACTGAGTTTCTACGTATTGCTACTAAGATGTAATTGATTCAACATTTGTGAACAGACTTTACAATTCACTGTTACTCAAAATATCATTATGACAACCATTAAAGGGAATTACAAAAAAAATTTATAACCCTGACCACAAAATAGCATATCTTTCTTTAAATTCTCTGCATTTAAAAACATGGCAGGAACATTGAATTCTTTTGTAATCCCCCTTTGAAGTAACCTCAACTTCACTTAAGCATTACCAAATAAAACAAACCAAATTCAAATGACAGAAACAAGCAAACAATTAATAATAAAAAAAACTAGGCAAATTGTCTATCAAAATTTGGTTTTAGTTTTTGTTGTTGCTATTTGTTTTCCTGTGCCAGGAATAGAATCTAAAGAATAATGTATACCTGGCAGCATCCTATCACTACAGCTTTATTATTCTTATTTTAAATAATTCACACCTCTCAAATTTAGAAAATCTTCCATGGAAAATATTCCTGATTATCATGAAAACGGAGGTTCACTCTCTTCATATGTTCAGTAGTCCGGCCTTATTAAGTATCGGTCCTTTACTCAACTAATATCCATCTGAACCTCAGGCACTTTTCTGGTTATGAAAGTTAAACCTACAAATTCAAACTCTGCCCTCAAAGAAAGTACATTCTACTGAGGGAAGAAAGGAGAAGAAAAACATGAATATGTTTTTAAGCTGTGACCATTTGAAAAGGTGATAAATGTTTTGGAGAAAAAATGAAGCAGAGGAGGTAGAAAGAGACTGGCTGGTGGGAACCGCTGTAATTTATGTAAGGTGGTCAGGGGAGGCTTTGCCAGCAGCAGGATGATGAATGGGCAAAAGCTGAAAAAGATGACGAAATGAGTCTAGCCTTGCTCTGAGAAAGGGAGCTCAGACATTTCTCACGTGCCCTTTGTCACTGGCTCAAAGGAAAAACATCAAAAGAGGCTGTGGCAATAATGATTACGTTTCATATGCAGTACTGAGCTGAAGGGTACTGCCTACTATTTGTCATAAATGACAGTGTGATCGCACATCTGAACTTCACACTACCCAGCTTCCCTTTGTTCAGACAAGTCTATTCCCAACATCTTAATTTTGATCTCTATGAAAATTCAATGAAATATGTGAAACACCCACAGACAATTCAACTTTATTATAATTATAGCCAAATTATAAAGTCTTGTATTTATAATCACAGAGAAAAACCTTTAGAACATGTATGAGGGCATTTAGCATTTGACACATGTGTCTTATTGAGGGAATAAATCACAAGAAATGGGAAAGGAAAAAGATATGTTACATCGAATACCCAGCTGTGATATGGTTATGGTCAACTACTGCCACTAAGTAAGTGACATACCATAAAATGTGCATGTGTGTGCATGTGCATGAATGTGTGTGTGTGT
>OU015748.1:71696511-71734412 GCA_907169655.1 Acomys percivali | reverse complement strand
TGTGTGTGTGTGTGTGTGTGTGTGTGTGTGTGTGTGTTATGGAGGAGGAATGGTAAGGAGACAGAGAGAAAGAGGAAGAAAACACAAGTTTGTTTATTGTGATATAAGATATCATGTAGCCATAGGTTGGCCTTTAACTGACTATGCCATTGAGAATAACCTTGAATTATTCTATTTATTATTATTTTATGTGTGTAGGGGTTTTGCCTAAATTTATGTCTTTGTACAAGGTGTGCCTGAAGAAGCCAGAAAAAATACAATATCTCCCTGGAACAGGAGTTACCAGCAATCGTAAGCCAACATGTATGTTCTGGGAATCAACGTCAAATGTTCTGGAAGACCAGCAAGTGTTCTTATTTGCTGAGAAATATCTCCAGTCCCTGACCCTGAATTCTTGATTCTCCTACCTCTACCATGCAAATGTTAGGATTATAGGTATGTGCCATCAAGATCAGCTTAAAATGTTTCAAGGAAATAGAAAAGATCTCACAATTAGATTAATATGCTGTATATTCTCATTTCTGAATGATTCCAAATTTAAATTAAAGTAGAAACATCATATACCAGCAATAGAGAACCAGGTTTATCACTAATGTTTCCACTTGAAACCTCTGGGCATTGCTGTAGAAGCAGGTATCATGAGTAAAACTACATTTCCCCAAGAGTCATTACTTTGGCCTTTCCCCAATCACATCATCCAAAGACCATTTGGATTTTGGCAAGATAAATTGTGGTGAGATCTGACCTAAACAAGCAGAACTTCAAATGGATTCCAGGCCTATTTTTTTTTAAGTTTATGAGTTTTTTATTGATTGTTTTTATTTTTATATATGCATTTATATTATTACATATATATACAATAAACCATAAAGCAATCCGGAATTATGTAAATGTTATATTCTTAGTGATTTGGTTATTTCTTTTTTTTTAATTTTTATTATTTATTAATTTATTCTTGTTACATCTCTATGGTTATCCCATCCCTTGTATCCTCCCATTCTCCCCTCCCTCCCATTTTCCCCTTATTCCCCTCCCCTATTTGGGTCAAGGGGACCCGCTCAAACTAAGGCACTAGCCAAGGACAATACAGGCGGTAAAATTTAAACCCCTACCCAGATCTAGCCCATGGAAGGACAGTCTCCACATTTGAGTGGAGAGTGGGATATGACTTTCTCAAGTACTCTGGTGCCTCACATTTGACTATGTCCCCTGGAGGGGGAGACCTGGTGGCACTCAGAGGAAGGACAGCAGGTCACCGAGAAGAGATTTGATACCCTATGAGCATATATAGGGAGAGGTAATCCCTCTGAGGACCAGGCCTATTTTTTTAAGATCCTAAATTGGAAAAGGCCATTTGCCACATTCCAGATACAGATTTTAAAAGATTACGAGATCTTAGTCTAATAACAACATATAAAGGCAAATGCACAAAAACTTAGCACCATTGGATATACCTATGATGTTCCAGTACCTCACCATCCATGGAAAAAACTGGATTATTAGTGACATCAGATACATGTGTACAATGCTTCTGAATGGGGAACTGGATTGCAGACATGTCTCGAGTTTGTAACGGAGAGGCATAGACATCGAGACGGACATCTGTTAGCTGATGATCTTGTGCACTGTGTAATCAGATGCTGATTTCTGTGCCCTGAGATCTGGCTGCAGTCCTGGACACGGGCACTATAATGTGTATGAAGAATCTCCTGTCTCAATGTTACATAAACAATGCTACCTGGGTATCTTTGGTTAACAAGGAAGTTGATTTAGCCAATAACTGGGCAGAGGAGCCAGAAGGCAAGATTTCTATTCCCAATCTGGGGGTTTCAGGTAGACGGAGAGGAGAAGAAAGATAGAAGGAGTCACCATGAGAAGGTGCTATGAAGAGTTAGGAGTTCACCATGAAGACAGAGAGTTCAGCAGATGGCCAAGGCAAGATTGAGATGACAAGGAAGATGGCTAGAAGGTAGACACACTAACACAACCGGGTTAGAATAGATGAGTATCTGCCCAGTGATAGGACTTAAAGCTAGTTGAACAAATCTAATAGGTCTCTATGTTAGTTATGTGGGAGTCAGAGCAGGTACTGGAAAAGGCTCCTACTAATACCTTAAGTCAACAGCCATTTGGTCTGCTTATGCTGTCATGAGACGCATCTGTCCTCTACTGCCCATTGCCTATACATTGCACAGAAGATGCCAATATGGATATCATTAGCTCCCTTCTCTTAATTTTAAAGAAGAGACACAGAAATCTGTTTCTCTTTATGGCAACTCATTAGACTTAGACCTTCTCACCCATTAGATGTACAACATTTTCAACTTTCCTGGCAGTTTTTCACTAAACTACTGATTGGGACAGTTATAAGAAGCAAGGGAGACCTGGTGGCACTCAGAGGAAGGATAGCAGGCTACCAAGAAGAGATTTGATACCCTATGAGCATATAAAGGGGGAGGAAGTCCCCCTCAGGCACAGTCATAGGGGAGGGGAGTAAGGGGAAAAAGGAAGGGAGGGAAGAATGGGAGGATACAAGGGATGGGATAACCATTGAGATGTAACAGGAATAAATTAATAAAAAAAAAAGAAGCAAGTTAGGGTTATTTAAGCATAATCTAAATGCAAAGGAAGAAAAGTGTATAACACATAACCTTTCCTAGGGTCATGTCTACATCTAAAAGTCAAGGACCCTTTAGGCTTGGTCGTTTTCAGACAATTTGTGTTTGTACTGAAGTGAGGAAAGCTCCATGCATGATCATTTCATGCTATATGTGACTCTGGAAGTGCGCACAGCAAGGTATCTTCAGAGATGAGGCTAAAATTGCTCTGATAATTTGTAAATTCTGCCAGCTTCTATTTCACTGCAAATTGCATCTAAATTCTTAATTAGTAATTGCCATTAATCAAGCTCCAGTTCATGCCAGCAAACAGCCTCTTAATAATCCAACCCATTGATCATGCAACTAGGTCCTTAACAGCAACTTATGAGAAAGCAACTTATGCAGCAGCCCACTTGAGAAGTGGGCTGGAAACATCAGAATCAATATTGGCTGTCCCCAAGTTACATGGTTACAACATTCCACTGATTATAGACACTTCAGAGGTATCCATGAAGAAATCAATGTTCTACATTGTTTTAAAGTCAAACCTTTGAACAATAGCCTAGGAATAATAAGTATGTAGATATTTTACTTCCGATGTCTGTTCCTGGAAATGACTGATTATTAAGGAGTGGGTCTTACCACTTGATTTGTTATACAGTTTTATTTTACAATCGAATGTTCTCAAGTATGTTCTGCTTACTGGATGTAAGCAAAACCAGCTTAGAATGTATGTATTCCAAAGTGAAAATCAGCTTGGAAATCAACATTTTCATTCAACTTGAATCAACTTGAAGTGGCAAGTAATGCAAGCATTTCTTTTTGGTTTTGGTTGTTGTTTTGTTTTGTTTTTACATTATTCTCTTAATCACAGTTTCCCTTCCCTCCACTCTTCCCAGTTACTCCTACCACATAACTTCTCTCTCTCCCAGATTCACTATTCATCCATTTTCCTTCTGAAAAAAGCAGGCCTTCCAGGAATGTCAACAGAACAAGACATAACAAGTTACAATGTCCTCCCCTCTGTCCCAGTTTCCTGGTAAGTGAAGGCTTTCGTGAGACATGCCCCTTGGGCTAGTATGCAGATATAAGTGAGTGTATACCATTTGAGTCTTTCTGCTTCTGGGTTAACTCACTCATTATGATCATTTCTAGCTCAATCCATTTGTCCACAAATTTCGGGAATTCCTTGTTTTTCATAGGGGAGGAGAATAAGGGGAAAATAGGAGGGAGGGAAGAATGGGAGGATACAAGGGATGGGATTACCATTGAGATATAACAAGAATAAATTAATAAAAAATTTAAAAAAAACAAGTTACAATGTGCCTACTCACAAACCCTTATACAGGGCAACCCAGTATGTTGGCTCCAATTTCTTAACAATTCTACTTTATTAGAGATTTATTAAAGGCATGTACCTCTCTTACAATGCAAATACCCTAAATAGGAGGGAACGAAGATTAAGGAGAACAAGAATGAAACCTTCTGAGTATCAGTTCTGTGGTGCAATTCCCCTGTCATAATTCTCAGGAGTCTAGCAGATCATCTATCTGAGAGAAGAAGCCGCACCATGCATGGACTGAACCTGGAGGTCTCCACCGAGCTCACAACCACTGCCAAGTCATCCAACTCCCTGCACTGTGGGCCAGAACCTCCAATTTCTTTCTCTGGTTCCCCAATCTCTCTCTCTCTCTCTCTCTCTCTCTCTCTCTCTCTCTCTCTCTCTTCCCAGCTTCTTCCTCCTAATTGATGATCCTTTTGGCAATACAATACCCTTCCCACAATTGCCAGGCCTCTGTCTTTTGTCTTGGGCTGATCCTTCCTCTAAGATCTTTATCAGTTTGTAGAGACAAAGTTTCAGTGAGGTCAAGCATCCCAAGACTGTTTTCATCTTGAGCCCAAGGTTACATTCTCTTCACACATCCCCCTTTTCTATTAAAACAATAAAATAAAAATAGGCCAAAAAACAAGATATATATATATATATATGTATATATATATATACAGAATCATCGGGTACAACTTATAGGTACATAACCCAGTCCTTTTGTATTTGACAGTCTTGGAGAAAATATTCTACTATCCTCTCATAGTGAGTCCTTTCCTAGTGTCCAAAGTTTTCTACAACCTCTTTATTAAAAATTGCACTTATCAACCTATAAACATGTTTTTAATTCTTAAACTAAAGCTTATAGTAACACTGTGTCTATCTAGTCTTCAACCCCATCTGAGATCCAAGAAAGAAATATTATCTAATATGAAGGAAGTACAGGCAAGCAACTTCCAAAAGCACGACAGGACAGAGTAAGTTGACTGCTCGGACAGTCATAGGTTTTTCTCTATTGTAGGCACATCCAGTCTTCAGCCTTCTGGCCCAGTATATAATTGTGAAGCAGGAATTTTGAAGAATTGGTCCAGCCAGTCTCTGCCAAACTGCACAGCCAGTTACCTGGTGCTCTACAATAATCGCAGTTTGAGCTGTCCGTCTGCCATCATCAGTAGAGACAATAACAGTACTTTGGTCCAGTGGTCATTCTGCCACACTTATTTCTTCTATGCCCATCATCTCCCTTGAAGTAGATTGACGATGTTGTCAGGAGCAGGTGTGTCTCTCTGTCAGAAAAGCCCTTTAGTATTAAATGTCATATTCTATAGATCTCTGAAGTGTTTGAAGACCATCTTTTTATTTACTATTATGCATATTCATATCTATCTACTTAGTTATATATCTGTTTATTTATCATTCACTTAACTCAGCTATCTTAATGTATCTAGATAAAAACATTGTATCTTTTTAGCTATTTATTATTTACTTAATATATATATGAGAAACTAGATAAAGCTTATTCTGTAATTCACTAATTTAGTACCCAATAAGATTTATAGGTGACTAACTACCAACTTTTATCTCCAACCATCCTGAACAGGTTATAACAGTTAGCTTTCATAAGACTAGAACAGTACATCACCTTTTCAAATGAATTTCACATGTGCAATATATTAAGTAAATTTGAATGAAATAATCTTAAATTTCTACCAACATACATGATACAGTTTAAATTTTTATCAACATACAATATGCAATACATAAAGCAAAAGTTGAATAAAATAGTCTTAAATTGCCATCAATCTATAATACCAATGTAAAATATTTAAGGCTAGTAGTTTCAATAATCTACCTTTTATTCTATATCCTTCTCTTTTCTCCTTCCCTTCTTTCCCTCTTTCCCCAAATGCTAGATAGGATAGAAAGATAACAGAGAAAGAAGAATATAAGAAAGAAATCCCTAAATGTACTTTTTACTATCTTATAACTAACCCCCTAGACAATAATAAAAAATGACAACCCACCAAAAACATCCACCCCACATATTGGGAATGGGGGCATCATGTTCTCAAAATTACTTTTTGCAGTCTGGGGGTAAAAAGCATCTTTTTGGCCCCCTTAGAAAAAAATAAGATACAGAAACAGATACAGCCAGATTTTCCAGTGCTTGGCCAATGTTTCTGTCCAGTCTTTTTGGGGATTGACCTTTTGGGCTCGCCCTTTTAATGTTGATATACATGCAATTTCTTGAAGAAACAGTAGCTGAGGCAGTCCTTGATGTTTAAACACCTGGGCCACCTGTTTTGTCTTCATTATTATCTGGATTTTTGCTCTGAAAATAAGCAAAATTTAAAAAGTATTAGTATAATACATTTCTATACATATATAAATATATATATATATATATACACACACACACACACACACACACACACATACACACAAGGTGTACAAATTATCTAAAGCTAAATGTCTGCCCTATTTTTGATCAGGTGAAAGCCATCAATTTTATACATCTGTTTAAGTTGTAATATCCAAGCTGTATGAAAGAGTGTCATGTTATAAGGACCAGGTAGCCCTTAAGATTTCTTTGCTATATGAACACATTCATGTTTTATGTACTAGGAGGTCTTCCTTGGTCAGATCTGATCTTTATAAGTTTTGTCGTTAACCATATTTTTTCACTCCCTGCAGAAACATAAACATATCCATGTCACTATCTCAAAACTATTACAGGTTTCCAGTCCATTGTTAACAGATTTTTAATAATATATTGGTTGTCCTAATTCCTGTTTTTTCTATAACTAAATATCTCTCAGTTCTTGTCCCTTCATCACCAACATTAAGAATATTTAAAGTCAACAAAGCATTATTTAATCTGTCCCTGGGGGCTTTTGCCCATCCTTTTTTGTTTAATAAGCATATATTTTAAGGTACGATTAGCCATTTTTACTACTGCTTATTCTGTATGATTGTGTGGTATACCAGTAATGTGTTTTATATTATAATATGTAAAGAATTTCTTCATCTTATGGGACACATATGCAGGAGCATTGTCAGTTTTAATTTGTGCAGGTATTCCTATAATTGCCATTATCTCCAATAAATAAATATTTACACAATCAGCCTTTTCATAACTTAAGGCAATTTTCCATTGTATATGTATCACTGGTATCAAATAAGTACCTTAGTCTTCCAAATTCTACCCCTAGGGTTAATTCCAGCAAGTAATGGGATTTGACTATATAAAGAACATGTAGAACACCTTTTAATTATGTCTCTGGCTTGTTGCCAAATGATAGGAATTTTTTTTTTCTTTAAACCCTTACCATTAACATGTTTTTCATGAAATTTTGAGGCTTTGAACACATTTCCTATTAATAATTGGTCAATTTCCTCATTTCCTTGAGCCAATGGACCTGGTAAAACATTGAATAAGAGTGATATTCAAGGGATAGCTTCTACTTCTGATGACCTGTTGCAGTTCCATAAACAATGTAGTTAATTCTGAGTTATCAAGAGTAAATTCAGCAGCTTCAATATGCAAAGCCACTCTTTCTGCATATTGAGAGTCAGTAATTATATTAAGAGATTTAAAAAGATCTAACATAAGGATTGCATACAACTCTGCTTTTTTGGACTGGGGAAAATGGGCTTTTGATCACCTTAGTCACTTTATCAGACTTATAACCAGCCATATCCAACTTATTTGCATCAGTATAGAAGGTAGGTGCCCCTGGAACCAGTGTCCTCCTACAATACTTGTAAGCATTCAATTACCTCTTTTTATAAACTGTAAATGTTTGACTTTCCAGTATTTGCTATTAACTTCTCCCAAGTAGTTACTACAAGCCCTTTGCCAATCTTTGTTTATTACCCATAATGGCATAATCTCAGCATTAGTAAGAGGCACTCACAATTTCCACTAGGTCTGTTCCTGATAGATGATGCAATCTTATTCTACCTTTTGTAATCAATTCAGATTTTTTTCTATGTACGCCTTCAATTTTTTACTTTGTTTATTCACTAAGAACATCCATTCCATGATCCTATCTACCCTTGCATAAGGAGCCCAGTAAGAGACTGTGTTGAAGGTAAAATCACCAGAATGCAAGCAAGCTTAAGATAAATTCTATCCACATATGCCTTTTGTAGTTTTTGCTCTACTAGAATTAACACCTTTTCTGCTTCAGCTGTTAGGCACCTTGGACTGTTTAAATCTGAATTCCTTCTAACATTTGAAACAAGTTACTTAACTCATAAGTCGTTAGTACAATTGTAGGCCTTAACCAGTTAATATCTCCCATTAATTTTTGGAAAGCATTAGTGTTTGCAACTTATCTCTACAGATCTGTACTTTTTGTGGTCAATTTTTTGTTTGTTTATTTTATAACCTAAATAAGTAATTGAATTTCCTCTTTGTATTTTTTTCTACAGTAATCTGTAATCCTCAGTATGGCAGAATTCTTTGTGTTTCTGTAAAAATTTTTTCTACAATATCAGCATCAGAATCAGCCAACAAAATATCATCCATGTAATGGTAAATGATAGATTGAGGAAACTGCCTATGAATTATTTCTAACAGTTTTTGCACAAAATATTCACATAAAGATGGGTTATTCAACATTGCCTGTGGAAGTAGCTTCCAATAATACCTCTTCATTGGACCATTACTATTAAAATTAGGTATGGAGAAAGCAAATGTTTCCCTATCCTTTTCATGCAAAGGTATTGTGAAAAAAACAATCTTTTAAATCAATTACTATTATAGACCATGACCTAGTTAACAAAGAAGGTAAAGGAATTCCAGGTTGTAATGGACTCATTTGGTCTAATTACTCTATTTACTGCTCTTAACTCCATTATCATCCTCCATTTTATGGATTTCTTTTTTAAAACATATACAGGGGAACTCCAAGGGCTTCTACATGCTGACCTTCCAGCTGCTTTTGCACTAAATGATGAAGTGCCTGCAAATTTTTCTTTTGTTATGGGACATTGCTCTTGCCACACAGGTCTGTTTGAAATCCATTTTAGCGGCAAAGCTGTTGGTACATCTGCAGTGGCCCCTCTTATAAATATGGAAACTAAACACCTGAGAAGTTCTTTTTTTTTTTTGGACAATGGGCATGGCTTGTGTTTGCATCTGATTACTCATATTAATATCTTCCCCAGAAGCATGTACCATTTCACCCCTAACATCATCATTCTTTGTCTCTGTAATGGCATAACTATTAACCTGAGTATCCCATTGTTGTAAAAGATCCCTTCCCCATAGAGTTATGGGTATGCCAGTCACATAGGGTGTCAGCCTCTCTGTCTGCTTTTCTGGTCCCACACACTTAGTCCACCATATGCTTCATTTTATTTGAGATATTTACCAATTCCTGTAATTTCTGGATAAACCTTCTGTAGTGGCCAATCTGGATTCCAGGCCTATTGGAGAGAATTGTGACATCAGTGCCAGTGTCTACCAGACCTTCTATTTCAACAACACCATCCATTTGTTTCATTAATTTATGTCTTTGTTCATTAACCCTTGTTTGTGAGAACACATGTTTTCAAGTACTTCCAAATGTACCTGTTCTTTCTACTGGAGTGGCTCTCCCCTTGATGTAAGGAAACAATAACAGCTTATCAATTCTATCTCCTGCTTTACACACACCATGATTTTTATTTCCTCCTTACAATCCCGATCTATAACACCAGGATAGATGATAAGACCTTGAGAAGCCAATCCACTTCTTCCCAAAATTATTCCCACTGTCTCTAAAGGTAAAAGACCATAAACACAAGTGTTTATTTTATAACATTCAACTTGTGTAGATAGTTTAAGAGACATATCTGAGGCCAGATCCAAGGCTGCACTGCCTTCAGTAGCACACATTAGATCATTGATACCTAATCCTCATTTTCCTGCAAGCTCGTTACTCCTTGACTGGCCAAGGAGAACCCTTTTGTATTGTTGGCAGGGTCCAGAGCCAATGGCCCCCTCCTGCCATTTCCTGACAGAGAAATATTGCCTTTCACATCTCTTTTAGATTTTCAATCTCTAGACTAATGTTTTCCTTTCCCACAGGGACTACAGTACCCTTGGAGTCTTGGCACCTCCTTACCATCATGGCCAGAAGCTCCCTGCTCTCTCATATGAGCGATATTTTCTTCTGGGCTATTGTGCTGGTTACTTTGAGGTCTAGAACTTTTACCCCCACACTTTCTTTGCACATGACCAATTTTACCACAATTAAAGCAATGGGTGTTATGATATCTGAGACCTCTGGCTATAGCTTGTCCTGTAATATTGTTTTGATGCTCCTGAGAGTTAATATTAACTGTCTCTCTTATCCATTCATCTAATGGAGGTCCTCTTTCCTTTAATGGTCTAATCGCCTCTTACAGTCAGTATTTGCATTCTCATGTGCCATGATTAGTTTCAGTGCCTCTTTGGTCTCAGAATCTGGTATGGTTCTATCTAGAGCTGTACCCAATCTCTGCAAAAGTTCTGTGAAGGCTTCCCCCTGACCCTTGAAATATCTTAATAAATGGAATGGTTGTCTTACCAGGTTCCTCTACCATGTCCCAAGCTCTTAAGGCTGCAGCATGATATTGTTCAATTAATCTATATTCAGATTGGATTTGTTATCTTAAGTCAGATTGTCTCTCTTCAATAAGCAATTGATCTTTATCAACATTTACCCTCTTTGTCATATTTTCTTGTTCTATTCTTACAGCCTCACTTCACCACCTTGATAACCATTGTAATTGTTGTGCTTCTTCTAATACCACTAAAGCCAAACCTTTCCAATCTTGGGGAGCAAGTTTATTCTGTATAACCCAGTGATTTAACATTTGTTGAATGAAAGCTGAATGCATTATATATCTGACAATAGATGCCTTAAAATGTTTTAAATCCAACATATCTATTGGATGCCATGCCATTTCCTCATACTCCTCAGCACCATTATGAGCAGGCACGTGTCTTATAGTAACTGGAAACGCATATGGTGTCATGTGGCTCTAGAGGGTTCCTCTATCAGAACATTTTTCTCCAAAGACCTTTTTGTTTGTTTGCTTTCTTGATCCTCTAGTTTCCATTTTTCTTCACCCCCTTGTAGCAAAGGTGCTTTTTGCTTTCCCTCCCCTTCACCTTCTTTCCACACTTTCTCCAGCTGTTCAGTCAAGTCTGCAATTGTTTCCAAAAGGATAGAATTTACTGACACTTCCAGTTTTCCTATCTTACCAGCCTTACTTCCAATCCTTCTAAGTATGAAATATAATAAAAAGACAATAAAAAAAAAACAGAAAATTTCCCCTAAGTATAAAGCAAAAAAGAGTTTTACAACAGCAGTTGCGATTTTGCCGATACTCTGAAAGAGCATTTCTATATCCTCAAGATTTGAATCTTCCCTCTTACTGTTAGAAATTATAGAACCCATAGGGCCCCATGTCAAGCACCATTTGTTTTCTCTAATTCCTCAACAATTCTACTTTATTAGGGATTTCTTAAAGGCAGGTACCTCCCTTACAACCTGACCTCCCTAAACAGGAGGGAGAGGAAATTAAGGAGAATAAGAACAAAACTTTCTTGGTATCAGTTCCGTGGGGCAAGTCCCCTGGCGTACTTCTCAGGACTCTAACAGATCATCTATCTGACAGAAGAAGCTGCACTGTCTGTGGACTGAACCTGGAGGTCTCCACCAAGCTCGCTGCTGCTGCTGCTGCCAAATCCTCAAACTCCCCGCATGGTGGGCTGGAAGCTCTGATTTCTCTCTCCAGTTCCCCAGTGTCCTCTGCCTCCTCTTCCTTCTTTTTCTTTTCTTCTTCTTCTTCTTCTTCTTCTTCTTCTTCTTCTTCTTCTTCTTCTTTTCTCTCTCTCTCTCTCTCTCTCTCTCTCTCTCTCTCTCTCTCTCTCTCTCTCTCTCTCTCTCTCTCTCCTCCCAGCTTCCTCCTCCTAATTGAGGATCCTTTTGGCCATACAATACCCCACCCAGAATGCTGGGCTCATGTCTTTTCTCTTGGGCTGATCTTTTCTCTTTCTCTGATTCTAAGATCTGTATCAGTTTGTATGGACAAAGTTTCAGTAGGATCAAGCATCCCAAAACTGTTTTCACATTGGGCCCAGACTAAGACAAAGTTACTATCTCTTCAGTAGGAGGAAAAGGGTCCCAAGAGCAGTCATTTTTTAATGAGCTGAGACAGCACCTGCATGAAGGCACCAAGGAAAAGGGTGACCTTGACTCTATAGTCAAAAAGAACTGAGTTTTATCACAGGAAGAATGAACTTAGGAAATGTAGTTTCCTCCTCCCCAGATCCTTCATTTTAAAAATGTGCCCATGTGAGAACCTCTTAGCCTTGTGAGACTGTAAGTAGAGAATGTATGCTTTGCCTGGCTTCTGATTTCAAGTACTGGATATTGAGCAGATATTTTATTTCACTAAACTTGTGGTTTTTGTTATTGTAAAAAAGTAAATTAGCCAGCTGGGTATGGTGGCACACATCTGTATTCCAAGCACTCATAGAGACAGAGGCAGGCAGATCTCTGCGAGTTCGAGGCCAGCCTGGTCTAGTAAGGGAGTACAGCACAGTCAAGGCTACACAGAGAAACCCTGTCTCAGAAAAACCAAAAACAAAAACAAAAACAAAACGCAAAATATAAAAAACACAAAAAAACAAAAACAAAAAATGAGTAAATTAGTCCAGTAATGTTTCTCCATGTCAATTTCTATTTGATTCTCATTCCACACAATGACAAAAACTTAGTGATTTCCATTTTTCTCTTTTCTTCAAGATTGCTTCAGGTTATAATATGTGACAATCCATTGTTAGTGAAGGAGATTAAGCATAGTCTGCTGTATTTCATATGATATCACTGATGAACTTTTTTCCAGTTAGGTCAAATACATATAATTCAGAATAGTTATGATTTTCTGCTCAGTCCTCTTCCAAATATTTTGTGTTCTCTTAGCTGTACTTGTGCTATTTAGTGTTATACTTTCCTTTTGCTCTTGGACATAACTAGTGCTGTGAAATTATCTGCTTTCCCTGACCAAGCACAGATTCAGCCTAGAAAGACTACAACACCCTACAAAGCAGGTTCATCTTTCCTAGAGTGTTGAGCAAGGGGCAGAATAAATAAGAGAAAGGCACAATCTAGCCAGTCAAGATAGTTCAGGCCCACAATCTCTGCCAGAATGATCACCTCAGTCTAAGGCCAGCCTAGGACAGAGTGTAAAAATATCCACCCCCCCCCCAAATTGAATCGATTGACTATGTGTGTGTGTGCACATGCACCAGACTGTCATAACACACTCTTCTCCAAATGTTAGGAATCTCATAGAAGAATTGCAATTAGACTCTGCATAACCAAGGACGAAATACAGCAGAAAAGTTGCAGCACCTCACTCTGAGTTAGCAATATGGTCTGGTGTGAGTCTTGGCAACTCCAGAAGTCAAGAAACAGCCTAGTGGTGGTTCCATATTTCAAGCTCCTTGGACACGGAGAATCCTCAATAAAGTGAGGAGCATGGTAGACTAGAATGTTATTTCTATGCATATCATACTCAGTGGCCAGCTAGAGGTACATAGCCATGAAATGAGAGAGGTGGAAATATGAAACATTGGCTTCGTGTAAAGGAGAATCAAGTGTATGAATGAAAGCTGTGATAAGAATAATGATCACTTTTCTGCTAGGGATGCTTATGTGCCAGTACTTTGAACCATTGAGTCTGATGAGTTTGTCACTTTCATGGCAAAATAGACCTTGCAGATATGACTAAAGATTTGGACATGGAAAGGTTATGCTGTATGATTGCAAATAGATACCATGTTAATGCAGAAGTTTTAATTGGGGAGAGAGACAAAATAACAGATGTCAGAGGGATACAGCATGACCCATAATCAACCACACCCTTCTTGCTTTGAAAGTGTAATGGAGCCATAAATTCATCAATGTGGGCAGGCAGAAGTTAGAAACAGCAAGGAAATATTCCAGGATAAAGCTTCCAGAAGGAATACAGCCATGCGATGCCTTAACTTTATAGCTCAGCTAGTCTCATTTCAGATTTGAGAGGTTCTGACTGTAAGGCAATAAATCTTTCAATTTTGAGATAAGTTGTAATAGCAGCAATCACAAATCAAAACTAAGAAGGTGACTAATACTGTAACATGAGGATGGCAGCAAATTCAAGAATTGGTAGAGATCTAACAAAGGCCTTCTGCAGTGAATTTGTTGGTAATGGCCCCACCCACCATGTACAGATTCAAGTAGTCCATGCTTGCACTATTTTACTGCTACACTTCTTATACAACATTTTTTTTCATTTAAATTATTTTGGCAGCGATGAGCATCAAATAACAGGGCTTTATAAGTCCAAATAAGCTCTCTACAAGTGATACCCAACTACTACAATACTTACTGTTCTTTACCAAAGCAGAAAGTAGGACCCAGTTCCTAAAAACAAGAAGTCCTCTCTCTTTGTTCGAGGCACTGAAACAAATGAATAAAAGGATCATTATTTATTTATCAATGCAAGCATGAAGAAGAGAAAAGATAGAAATGGAGAAGACAAAATGAGAATCCACAGACTCCCTAGTGCCTGGCTCAAATCTTCTGTAAAGCCAAGATGCATTCCTGCCTTTCACTCCCATGAAAAGTTTTTATTGGTGAACAGTTGCATAAGCCAAATTCAGGTGGTTCCTTTTAGTTAAAATGCCAAAAGTCCTAATGACAGAACAAAAGAGAAGTATGGGAGAAGAGATGGTTGAGCCTTGTAGCTAAAACTACCAGGCCACAAACCAAAGCCAAATGTGAGAGAAAGGATCTGAAAGCTCTATGAGCAATGTGTACAGCAAGGTACTATATTTACACTTAAATATTAACCTTAAAGACAAAAAACAAATAGCTAGCCCTACATAGGTGATATGCCATGCCATGATGTAGTTCACGACTCTTATGAATCTATGAAGGGCTGAAAGACAAACTTTAAAACTGATATCATAAATTAAACACCACCAAACCAAATAATCCAAGTAAAAAGTAGGATATGAACTAAATAGAGAATTCTCAACAGAGGAATATTGAATGGCCGAGAAACACTTAAAGAAATGCTCAACATGTCTGCTTATTAGGGAAATACAACTCAAAAATGACTCTGAGATTCCATCTTACACCTATATGAATGCCTAGGATAAAAAACTCAGGTGACAACACATGCTGGCGAGGATGTGGTAAAACGGGAACACTATTGCTGGTGGGAGTGCAAACTTGTACAACCACTTTGGAAATCGATCTGGTACTTTCTCAGGAAATTGGGAATAACTCTACCTCAGGACTCAGCCATACAACTCTTGGGAATATACACAAATTATGCTCCACCATACAACAAGGACATTTGCTTAACAATGTTCATAGCAGCTTTATTGGTAATAGCCAGGATCTGGAAAAACCTAGATGTCCTTCAACTGAAGAATGGATAAAGAAACTATGGTACATACACACAATGGAATACTATTCAGCTATTAAAAACAAGGAAATCTTGAAATTTAGAGGCAAAAAGGATGGAACTGGAAAAGATCACCCTGATTGAGATAACCCAGACCCAGGAAGACATGCATGGTATATACTCACTCATAATCAGACATTAGCCACATAATACAGAATAACTACACAATAAAACAGAGTCAGAACCATCAACCAAGGAAATTGTATGATGTGGACCTAGACCCACTGCTCAGATGTAGTAGCACAGTCTCCCTGTTGATCCCATGTGTGGAGAGTAGGGACTACTTCAGACATGCACTGTGTCTACCAAACTTAGATCACTTCTCCATGGCAAGACGGCCTTTCCAGGCTACAGAGGAAGAGGTTACATCTAATACAGATGAGACTTGATAGGTTGAGGCCGGATATTAGGGGAGGAGGTCCCCCTGTCTGAGTACTAAGTGAGGGAGGGAGAATGAATAAGGGAGGGGGCTACAATCAGGATGTGAAGAATTCAAACCACAGAACAAGCAGATAACTTATATTGCTAATCCCACCATATGGGACTAGCTCTGAGACTGGTGGAAATGTGATTGTCTAGGCATAGACAATGATTCTTGTTGACTAAGAACCCCTATGAATTACTATTAGATGCCATTCTTCATATGGCATGAATGAAGATTTACAGATGTCTTCTTTTCCTGCTCATACAAAGAGCAGAAAACTAGTCTTAATTGTTCTGTGTATCATGCATACCTTATACACTTATAATTTTAGGACTGTACAATTCTTATGAGGAATTATATGCTTTCAGAACAAAATAACCAGACACTGACATTGGATCAGACCTGACAAGATGCATTTCTCACAACATACTGGACATTGATATCTTGTTTAGAGAAAGGGATTGAAAAGAAAAAAAAGGAGAATATAGAAATATATAGGTAAGATAGAACAAAAAGTGGATTAGTGAATCTACTCCTCAATTTAATGCCTCAATTGTTGCTCACAAGGTATTTTTAATTCACTGGTATAGATTTTTTATATAGATGCAAAATAAGTTTAATTCTAGGTACAGTGGTATAGAACTCAAATGTAATATTATTCTTCATACACACACACACACACACACACACACACACACACATATTTCTACTCTAATGTGAGTAATTGTACCCATATAACTCAATTATAATATGAGGTTTACTTCCAATGCTTTAAAAGTACTACAGCAAGCTGTTTAGGAGAAATAAATTATACAAATTAAATGTCAGTACATTAAATCATGGTCATGTCAATCGCTAGTCTACTCTTATCACAAAAATATACTTCTTAGGTGCAGCCGGTAGATATGACTCCATAGAAAGATAAGCAAGGATAGGTAGACAAGATCTTCAAAAACTCCAGAGACATGCAGAATGTGGCATTTAAAAATGTTTTTATTACTTTAAAGTTTCATTGACAATGAGACAGGTTAACTCCTGGCAACACCCAGCCTACCTCAAAGAGGATGATGAGCATCAAAGAACCTCCTTACAGAGATGGCTTCAAATGTGGCAAAGTAGCCACTAGGCAAAATGTCCTCATTTCTACTGCAAACAGAGTTTGCCTTAAAAAAATGGCAAGCTTGGATGCAGGCAGAGTCAACCACCAAACTCTGCCAAGACAGGGTAACAATTCCTCAGTATTCCTGCCTTACAAATATGTATGTCAGCTATATTGGGCCAGAAGGCTGAAGAAGATGTTCCAACATTATAGAGAGTTTTGGGTGAGTATTTGTGTATCAAACTGTCTCTGTTATCTTTTCATTTGGAAACCTACTAACCTGCACTCCCAGCATACTCAGGTAATCAAGTTTACTCCTTCTCAAGTCTTTGATGGAG
Organism: Acomys percivali; assembly: GCA_907169655.1. Lineage (NCBI taxonomy): Eukaryota > Metazoa > Chordata > Mammalia > Rodentia > Muridae > Acomys > Acomys percivali. Next base: position 71,717,122 of record OU015748.1, on the reverse strand, counting down.
TTGAAGATCAGGTAGCTTAGTTTTTCAATGAAGCATAGTTGTTTAGGGGTTAAGACATTTTTAGGTCTAGATAGGTATTTTAAGTTGATAACGACAACATATGATAGATATTGATTTACGTTCTGAAATTTAGACACATCAAGATAAGAAAGATGTCTTCTTCAAGGCTGTCAAATACAAATAGCCAAAACACTAAGAATGTAACATTTATATAATTCCTGATTGTGTCATGGTTCTTTTTGCTATAGGTAATATATTGTATATATGTGTAATAATATAAATGTATATGTAAAAATTAAAAATAATTTAAAAAATAAAAATTCTTGGCATGGGAAAAAAACTGATACCATTTTGAAGAGATCATTGAAGCAAATGCTTAAAATGTGCCACAGAATACTGGAAAAACTAGCCTCCAAAGGGAAATACTGTAAAATACATAACTATTACTATAGATCCTATAACTACAGATTCCACAGAAAAGCTTAACCACCTGTGGACACTGCAGTTAAAATCGTAGTAACTTAAGATGTTGTCAGGGAGGAAAGAACGTATTATATAGAGGCAGTGCTAGGTCATGTGCTTTAGACGGAAAATTATCTGGTTAGGTGCTGTGGTTGCAAGTCCAGGATACTAGATCTCCACTGTTTTGGGGGTATACACTTAGAATTTGTTACAGCAGGGAATATGTGTCTGGATCATACAGGGTGATTTCCCCTTCCTATATGCCTTAAATGAGAAAGAGTTGGTGGTGTGATGGCTTCTTGGATGCTCCGGAGGGAGGAGACCTTGCAGCAAAAGATCAAAGGTGAGTATGTGTTCACAGAGGCTGATAAGGAGGCTCAAAGTCATTAGTCCAATGGGAAGTTTGTCTCTTGAGTCAGAAGAATGACCACTAAGAGGGCCTTCATTTAAACCTGCTTAGAACAAGACACAAGAAAGAGAGTGGGCTGCAAATATGCCAGGCCCAAAGTGCACATAGCCATCCAGGAAAAAAAGATTTTTCCTGTTTCCCTTCATCTCTCTGCATGTCTCATACTGCTGAGGTAGAGAACAGCCACTGAAGAGTGGAATAATGTAGAAATGACCATTCTAACCTAGGATGTGAGAAGTCGTGCTGTTCAGTGAAAACTGAAGGGTGGTGTATTGGTTATTAGCTTGGGACACATGCTGTCCATTTGTGTATTATGGTTGGACTCTGTTGCAGAAACTGAGGCCAGGACCATCTTTGTCATTATTCCTATTAAAAGCTGAAAATTTTCTTCCCCTCTGCATGAAGTTGAAAGGAAAATTGAGAGACAAGTTATTTACCACATCTCACAGGCCATGCATTCAGTTTATCAGTAATGCATACTTACTATATGTATGTAATCCTCATTATAAACATTGTGGGTTTGCTTTTTAAGACATATGCAAGCAATTATGTATGGTTAATGTACATACCATAGTCAATATAATTGTACTCATCCATTTAGTACATAATCAGTTCTTAACAAGGAATGGATGGTTTTCACTCTACATAGAGACCATGAAACTGATACTTCACCTCTTTACCATGAGGCTCTGAACTCACCTGCGAGTTGACAGCTTTCCTTTTCAAAATGGTGTTGTCTTGTCCAGGGATGTAGAGATCTTTAGCAGATATGTGCACCCAGACATTGTACAAAAAGATGAAAATGGTTCCCAAGGATAAACAGAGCAGGTAGATAGGAAGGGAAAAGCTGGTTTTTCCTCATGACTCCCGTCTGTCTGCCCAGCTCTGCCCCTCGCTCTCTCATTCCTTAAAATGTTCAGTAAAGCATACTTCTCAAAAGAAATGGTTTCAAGGTACGTTGTTCAATTATGAAGTGGAGAAGAATATGTATATATTTAGTTACAGTAGAATGAAATGCGTAAAACACACACACACACATACACACACACAAAATCTCTTTCATGTGTCTACTGGCTTTGTCTCACCTGGCTCATTACTGTGGCCTTCTCTGAAGAAGTGTCAGGACCGATATAATCTTTGGAGTAAGGAAGACTCTTCTGGTCTAAGAAAGTTATTGAAAGAAGAAATGATGTCATGGTAGGCAGAGTCTATTCAATTTAAGTCTAAATCTCAAGAAGCATGCTCAGTAGATTGAGAGGAAAACTGAAAGTGGGAGTCTTAGAAAATAGCAAAGCTTCCAGGGGTGATTAACTAAGGGGGAAAGACCTGTCACAAATGTAATGAAAGGGGCACCTTTTAATAGGCTGGAGCTCTAAATGGAGCAAAATGAAAAGACGGGGAATGCTGCACTAAGACTGGCATCTCCCCACTCGCCTCCTTCCTGGCCACTATGCAGGGAGCAAAGTTCTTCGCCTGTGTCCTCATGCCAGTGAGACATTCTGATTCCCCCAAAGGCCTACGCATGGGCTAGCCAACCACGGATGGAAGCCAGGAGTCGAAACGGACCTCTCCCCCTTCCAGTTGGTGTAGTCAGGCATTTCAACACAGAGCACTAAAGCCTACCTACAAGGGCAGGCAAGGATGGGAGAAAAAGCAGAGGAACGCAATGAAGTGCTGGCCAGGGCAGCTAGCCATGGCCCCATCACATATATGTTATACAATGGAACTCTTCATACAGTCAGAAGCCACAGAGTGCAGCCACAGGGCCAACAGTGGCCTTGGAGACAATAGTCATTGACGCACAGAGTTCCACAGGGGCTGAGAAAACAAGCAAGGCTCTTAGGCACTTTAAAACCTCCCATACTGCAGGAAACCCTCCACCTTCACAGGCACACAGAGTGAAGTGGTCCAGATGAAGGGGCAAACTTGCGAGGAGTTAAAATATGTATTTTTCCCCCTCAGAGACAATGTTGTGGAATTACTCCTATGGGGAGTCTTCCCACTCCTTACTTTCACAGAGGTATAGAAACATGCAGCACTGGTTCTGAGTAAGCATTACATCATACATGCAAACCCTAATGAGCTCGTATGAAGCCAATTAATCAAAAGAACGTAAGGCTTACATTGGGCTAATTAACGTCAAAACAAATGTAAATCCTGAGAGCATGTCCTACACACAACAGCAGCCATGAGTGAAAGGTTTTACAGTTACCCCAGCATCAGCTCTGTAATATTTCAAATGGCTTTGCTCTCTCTAATAAAAGATAAATAACCAGGTTTTACTTTAAAGCTGTTATTTTATACTTAATGGCAAAACAATGCCCTGAAAACTAATGAATCAACTACATCAATGATCCACTTTGAAATATATATATCTATATCCACATTTTGAGCTAGCCACATTTTTCTCACCACACTAAATGAATTGAAGATTGTCTCCATAACTTAGACAGAGTCTGAATTGAGTTAAGAGCATAAAATCTGTTCCGCTCTCATTAGGGATGCCACAGCAGAGGGATATTCAGGTCATAGTGAACTATGGGTGAATTTTCCAGCAGGTTATAAATTGAACCCAGAGGCAGCTTTGTATGCTAGAGGAGCCATCTCTGCAGCACACCACACACAAACAATATGAGTTTTATAGGCTAATAGATCTTAATTGAACTTACTTGGTTTTGATTCCTCTTTGGTGAAAGGTTTAATGACTTAAGTCTTTATAAATATCAAGGGACATTGATTTTTAATTTGAAAAATGCTTCATTTAAATGATAATGGCTCACACAATTACAGAGTCAATAAATGATGGAGTTCTCTAGCTACCCAACTCTGCAGTAACCACCACACACAGATGTCCACATTTGCTCCTTAGATGCCATGGCCACCTCTAGAGAATGATCATTCCTTCTACTCATAATACTTCCATCACTCTCCTGCATAAATTATTTTTCATGTCTCTGTGATATATACATCATATTGCCATGTAATTTCCAGTGTCTTGTGCCCACATTTTAGTTTTCAGAGAGCTAGGAAAAGCGAAAGAGACAGTCAGTGTTCAACAAGCAGGTACACAGCAACACGGAAATTATGTGTGTGTGTATTATACCCAGGAAGAGAATGTACCTGGTTTTGTTTCCTCCTTAGTAAAAGATTAGTGACTTAGATCTTTACATATAAGCAAGACACATTGACCTTTAATCTAATGTCCTTCTAATCTAAGAACGGCATATAATGGATATTGAGTAAAAGCTGCTGGCGGTGGATATTTCAAGGCAAGGAATGGATGAATACCACTAAAAACCCTTGTTCTATGTATTCATAATGGAGGAATCATGAACCCTTTGCTTCTTCCCAGTCACCACTCACTTCACTGGAAACTACTTTCCATTGATTCCTTATATCTGGCAACGAGAAAACCAGTTTTATGATGTACAGCTTAGTAATATGAGTGGCAGCTCTACTTCTTGTTGTATGAGTTTCACAACAGAAGGAAAGGTGGACAATTATTGCCAGAGTTTCATTTGATGAATATTTTCACATTTAGTAAGTTCTACATGACATTAATTTTACATGTTTAATTAATCTTGTGATGCTAAAATTACATGCTACGTAATAAAACTGCCTAATCCATCTTTAACTCTTATTTGGCTATAAAATGTGTTACATATCCATTTTAAATTCTTTCCAGTCCAAGTTTTAACCACATAGTTTGCTTAATGACTATGATTGATAAACTAGTATTAACACTTTGAAACACATAAGCAATGATTAATTATTTTTTTCATTTAAAAAATGTATTTCATTTTGAGTAGAAAGAAATGCTATTTTGTAGTGTATAAGGTGCTTCTAAATTGGTCCATGTATTATTTTTCATTTGTGTCATGAACTATTCCTGTTCTCTGAATAATATTTGCTATATTAATTAATGAAGTCATTTTTATGATGGGCCAAATTCTCACCCTAGTCAATTGCCAGAATCCCATAGTTGAATTAGTGAGGTGGTATGATTTTCTAGGCTAGGCACTGAAAAGTAGAGGGAAGATAATTTCCTATAGGAACCTAAAATTGTTTCCTACCTTTGACATGAGAGGTGGGGACTATAAAATTACAAAACAAATGTAGAAGTAATTCAAGATGTTCTGCAGCATGGTAAATCAGAATCAAGCCGACCATGCAGCGAAGCTATTGACTCAGCAGAGCATTTGGGGCCATCTGGATCATCTTTAAACCCAACCAGGCAAAACAGTGAAATGCACACAGGCAGGACCAAAGCTGTGTGCATCAGTCTCCAAAGCTTACCTCAGCTCTATGCATGGCTCCACTGAGGGCAATGACATGAGAGACAAAGGCCTTAAGAAAGGACTGACTTTTCATTTTTAAAAGGTTTATTAAACAACAATAACAAACCTACCTCTTTAATATACATTAAAAGAAAATATAAATAACATAAATCAGAATGATATTCATTGTAATCCCACTAGTAGAAATGCCCACTGTTTTCATCTGTGCTTATTCCCCTGTATTTGTATATGCTTGTATATAGATGATATCATCCTGCAGTTGTTCTGCATAGCTTAATTTTCTTACCTAACAATGTCTGTCTCCATAGTTTTTCACTCTATAATGTTAAAGGGTTATGCACCCAACCATACTCATATATATTTAGCTCGTTTGGAATGCTTCCTCATGTAAATATAATTATTATGAATATTCTAGAATATAAAATCTAACTTCAATTTTGATGTTGGCTGTTTTCAAGCACAATCCTCCCTCTCCCCTCTCCTTCTTCCTCTTCCTCTCCCTTCCCCTCTACCTCTCTCTTCTATCTCTCCCTCTCTCTCTCCCTGTCTCTCTCTGTCTCTCTCCCTCTCTCTCCCTCTCGCTCTCCTCTCTCTTTCCCTGTCTCTGTCTCTCTCTCCTCTCTCTCTCCCTGTCTCTGTCTCTGTCTCTCTCTCTCTCTCTCTCTCTCTCTCTCTCTCTCTCTCTCTCTCTCTCTCTCTCTCTCTCTCTCTCTCTCTCCTCTCTCCATCTCTTGCTCTCTCACCACTCTGTCTCTGTCTATCTGTCTGTCTCTGTCTCTGTCTCTGTGTCTGTCTGTCTCTGTCTGTCTCTGTCTCTCTGTCTCTCTCTGTGTCTCTGTCTCTGTCTGTCTGTCTGTCTGTCTGTCTGTCTCTCTCTCTCTCTCTCTCTCTCTCTCTCTCTCTCTCTCTCTTTCCCTCTCTCTCCCTCTCGTTCTTTCACACTCTCTTTCCTCCAAATCAGGGAAAACCAATTAGGAAGTTTAAATGCTGCTTCTTTTGACTTCAAAGAAAAACTTCAGAAACTACACAAGGTTCAGGAGCCCTCACACTCTGCTCCCAAGCCCCAACCACAAAGCCACCTGTCCCTCCTTTTGTTTGGTCTATTCTATACAATCCTGTTATTTGAGTATTAAACTTTTTTCTACCTTCCTTGTACATGCCTGGAGGCATCTGTTTCAACATCAGAATCAATTTTGAGTGAAGGCTTAACTTGGCCCTCCAGGGGGGGGCAACCGCAGCATAATTGGCTATGTTAGTAGGATAGCCTGGCCCATGCTTCCACTGCCTGAGTTCCCTTCGCTGTTGCCCTTGGCTTGCTAACTGGCCCATCTGCCTGCTGTGAGCAGGCATGCACAGTGGGCTCCAAGCCATGGTTCTGTCTGCTGACAAGTTTGCATTTCAGCTGCCCTGTGCCCTGACGCAGTTGCAGAGACCTGCCAATATTTCGTTATAAATTTAATTTATCTAAGCCATATATTTCAGTAATTTGCATTTAGGATCAGAGGTATGAAATGGGGATATACCTTATATTTACCTTGGACTGCTTTTTAACCAGGGCCTTTTAACTAGGGCCTATCTGTGTGTCTCAGACCCCATTGTGTCTCTTGATTCTAGATAAAATGTAATTTAAGGTAGGCACATTGCATGACTGGTAAACTGGCCCTCTTTGGATTGGATTGATTTTTTTGGGGGGGGTGGGGTGGGGAAAAGAGGCAATATCCTGGAATCTATATCAATTGTGTGCATTCATGCACATTAGGCACCACCATTATCATCCCCAAAAACTACTCCACCTTGGAGAATTAATTCTTTAGTAACTCCTTCTCCTGCCTCCTGAAGTCAGTAGGGCAGCTACTATTGTGAGAGTTGGCAATGATTGTGTATGAGAACCTTCTCTCCTCAACTCCACTCTGAAAAACCAGGAGCTTCTGGCATATGAAATTTTTCTGAAGAGAAAGCCTTGAGCCCATGAACTGTCAAAGCCAAGTAAGTATTATGCCTTGGATTATGGGGGCAGAAATCCGATGGGCAAATGAGGGTCAAAGCCTCCTTTTTAAAGGTGGAAACAGCACTTTAAAACTAAATCTGGACAATCTAGTATATTCTACCTGTCTAATGCTTTTGTGGTATGCAACTGACAATATGGGGAGCTCTTCTTCATACACATTGGCCACATGGGAGGGCCTTATAAAACAAGGGAGGGATTAGCAAGGGAGGTAGTACAAGTCACAGGTGGGGGACTTCCCTATGTGCTATTGCTACCAGCTCTACACTGGGGCATCTCAGATAAAAGAAAAGATGTGGGGATCCGTCCATTTTCACAAATTGATCTGACTTAAGGCAACTGTCTCCACACTTGTGGATAACTATAGGAAATGCCATAGACCCTTTCTATGCATTTTTATAGACCCTTAAGCTATGTGTTCCAATCAATGATAGTAGAAGCAGTTACCCTTCCTAAGATCATCTATTAGACTAAGGAAGTCTGCAAATTATTTTCCTTGCTGATAACCAAAGCATAAATCAGACCACACATGTTGTTCCACATATAAACACAGTTCCAGACCTCATTAGAACTTAACCTGTCCTCTTCACCTCCAGATATTGTCCACAGGGACCAAGGTGTTCATTCGTTTCTCAACTGAGTCAGCACTAGGCCTGCCAAGAAGGCATTGAAAGGAACGTTCATTTTCTTCATTACACTCAGGGTTCAGGCCTCACAAGATGACATGCTGCCTTGCAAAAGACAAGATGGAGAGGGCAGGGAAAGGGCGGGGCATAGCACATTTCCCTCATTGATCAAATCTCAGGAGTGAGCTATAATATGGTCTGACTCTATTTTTTTATGTTGATCCAGGCATCTATCATGGCACACATAGATCTTGCTTCTTTTCCCCCCATAGCTGGGTGGACCTAGAGGAAAGCCTCTCAGTGTGGGAATGAAATTCAAACCATGCAAGTGGCTGATCCTGCTCAGAACACTCATCCTAAGCCCATGCCCTAACCAGAGCCATCACCTCTTTTCTCACTGAAGCTCGTGCAGACTAGCGGGACGTCTGCCCTCATCTCCTCTGTGGGTCCCATTATGTGAATTACAAACCTTTTCATACCTCGGTGTGTGTGGCTTCATCAGTCTCCACATCTGAAACTATTTTGGGTGAGGGGTTGATCCTAGCCCCAAGTGGCGACCACACAGCATATACTGCATCATTGGGCTCTTGTCTAATTACTTCCATAGGAAAAAATCCCAAAGGTAAAATACTTGTGGTTTATGATCTCGAACAGTTGATTCTTTACCTTGTGGTGTAAATCTGTTCCCTACAAATATCAAATAAGATCCTCTTCATCCTTGTCATTCTGACAGTTAATAAATAACAGCTTAATGATTCTTATGGATGTTAAACATATATTTTAATAATTTTTCTGTCATTTGCCAATATTTTACAGATGTCTAATTTATGTAATTTGTATTCATTTTGAAGTCTTTCTCCAGTTATTAACATTAAGGAAACTTCTGTATTAGTACTTGGTACAAATATAGATATATATAAAAAAACTTGTATGTGCCAAAGAAAAACACATTGCAAAATAAAAATACAAATAATATTATAAATATATAGTTTGCCAATTACATTACCTTATTATATGACATATTGTAATAGAGTGGATATAATATTTTATATTAATTAAAAATGAATTATAAAATATGTTAAATATGAATAAATGACATTAAATTAATTAAATAATATCACTCAGGTGGTGTACTTCTAATTGGAGACTTCTATAGTTAATTATAGCAATTTGGGACTTTTGTTGTTGTTACTGTTGTTTTGAGACAGTCTCAGGTAGATGAGGGTAGTCTTACCTTCATTATATATCTGAAGATGACTTCTAAGTCTTGATCTTTTTGCTTTCACTTCTCATGCACTTAAATGCACCACCATGCCTGGCTCAAGTTGCACAAAATTTAACTTTCTACTGTATAATGAGGAATAGATGAGCATGTTTGAGTTATCTATTGTTGCTACCAATTTTAGGTATTTTTGCATAAATTACATATTATATAAAAGGAGTCATTGATTATGGTATCAGGATTCTTACTGGCAACACTCAAAGTTCCTGAGAAGAGACTTGATACCCTATGAGCATATAGAGAGGGAGGTAATCCCTCTGAGGAACAGTCATAGGGGAGGGGAATAAGGGGAAAATGGGAGGGAGGGGAGAATGGGAGGATACAAGGGATGGGATAACCATAGAGATGTAACAAGAATAAATTAATTTAAAAAAAATCAAGTAGGAGTGTAAAAAAAAAAAAAAATTTGGTCTGGGCAAAATTGACACATCAAAGTTCCTGATCTAGTAAATTCTAGAACGATGACACGATCTCTTATCCTTCTCCCAGCTTATAGTCCAAATATCAGTATGGATACTCTTACAAAATTTTAAATTAGATCATGCTCCTCTGCCTTTCACAATGTTTAGATGTTTCTCATATCACTAGAGCAGTGGATCATAATTGAAGGTGATCTGCCCATGTAGGAGACACTTGAAAGCGTACTTAATTTGTCACTGGAGAAGCATGCGTACAACCGAATGGACAGACGTTAAATGCACTCACTACTGAATACCCAACGGACCAATACCACATGTCATTCCCAAACAGCCCTGCAATTGGAGGTCAGTAGCACCCTGGTTTGGAAATCCTGAGGGGAATAACCACAGTCCTTGTACTCAGTGTAAACCTGGCAGTGTCTGCTTCTTACCCAATACCAGTTATCATGAGCCTACCTTCACCCTCTTCCTCCTCTCTAGCCATAGAGGCCTCATAAGATTCTGTCCCACTGTCGTTAGGAAGGCTGCGTTGCCAGGACCTTCACATCCTTGTTTCCTCGAAAACTCCATCACATTCCTCAGAAGAGTATTCTTTCCTTCGAGATGTTCCTATTCAGAGGCCGTCTCCTCAATGAACCCTTTGGACCTCTTAAACTCTTTTTTTCTTTTTTTGGAACGTTGTTCAGACATTCTTTTTTGAAAATGGATTGCAGCCTGCAGGCTGTAGTGGATGCACATTGGTTGTAAGGTCTGTGTGGTGACCTTCCTCTTTTCACTTTTACCTGGGTATATTCAGGTGAGTGATGAGTCAGGCTTATTATTATCCATATAAACATAGGCACAGACCCAAGCAGGTTATAAGATTATTATTGTCAATTCAGAAATTTTCATTGATGTACAACATTTGTATGCATTAATGACATAAAATGCAATGTTTCAAATTATATGGACCTGAACAATATGAGTCAGGAAGTTAGTATAATCTTTATTAAACTCTTTAAACTCAATATTATTCATGTCTAATGCTTCCTTCAGCCCCATTTTGTTTAACACACACAGTGTTGACTATCTTCCTCTCTAGTTTGAGTGTCATCTCTGGAAAGACAGATTTTCCTGACAGCCTAGTACCCCACAGCTAGGGTACCCAGATACCCTGTAAATAGCTGTATGGTAGAAATAGCCTCTCCATTCCTCGTTTCATAGCTGTGAGGGGGAGTTTTCTTTCCTAGTGTCAGTTTAGGTAAAAAGAAAATGTTGATGAATTATCGTATTCATTAACTACGATCCTAATTTTGCTTCAATTATTTGTCTTTGTCAGATGAAATTTCTTCTGGCTTTAGGAATTTATATGTTAAACATTTATGCAAAAGATTGGAGCTAGAAAATAAGAAAACTAATAGGGTAAGCAAGACCTTCCTCAATATTGTCTGAGAATTCTTTAGATTTTCTATTCATTTCCTAAGAACATGTGAGTATAAAATAACTGCTGTACTCTGAAGAAAACTGTTTTTCACTAATCTACTTCCTTTTCCTGGACTCTAGGCTGACACCTAACAACAGCATCCTGAGAAATCTGAAATGACAACCCAGCTGTGATGCACAGCTCTTCACTCATGGAAACTCGGCAAGAACAAGTGCTCAGCACTCTAAGCTACTGAGCTCTGTGACAACTGCTTGCATACCAGCGGGAAGCCACTGTGCCTGCCTGCCTTGAGAAAGGTAAGAAGTTTACTGCTATATTTTCCTTGGCTGGTGCCATAGTTTGAGGAGGACTAGAGGGCCCAGACCCGCCTGTATTTTTCCAGGACCCACTGGATCCCTCTATTTCCTCATTCTTCCAGGCTTCTCACCCCTAAAGTCTCAATAGGATTTTCTCCCCTCTGACCCACTTTCTTGGTAGGTAAAGTTTATCATGGGGGCGTACCCCTTGGCCTAGTGTCTCGATATAAGTGAGTATATACCATTTGACTCTTTTTGCTTCTGGGTGAACTCACTCATTATGATAATTTCTAGTTCAATCCATTTGTCCTCAAATTTCGGAAATTCCTTGTTTTTAATAGCTGAGTAGTATTCCATAGTGTAAATATACCACAGTTTCTTTATCCATTCTTCTACTGATGGACACATACCCCTACCCAGTCTAGCCGATGGACAGGACATTCTCCACCGTTAAGTGGAGAAGGGGATCTGACTTTCACACAAACTCTGGTGCTCCATATCGGACCATGTCCCTTGGATGGGGAGGCCTGGTGGCACTCAGAGGAAAGATAATAAGTCACCAAGAAGAGACTTGATACCCTAGGAGCATATACAGGGGGAGGAGGTCCCCTTCAGTCACAGACATAGGGGAAGGGAGTAGAGGGGGAAACGGGAGGGAGGAAAGAAAGGGAGGATACAAGGGATGGGCTAACAATTGAGATGTAATATGAATAAATTAATAAATAAATTATTTAATTAAAAAAATAAAAAAAATAAAAATAAATAAAAATAAATAAAAAATAAAAAAGAGAAAGGTAAGAAGATTTAAACTACTTGCAATTACTGGGGAGTCATTTAAGCATTAATTTCCTAAAAAAAACAAAACCTTATTTTTAACTCCTTAAACATGATATGAACACATGTCCCATAAGTTACTGCAAACTCCTACTTGCAAGAAAATGCATGCATGCACAATTTATTATTGTAATTCAGAGCACATTTGGTGGCTGTTCAACATCAAAGTGTATTTTGTTTTTCAATTTCCAACTGTATGTTTACTGGCTCAGAGGATTAGGTCCCATTGCTGGTTCTGTAGAAACAATTATACCCTCCTCCTTAATTGTGTTCATTTCCAGCCCTTCTGCTTCCAAGAACGTAGTACTATACAAATGAATATTCTAATGTCTCCTGTTTTCTGAACAGCAAACACAGCTTGTATGCTATAACTGGACTGAAAAGTTTAGCTTGTTTCTTTAACAGACTTGACACAAAAAAGTGAGAGAGTTCAGATAACAATATTTCAACAAAGAGGATATGTGCATAAGAATAGTTTGAGCTGTTTTTTTCTTTTTAAATTTTCATGTAGGGGTTATTACAAAATTACAACCTTTCTCCCTTCCCCCTTCTTTGCCCAAACCTTCAAATATGACCCTGTTTTCTCTCCTTCTAATTTATGGCCTCCTTTTTCACTAATCGTTTTTGTATGTACATATGTAGACACATATACATTCCTAAACATATCCTGTCAGTACATATACTGTTACCTGCTTGCGTGCTTTCAGGACTGGCCATTTGGCACAACGAGTTCTTAAGCTCTTCCCTTAGGAAGATCTCCTCTACCCCTCTCAGCTTCCCTTAGTTGCCTATGTGTAGGGTTGTGGCTGCCTTGGCTTTTTCTCATCCACTCTGGCATGCCCGTTGGTATCATCTTTATTCCACTGATGTTTGGGCAGCCATGTTGGTGAGACTTCATGGGTGTATCTTCTGACATTACTAGATAACACAGTTCCATACAAACTCCCTGATCCTCTGTCTCTTAAGATTGTTCTGCCACCTCTTCTACAATATTCCCTGAGCCTTGTGTGGGGGAGTATTTTGTAGATGTATCCATTTGGACTGGGCTCCATAGCTGTATTTTCACTGGCTGTGGTCTTCCGTTGTGGTCTTCATCTGTTGCAAAGAAAAGCTTCCTTAATGAGACAAAACATTGCTTACTACACAGTACTAGTGAATTCATGGTTATTGGAAGAGAATATACAACCATTAATTTACTAAACTAGTACAGTCATTTCACCAAATATATCCAACTTAAATGTAATAAAATCCTAAGACAGGGTACAAAGGGCATGGCACAAAGCTATCTAAATCTTTTGGCATATCAGTCTGCCATAGAAAAACCCATTCTCCAGGAGAATTATCCTATATGGCTCTCAGAATACAATGTTGGAACATCTTTAATCCAAATATATGCTGCCTTGTATATTCCTCCACTCCTGAAGTGAAGTATCAGTGCAAACAAGCCAAGCTTTGCCAGAAGTTGCAGCAACTACCAGCAGCCCTGGGAGTATACAGAAGTCAACCTGTTCAACTTGACCATTACACAGTCTTCTGATGCTTCTCAAAGGCACATGACTTGGGCCAGTCACTTCCCTTTACAGAACACATTTATCCTGTGAAATTATAAAACTATCTTAATCCTCTGTAAAAATGGGGTAACTAATTAAACACTATCTGCTAAAGAATTTAGTTATTCTCTTATGAATAATAACCTGTAGAATATTTCCTCCTACTGTTTTATTATTAGACAGTTAGTGGTTTCAGGAAACACTGTCTCAAAGCCTCATTGTTCCAAAGATTTCCAATGGTAGCATAAAATACTTTATTTTGGTCTTTGGTATAAAAATAATGTTTCCCATTGTTCACCTGGAAAGACCCTATGCATAATAGATCCTCCTCTCCTTAGAAACAGATCACTTCTAAATCTTAAAGATAACAAGTCATTATTTGGACAGAATTTTTATAAAAATGCTTAAGGGTCAACAGATTTTATTAAATAGTACTTTTATTGGCAGATTGGAGGTGTCCTTTAGGCCTCCAAGTCAGCAGGCTTTTATTTCAATGGGCCTGTGAGTTCCCATTTGAGAGAATGCCAACATATTGCCCATTCAAGCTCTGATACTCTGTGTGATCATTAAATTCAGTGTGGACTCCTCGCAGCCCTTACAGGCTGTGAAAATATTTCACAGGTGACCAAAATCTCCACCAAGTACACAACTTCACTTGCTCCATTAAAGTTTAAGTTGAGACCTCACTTTTTTCTTTCTGGCGGAGATTACTTTTAGAGACATTTTAAGTTCAAATGTAGAGCATACTGAAATAATAGAATCCCTAGGTGTCCCCTATCTTCTGTTACCATGAAAAAAACACATAGTCTTTTTCAATGTCAACACCTTACACCAAAGGATGTTTTTGTTTCATTTCATGAACCTACAAGGACACTCTACTATTGCCTAAAATCTGTAATTTGTACTGAGAATCATTCTTGACTTTGTACACTCCATGTGTTTAGATAAATGGATAATTGCATACACCCACCATTATGGTTAAATAGAATAGTTTAAGTGCCATAGAATGCTTTAGAAAACATGCCTGTTCATCCTCACTAACCCTTAGCAACCACAGATCCATTCCTAGTATCTAGAGCTTTTCTTCTCAGTCTTCACAGCTTGGCTGCATTCACCTAAAAATGTACTCAGATTCCCCCATATCCTTTCTCGGCCATACAGCTTGGTCCTTTTAATGCAAAGTAATACTCTACAGTCTATAACCATTTCAGCATTCACTTATGAAAGGACCCTGTCTGTAATTCCTGTATTTGTTTAATTAAAAATAAATCAGTTATAGAAGTTATGTGCAGATGGGTCTTCATGCAGACATAAGTTTTCAACTCATTGCATAAATAACAATGTACAAATTGAAAAATCTGTCAGCCTATGTTAAGAAACTGCCCTCTTGTCTTCCAAAATAGCTCTTGTTTCCTTTTATCCCAGAGGGAAACTATCTTGGGGTCCCAAATTTCTTCTGTTCTTCACATCATCCCCTTCCACAGGGCACCACTGAAGAGAGCCAAACCTTTCTCTGGAACAGCTCCTTTTTTCTTTCTGCCTGTGTGTAGGCAGGCCTTCTGCAAAGCAGGCCATCTCTGAGCAGCACAACGCTAATCAGGTGGTCCAAAATCACATCCAGAAACACCCAACATCTGTTTCACATCAAGACGAGGCCGTGTGCCAACTGCAACTCAGTCAACATGTTGTATTGGCAACAGTTTCTGCTCTACACAGGCCAAATTTGAGGACTAAGACAAGAATTCAGAAGCAATTTGCATATTTTGGGCTGCCAGGTTTATCTTCCTTCAAACTATTCTGAATTTTCTCAGTTCAAGGAATACCTTGCTGTCATCAGTTAAATTGAAGTTCTGGTCAGGAGATAATCTCCAGTTCATGATCCGTGAGCTCAAACATCAATGTATGTGAATCCTTTAGTGAATAAATGAATGGAAGGACAGAAATGTTCTTCATTGCCCCGTCTAACATACAGGCTTAGGTATATCTCTTTGAAGAAATATTGGGGTCTGAGTATATGTACATGCATACATACCCTCTTTAGTATCCCAAGAGTCATCATTAATTCTGTTAGTCTCAAAACAACAACAAAATAATAAATGATTTTTTACTCAGCCCTATTCAAGATTTTCCTAAAGATATATCATTGCCAGAAAATGTCAAAATATCCATCCCATAGTCTAAAAAGTGAAAGTGGTGAATCTAGAAATAAGTAACAAAATGCATAGAATAATATCTACATAATGTATGGTTGAAGTGCTAAATAGGATACTCTGGTGGAAATTTAGATTAGTCAATTTTACCCTGTGTGGGTAGTGGCCTTGACTGTAAAAATGTAGCGTACAATTCGATTTTATTAAAATCATGTAAGGATTTCCTGCTGGTGTATGTTTTAAAACACCCTGTTGGAATCCCACTAGTGAATCCTGCATTTGTGCTGTCAGTGTGGGTGTCCACCAGCACACAGGGCAGAGTCAAGCTGAGTCGTAGGGAGAGTTTGACAGTGGTTGGCTAAGCAATATTCATGGAAAAATTGGGCAGTGAGTCTACAGCCATCATCACTCCCAAAATGAAGAACTACAGAACAGTTGGGGTACTAGACTCCAGAGAGAGAGTTTGTATAAAAGGTCTTCTGGAAGACATATTCAACACATGCAGTCCTCTGGAACAACAGGGAGTAGAGTGAATGAAGCCCAAATGCACTCTTTTCTCAACTTCCATGTTGTGGTTCTGCATGCCCAAAGAGAGCCATGGACTGTGATGTATGACTCAGCCCAAATGCACACTTGTTTTACTTGAGCTGACATCAGTACAAGCTCTGGTTCTCATCAGCATGATCAAAGCTTGTCTCTCTAATCCTCAGTTGCTTAACTCACCTTTCAGTTTAATCACAAAGAAAGTACCTTTCAATCGTAAAGCTTTTGATAAAAGCCCGTGAAACATTTGTTAAAGGGAGTTACTGTCATTCACCTAAAAAAAAAAAATTGTTAGTAATCAGAGGTAAAATTTATGCTCAGCTGAAAAATGTAGTCTCCAGTATTAGGCTGACAATCAGACCAGCCCTATGTTGGTGGACTCATTCTTCTTATGGTATCTTAAGCATAGAATGACCCAGTTTGCCTCATCCCTTAGCTATGGAAAGGAAAACGTAAGATCAACTCTGACACATTAATCAAATCTATCATAGAATTAGTATACTTTTTCATGCAATGTTTCTCTCTTAAGAGACACATGGAGAACTTTCTTGCCCTTTATAGTTATGACCACATTTATTAGGCCTTGAATTCAGAAAAATCCTAAAACATCAAACCTTTACATACTAAACAGTTTTATTTAAAATCTTCCAAATAAAAGTAACTTCAGACCTTTGCCACAAGTACAGTAATTACCTGGTATCAGTCAAACAATAAAAAGACATTTGTTTGAGATTACATTTAAGTAGAAAAAAAAAGCCATACAAAAATCTTATCAAATCATCCAATAAAGACTAATAAAAATGACAAAGAAGACTAATAAAATAGTTATTAAGAGGAAGAACTATAGAAAAAATGATAAGGACATCTGAAAAAGTTATGATAAATCATATTGTAATCTACTTACCTGGTAAAACTATAATAAACATATTTGTATAAATATTCACATATAACGTAAATGAAATTTTCTCATCTGTGCTGATGAGGCTCACTCTAAGTACCAAAGATCACATAACAAAAATCCAGGTAGGCAGAAAACGCATTTTTTTAGTTATTTGTCAGGATTGTCCAAGATTTACAAGGCATACAGGCTGTTGGTGTATGATATCAGAAGGCACCGTGAAAGTTTGCAAAGGAGGGAAGCAACCAACAATTCTACCCAGCCATAATGCCTATCAACTACAATAAAGACCAACACGGCACAGTAATCATATGAGTGCAGTTGTAGCATACATTCCATGGCAGCAACCAAAAACTTTGTAATCAGACTTAAGAGCTGTTCAACAAGAGAAGTCATGTCCAGAACTGGAAATCTATAGAACTACACTAAACTAGGAAGTCAGGATCTTAGAAAAAGATCTCTAATAACCACTAATTAAAATAACATAATCCCTGACAACATTTTATAGACATTTGTTTGTATACCCACAAATAAGTGTAGTTCTCATACTTCATCAACTAAGATTCTCTTTTCAACAGGAGAAGACCATACTGAAAACCACAATAAATAAAATAAAATGTTGTAGAGCCCCGCCCCAAGGAATACATCTACATAACAACTTCCACACCTAAGGAATATTAGTGGATATGGGGTGGAATATTTGTAAGAGCCAGTAGAAGAGAAGGTTTACTTTAAGACTGTGTCTCCTAGTAATGTCAGAAGAGTCTCACCACCACGACTGCCTAGCCATGAGCTGAAGATGGACAAGAAAAATTTAAAATAGTTATTACAGAAACCAAAAGGACTAACGGAAAAGATGGAAGATTTTACATGGATCAAAATTTAAAGCACACAAATTTTGACTGTAATCATCTTACTGATATTTTTATAAACAGTACAGATACACATACTAATACAAGCATTCATAATATATATTGTATGTATAATTTTAAGCATCATGAACAACTTAATTATTGCTTAATTTCATCAGAGGTATCAGATGTGCAAGAAAAATAAACATGTCAAATTGGACAAGGAAAGTTCATGAATCCACAAGCCTGAACAAAAAAGTACAAACAACTAAAGAGTACTGAAAGTGGAGGAAATAGTCTTCCCTAGGGAAGAGCAGATTAAATGATATTAACTGGACACATTAGTTCCATGGCTTCATCATATTGTCAGCCGCGTATAAACATCCTACTCTGATTGTGCCCACTGTCTGTCTCTCTTGATCGTCTCATCTTATGCTTGCACTTTTCCTCACAAAAGACGAGTGCCTCCTATGGAATACTACTCAGCTATGAAAAACAAGGAATTTCCAAAATTTGTGGATAAATGGATTGAGCTAGAAATGATCATAATGAGCGAGTTAACCCAGAAGCAGAAAGACTCAAATGGTATATACTCACTTATATCTGCATACTAGCCCAAGGGGCATGTCCCACGAAAGCCTTCCCTTACCAGGAAACTGGGACAGAAGGGAGGACATTCTATTGGGACTCTAGATGAGAGAACCATGTGAGAATAGCAAAGTAGAAGGATCCAGAGAGTCCTAAAAACCTACAAGTAGAACATTATGATAGGCAGATTTGGGCCCAGGGGTCCCGCTCAAACCAGCCAAGGACAATACAGGTGGTAAACTTTAAATCCCTACCCAGATCTAGCCAATGGACAGGACATTCTCCACAGTTGAGTGGAGAGTGGGATATGACTTTCTCACGTACTCTGGTGCCTCACATTTGACCATGTCCCCTGGATGGGGAGACCTGTTTGCACTCAGAGGAAGGACAGCAGGTTACCAAGAAGAGACTTGATACCCTATGAGCATATACAGGGGGAGGTAATCCCTCTGAGGAACAGTCATAGGGGAGGGGAATAAGGGGAAAATGGGAGGGAGGGAAGAATGGGAGGATACAAGGGATGGGATAACCATTGAGATGTAACAAGAATAAATTAATTAAAAAAAAAAAAGACGAGTGTCTCATGATGCATACTTCCTCCATATGCAGACACAAAACACTGACTCTGAGCGTCTTAGGGAAGGGGATGGAGGTTAAAAGAGGGGTAGACTTCTTGTACATGGCTTCTTTTTGTAAACTCATGCACCAATAAGGAATGTGGGTAGAAGCATGCGTCCAGAGGCAGGGTGCTCAGGCTGCCAGAGTGTGGGTGGGACATTGTTAGCCTCATAACATCAGAAGCTAAACGTAACTTCCTGGACATGAGATCTGACTATCTGTTAATCTAGAACTCCTTAAAAAGCCTCATGCATCACAGCAGATAATCAGATAAGTGTGGCTGAAATTAAGTGCCTTGCTCTTAACTTTCATTTTCGAATTCTAACGTTATATCTTTTTCGGTGTAACTGCTACATAACTGTCTTAGTTTGCTTTCCGTTGCTGTGATAAAATGCTGTCTAAAATCAGCCGCGAGATGAAAAGCTGTAGCTGGCCTCATGGATCCAGTCCTTTATCCACGGAAAGAAGCCAGAGGATCTCTAGACTGAAACACGGAGGAAGGTGACTGAAGGAGAGACCGTGGAGGAACTCTCCTTAACAGCTTGCTCGCCCAGGTTTGCTTGCTCAGCTTACTTTCTTATACAACTGATCACCACCTCCCCAAGGCTGGCACCACTGATGGCGAGCAGAGTCCTGCACTTAAACCGGTAATCAAGAAGCTGCCTCCATAGGACAATCTGAGGGAGGCAATTCCTCAAGGATGGCTCCTGCTTCTTGGGTGACTCCAGTTTGGGCCAAATTGACAAAATTTACCTAGCTGAATAGCCAACAGAAAGGAACATACTCCTATTGCTTTCTTTCTTTCTTTCTTTCTTTCTTTCTTTCTTTCTTTCTTTCTTTTTTATTTTTTTAATACCTGTATAATATGACTGAGCAAGTCATTGCAGGCCAGCCAGTTTTAGAATATTTTCTACTAGTTCTTACTTATGCATTGTATCCACCCCCACACCTCCCACATCTCCTACCCTGACCCCACCCCAACCCACACGCACCATGCTCATTTTCTAAACTCAGGACAGAGCTTCCTAAGTTCATAGGAGGGATCAGCCAGTGGTGAAAGCTCAGTTAAGTGCCTCTGCTTTGAAGTCACTGAGGCCAACTTTCCCTCCTCTAGCATCCTGTTTTCCTGATCCTGTTCAAGCTGCTGCAACCCTTTCAAAGTAGACTGTATGAAACGTGAGTGTGCATCCTTCCTTCCTTCCCTCAGACCTTAGAACTCCAACCCTATACCTGACTGCTGGGAACTATGTTAAAAATCATTCATATTCTCTGCATCTATATTTTATACTCACACATGAATCTCAAAAATAGACTCTCTCTCTCTCTCTCTCTCTCTCTCTCTCTCTCTCTCTCTCTCTC
>OU015748.1:71617127-71696501 GCA_907169655.1 Acomys percivali | reverse complement strand
CTCTCTCTCTCTCTCTCTCTCTCTCTCTCTCTCTCTCTCTCTCTCTCATACACACCGCACACACACACACACACACACGCACACAACTGATGCTTCCAATATTACATTCCATATCATTTAATAATAACAATTTTATCTTGTACAGTCTTTTATTCATTTTTCTTCAAATTTTATTAGTTTTGGACTTATTAATCTGACTATTTTTAAGCATTTTTAGACCTAATCTCTGCATTTCACTTCTTCAATAAAACATATTTAGTGTAGCAATTTAGATTCCTTACTTATTGCCATACACACAACTGTTTAATTCTTTCTATGTTGTTGTTTTTCTTTTCTCTTACTTTTGATGTCCAGCTATCCTGATTTTCCCTGATGCTAATTTAAAATTCTGCAACCTTTTGTCTTTTCCAGTACTGTAATGTCAATAATTTATATCTTTATATGATACAAAATTAAGAAACATTTCTCTACTAGGATGTGATTTTTTTTCCTCTACAGTTTTCTTTCCCAAGAAGGCCTCCTATTTTTCCACCACACATGCGCTTTACAACTTCTCTCCATTCATTGCCCACTATGCTGAAGCTCTGCTTCTCAGACAGGAGTTAACAACTACAGGCGTCTCTTCCTGTGTGCCTCTGCTCTTCCTGCAGCCTGTCTTCACTGGATGACTTATTCTTTCCTTGTTACTTTATTATTATTGACTTGTTTTCACTGTTTAGCTCTATTTACATTTAGATATGTGGTAAAGCTTATTGCCTGTTTTTCCCTCTATCATCACTGTTTCTCCTAGTGTCAAGTGTTGGTGATGTTTAATCCCACAAGTAACTTTTCTGCTGAACACTAGTCTCTGACATAATCTATGTATCCTAGCAGAGCCACAGAAATATTCCTTTCATTTTGTATTTTGGCAGATGAATTCTGTCAGCCTCCTCAGGTCAGGGTTCTCTTCACCCTGTTTTCCACAGCAGCAGTCAACTACCCCCTGAGTATAGAATCCAAGCCTCCTTCCCACCCCCCCCAAATACGCAATTTACTTTTAATCTGGAAATCTGCAATATTATCTTGCATGTTTCGTCTTCTCAAATATTTTCTGAACCTGTCTGTAAAACTTACTTTTTCCTTTTCACATTTTCCTAATTACTTATGATTATTCCAAGCTAAATCATTTTCTATTTTAAAATTATCATTGTTCACTCGTATCTGCTCTCAACATGTTGCTACACACTCCATTATTCCTTTCTGAAATGGTATCTTACTCTTTAGCCCACGCTGATCTGAAATTCACCATGTAGCTCTGACTGTTCTCAGACTCACAGCAACCCTCTTGCCTCAGCCCTCTGAGTACTGAGGTTATTTGTACAAGCCACCACACCCAGCGTTATCTAGTTCTTTCGAGAGAGGCATGTACTAAGTGTTTCCATGTCCTGTCAGATTCTCATATGTGCGGAGCTGCAACTAGACATCAGGGGCTCTTCCAGGTACAAGATCCAACACTTTGTGTTTAAAAGCAAGTGGTTTTAGTACTCCACTTTTTCCAATAGATAGGTCAACCATACAAAAATAAATAAATAAACAAAGAAACATCAGAATTAATTCACATGATACATCGTATAGGCTTAATGGCTACCTATAGATTTTATTCCACCCAAACACCCAAGAATAAACATTTTACTCAAGTCTCCTAAAACTGGAGTTACAAATGGTTGTGAGCGACCACGTAGATCAAACCCAGGTCCTCTGGAAGAGCAGCCAGTGCTCTTAAACGGTGAGTCATCTCTCCAGCCTTTCGAGTGGATAATTAAAATTAATCATTAGACATGCTTTTGCTAAAAATGCTTTAAATAAATTTATAGTTATAATAAATTACAAATATAATGCAAAAAAAAAAAACAAGTGAAGCCCTCTGCTCTGATTATACCAGCTGTCTTCATTTTCTTATCTCTATTCCCTGTTCCTTCCACTGAAATTTGCTTCGTGCCTGCAGTCATCTGGGCTGCTCTAGCACATATCATGAGTGAACCTCACCCCTGAAACCATGCTGACCACAGTTGTCCATGCTTGTTGTCTTTTTTATTGAACTCGTCCCATTTTTATAACTTTAAAGTATACCACAAAAAGTTACAATGTATGAAGTGAAACCATCGCTGTAGTCATGCAGATTACTCATTTGCTAACTTTCACTGTACTTTTATTGTAGTAAGATCAACTAATATATGCTGAATTATGAGATATGATGACATGTGTTCATTCTAAATATCTTTCATTTAGTTTTTAATATTTTAATTAAAATGTAATTACATCATATCCTCCCTTTCCTTCCTCTGCTCCCTTACATGCCTCCCTTACTCCCTCTCAAATCCATGACCTTTTCTATTATTAACTTTACATATACAAATATATGTATGTATATATATTCAATTTAGTCCATTTAGTGTTGCTTATGTGAATATGATTTCAGGCTGGACCACTTTGTATTGGATAACCAATTCCATTTTTATCAGTTAGGATGTAGTCTGTTTCCAACAAAGTAAAACTCATCTAAATTGGCCTACATACAAATGATATACAAGCTAAAGCAGCTAGGATTTTCAGTGAAGGCTGACTTTAGATTTTATTTGACCAGGCAGCTCATCAAGAACCATTTGTTTCCCCTTCACTTCTGCATCTCTGCTGTCAGTTTCATCTCACATTGTAACATTACCTACTGCACCTTTCTGACTATAAAGATTGTCCTTCAGCAAACTTCCCATCATGCCTAATTATATGTAATTAGGTCTTTGCCCCTTCCTAAATAAACCCTGTCATCTTGAAAATGCCACATTCTGATTACACTGGGCCTTGAACCAATCCTTGCTACAGTAGTATAAGGTTACCTTCCATTATCATCCTGCCTCATGCCTGCAGCTGGGCTTGAATAAGCTTCACAGAAAACATGTCAGAGACATGATGGGAAAATGAACAGAGACCCCAAGAAGAGTCAAAGAGGAGGCCAGACATCTCTGGTTAATATAGACTAATGACAGTCATGAGTTCTCTTCGTTTCATCACTGACCATGAATCCAACTCTAGCTTTCTACAATTTCATGTATAGTAATTTGGAGTATTTCAGTCCACTATCCCAAATCTTTAATTTGCAGCTTTGTGATGAGCACTCCAACATTTATACTTGCAGCCTTGATTTTCTCTCGGCTGCCCAAACTTCTATTTCTAACTGTGAGATAATTATCTTGGATCAGCCTTATGGCACTCTTAGATCAACTAGGTTCTGCAGAAATGTTGTCAGGAACCAAAGACAATAACTTCAATCTTTTCTGCTTGTAGTTTGTTTTTTATTGTTGTTATTGTTTGTTTGTTTGTTTTTCTGCAAACTTGAAAACCTTCTTAGTATCCTGGGCAAATATTGGGAGATTCTTTATCAGCACACGTCCAGTCCTCAAGGTACCTGAGAATTTTGCCAAGGAAAACTAAATGTCAACTACTTGATTCTAATGACTGTTTTGCCCTAAAAGTCTATCCACTTTCACAATAGGAAGTCAGCAAGGTAGGCAGCTTAGCAGTGTGGTAAAGTACACCATCTTGCTGGATGGTTAGTCTTCCCTGGAGTTTTTTGGCCACAGTTAACCAACTACAAATAGCATACCTCTCCAAGTCTTTTGATCACTGTTCATTATTTATGCCTAGAATATTCTTTCCCTTTGTACTCTATCTTTCTTTATTCATCTCCAGTCTGATAGAGTTACTATGTTTCCAAACCTTTACAATATAGAAACCATGTGCTCATCCCCAGATATACTGCACCACATTTAGTCAGTTATTCAGTTCTGTCTCCTTCCACAGTAAATAGCAGTGTCATTGTGGAGTAAGTAATGGTACACTAAATATTTCTATGAACAGAAGGTAGAATGTGTTGCACAGTAAACACTAATTCCAGGGTCTGTCTCACACAGCATTTGCTTCAGCTTTCAGTGGTCAGAGGTTTGATGACGAAAATGGGAATCGCCCAAGAATAAAAACAAGGATCTGAAACTCAATTCTTCTGTTAATCATAATGTGTACTATAGACCTCAGACTAGAAAAATCCTCTTCCTTTCCAGGTTCAATATCAATGATTTACAATTATAGATGATTATAATCAGTAAGAATTTGTAGGTTGGCTGTGGAGCATTATGGGTGCAGTTCAATGAAAATGTTACCAGTCAAATGAAGCGTATTACATTGGTAATACGTATCCGGTTTCATGTACCTCACATGGTTCTTCACAGACACTAAATTAGACACAAAATCCGCAAGAGGATAGCAGATATCTTTCTGCCCCATTTAACAAACACAACTTTTTCTTGTTTCTTGGAGATTGAACTCTTGTTTCAGCTTCCTCGTGCCTATCAATCAGCTTGAGATGACACTTGCAGTTGTGTTTCTTTCATGAAGATAGAAACCCTGGCATTGGTAGCAGACACTCGTCTGAAAGCTCCGTTATAAATTACCTTTGTCAGCCTATGGAGAAAGCTAAAGGCATGTTGCAATCGTATTTGATTAAATCAGAAGATACGCCAGCCAGCCAAAGAATGGAAAACCCTTTTCATTTACATGCTCCATTAACCACACTTGACTGAAAAAAAAATCAATCTTAGTGTAATTCTTTACCTATGTGCCTCTAATTGCCACTTACAAATTCTTTCCCTCAATCACGTCATGGCTCATAAATCAGGAAGCAAATGTATGTGTGGCTAAGTTGCTGTGCTTTACTTAGCATGATATGCTTCTATTCCACTATTATTCCAAGGAGCAATAGTGTATCAGGTCACCATGGAAACCAGGGCACATCCAGGTGAAAAGTGTCTCTCACACAATATGCATGGGACTACAGAGCTCTGTGCTCCACCAATGTCAAAAGACTGTACTTTTGGCAAAATCCTCAGACTCGGCCTATCACTCACTTCAAACAACTATTAGTCCATTCTACACTCTCTGAAATTTAATTGGCACTGTCCCCCAAGCCCCAAATGAAAAATTGTAAGATGATCATATTATCCACATTGCAGAATATTCACTTTGTACTCATCTTCAAGAGTCATGGTATAAGTATTAACGGAATAACTAGTGAGAGGGATCAACTGAAAGTTAACTGCTGTCACTGAATTATTTGATTTAATTCCTCAAAAGCTTCATCACTCTACAAAATGCACTTCCCAGTTCTTAGGTTCCCATAAAACAGAGATTATTTCTAAAGAGAGTAGTGTAAATGTTGATCACAAATAGATACAAAATGCTTCTGTAGTCATAACTCTCTAGGAAGGAGTTATTCCACTTTTTAGAACAATGAACACATTGCCTCCGTTATAAGCTTGTTTACAGTAAGATAAATGTATTTGGTCACATGTATCCATGCCTAGGTTTTTTATATTCAAGAAAAGAGCACCTGTCTACTCTTCTACACCTCAATAATATGTCTTTTCCTCTTCTACTTAGGCCATATTTCTGTGGCTTTGGCCTAACATTCACAGATAAATATCAATTTAAAAAAAAAGAAAATGGAGTTCAAGATGGCACAATGGTTAAGAGCACTTGTTACCCTTGTAGAGGACCCAAGCTTGATACCCAACATTCATACTGTGTCACACATATTGAACTCCAGGCTTAGGGAGATTTAACATCCTCTTCTGACTTAAGGAGGCACAGGGCATGCATATGGTACACAGAAATGCATCTAGGAGAAGTGCATAAATAAATAAATAAATAAATAAATAAATAAATAAATAAATAAATATTACTTTCTGCTCTTCTAACACTCACATCAAAAATTAACATGTTGGCATATGTGCCTTTGAATATGTATATCATATAAATGTGGATACCTGAAGTTGGCCTTGGATCCTCTGGAGCTCAAATTACAAGTGATTATGAGACATTTGATGTGTTTCACAAGTGTGCCAATGCTTGTAATTTAGTTGATTCTGAGTGTAGTCCATACTTAAAAGTTTTCAGTGGACATGGAGGAATCAATCTGTTACTGGATAGAAAGCTCCTTTTCTGTAGTCTAGTTTCCATAGTACCATAATCTGCTATGAGCAAGGTTTGTGCGGGGGGAGGTATCAACAGTCATACTCAGCTGTGAATCCTGCAAGATAAAATAGTGATCAGCTTGACATGATTTGCTCACCCATCCAACAGGTATGCAAGTGTTGTAGAGTAACCAATTAAAGTCTCACTGCACAGGAGAGAGTACATGCATGGTGCCATCAATCTGACCAAAAACACATGGCTGGGGAGTGCATTGGGCCCAGGGATGAACTTCGCACTACTATTTGCTACACAAACTTGATATAAAACTGCTATCTAAATTTGTATCTATATCCATTAAATGCAGAGAATAAGTGTCTGTGTAGTTTTTGGTCACAAATTTAAATACCTAACACACACACACATACACACACACACACACACACACACACACACACGCTATCAAAATAATGAGAAATAACAATCATTGGTCTTTAATATACCTCAACATCAATGGATTCAATTCCTCTACCCCCCAAAAAAACATAGACTTACAAAATGGATATTAAAATAGGATTCATAACCCTGATGCAAACAAGAAACACACCTCAGCATCAAAGGTAGACATTACCTCAGAGTAAAAATCTGGAAAATGTTTTTGAAAGCCAACAAACCCAAGAAGTAAGCTATAGTAGCCTTCTAATATCTTAGAGTAGTATTCTAATATCTAATAAAATAGACTTTCAACTGAAATTAATCAAAAGAGATGGAGAAGGACACTTGGTACTCATCAAAGGAAAAATCCCCCAACATGATGTCTCAATTTTGAATACCTCGCCAGAAATACAAGGGCACCAACATTTGTCAAAGAAAGATTACTAAAGTTGAAATCACAAACAATACCCACACATTAATAGTGGGGGACTTCAAAACCCCACTTTCACAAATAGACAGGCCACCCAGACAGAAACTACACAGAGAAACAATGGAACTAACATAAATTATGACTCAAATGGACCTGGCAGATAACTGCAGATCATTTTACCCAAATACATAAGAATATTCCTTCTAAGCACATTAATGAACTTTCACTAAATCGACCCATATTCTTGGCCACAAAGCAAGTCTCAACAGATACAAGAAAATTAAAATAGCCCCCTGTATCTTATCAGACCACCATGGGTTAACATTGGACTTCAACAACAACAGAAACAACAGAAAGCCTACAAATTTATGGAAACTGAACAACTCACTATTCAATGACCACTGGGTTAAGGAAGAAAGAAAAAATGAAATTACAGACTTTCTAGAATTCTATGAAAATGAATCTGCAACATACCTAAACTTCTGAGACACAAAAAGAGCAGTGCTAAGAGGAAAGTTCATAGCACTAAGTGCCTTCATAAAGAAATTGGTGATCTCTCATAATTGTGACTTAACAACACAACTGAAAGCTCTAGAACAAAAACAAATGAACACCCAATAAGAAAAGAAGGCAGGAAATAACTCAAAGCTGAAATCAATACATTAAAAAGAAAGAGAAAAATACAAAGAATCAGCAAAACCAAGAGCTGGTTCTTTGAGAAAATGAACAAGATAGATAAATCCTTAGCCAAATTAACTAAAATGAAAAAAGACAAAATTCAAACTAGTAAAATCAGAAATAAAAGGGTATACATAAAAACAGACACTGAGGAAATTAAAAAAATCATTAGGTCTTATTTCAAAAACCTGTACTCCACAACATTGGAAAATCTAAATGAAATGAATGATTTTCTTGATAGATACCACATACCAAAGTTAAATCAAGATCAGGTAAACACTTGAAAAAAATCCACAACCTCTAAGAAAATAGAAGCAGTCATTAAAAGTCTTTCAACCAAGAGAAGCCCAGGACCCGATGGCTTTAACACAGAATTATACCGGACTTCCAAAGAAGAAATAATACCAATACTTCTTAAATTATCCCACAAAAATAGACACAGAAGGAATACTGCAAAATCATTTTATGAGACCACCATCACCTTGGTCCCTAAACCACACAAAGATTCAACCGACAGAGAGAATGTCAAACAAATCTCCCATATGAGCATTAATGCAATCAATAGAATACTCTCAAACAGAATCCAAGAACACATCAAAAGCACCACCCAATATGATCAAGTAGGCTTTACCCCAGGACTGCAGAGATGGTTCAACATATCAAAATCCATCAATGTAATACATCATATAAACAAACTACAACAACAACAAACAAAAAAAACTGACATGATCATCACATTAGATGCTGAAAAAGCTTTTGACAAAATCCAACATTACTTCATGTTAAAAGTCTTGGAGAGATCAGAGATACAAGGAGCATACCTCAACACAACAAAGGCAATATACAGCAAGCCAACACACAATATCAAATTAGATAGATAGACTGATAGATAGATAGATAGATAGATAGATAGATAGATAGATAGATAGAAATGAAAGGAGATCAAGAGGATATAAATTGGATTGGAAAGGAAGAAGTCAAACTATTGTTATTTTCAGATGATATGATAGTATACATAAGTGACTCCAAAAATTCTACCAGAGAACTCCTACAGCTGAAAAACACCTTCAGCAAAATGGCTGAATACAAAATTAACTTAAAAAAACAAAAAAGTAAAACAACAACAACAGCAAAACAGTAGCCCTCCTGTATGCAAGTGAATAACAGGCTGAGGAAGAAATTAGGGAAACAATAACCTTTATAACAGCCACAAATACTATAAAACATGTTGAAGTAACTCTAACTAAGCAAGTGAAAGACCTGTCTGACAAGAACTTCAAGTGACTGAATAAATAAATTAAAGATGTCAGATGCTCATGGATGGGTAGGTAGGATTAACATAGTAAAAGTGACAATTTTAATAAATGGACAATCTACAGATATAACACAATTTCCATCAGAATTTCAAGACAATTCCTTACAGACCTTGTAAGAACAATACTTGCCTTCATATGGAAGAAAGGAAAACAACAGGATACCTAAAACAATCCTATGAAATTAAAAAAACTCTGGAGGTAAAGCAACAGTAATAAAAACTGGATGGTATTTGGGGGGGAAAGGCATGTTTATCAATAAAATCAAATTGAAGACCCAGAAGTAAAACCACACACCTACGAACACTTGATTTTTGACAATGAAGTAAAAATATATATACAAGACAGGAAAAAATAACCATCTTCAACAAATACTGCTGGTCTATCTAGAAGTGTGCATGTAGAAGAATGCAAAGAGATCCATATCGATCACCCTGCCCAAAACTCAAGTCCAAGTGGACCAGGATCTCAATATAAAACTAAGCACACTAAATCTTACAGTAGAGAAAGAGGAGAATAGCCTTGAATGCATTGGCACAGGAGACAGACAACTTTCTGAACTGAACACCAACAGCTCATGTGCTAAGATCAATAATTAATAAATGGGACCTCGTGAATACTGAAAATCTTTTGTATGGAAAAGACACTGTCAAAGGGACAAAATGGCAGCCCACAGAATTAGTAAAGGTCTTCACCAACCTTCTCTCTGACAAAAAGCTGATATCGAAAATTAAACACCATCAAGCCACATAACCCAATTAAAAAATGGGGTACAGGCCTAAATAGAGAATTCTCCACAGAAAAATCTTGAAAGGAGGAGAAGCATTAAAGAGATGTTCAGCATCCTTAGTCATCAGGGAAACACAAGTCAAAATGACTCTGAGATTCCGTATTTCAAGCCCCAGAATGGCTAAGATTAAAACTCTCAAGTGATAATATGTGCTACTGAGGATGTGGAGCAAGGGGAAGACTCCTCTATTGCTGGTGGGAGTAGAAATTTATACAACCACTTTCTAAATAAATCTGGCACTTTCTTAGGAAACTGGAAATAGTTTTACCTCAAGGCTAAGCTATATAAATCCTGAATACATACATATAAAAGATGCTCTACCACACTTGCTCAATTATGCTCATAGAAGCTTTCTTTGTAATAGCCAGAAAATAGGAACAAACTAAATGTTTGTCAACTAAAGAATGGATAAAGAAAATGTGTTACATTTTCATGATGGAGTATTTATTATTCAGCTTTTAAAAAAAAACATGTTTGGAGCTAGAAAAGATCATCCTGAGTGAGATAACCCAGACCCAGAAAGATAAACATGGTATGCACTCACTTATAAGTGGATATTAGTCATAAAATACAGTATAACCATGCTGCAATCCAGAGACTCAAAGAAGCTAAGTAACAAGGAGGGCCCCAGGGAGAATTACTGAATCTCACTCAGGAGAAGGAATAGAAAAGACACTGGGAGTAGACGCAGTGAGGGAACAGATTTGAGGAGGATGGTGGGAGAGAGTACTGGGAGAGGGAACAGGAGTTGGGGGGAAGCATCTCCGGGAAGACCTAGAAACTCCCAGAGATCAATGGAGTGACTCTAGCTAAGGGCTGGTAGATGAGGAAAAGGGGAGGTGAGAGGTAGCGATTGGGAGGAGAGGAAGAGGGGGAAGCTGCGATTGGAAAGTAAGGTTAATTAATTAATAAAAATAATGTGAACAATAGATTCAATTTAATGAGCATCAACTCGGTCTTCAAAACAATTCTGGGGTTGACAAGACATCTTAGCTAGCAAAAATCAATTATAGTTGACCCTGAGGATGTGAGTTATGATAAAAAAAAAAAAACACCAAATTTTGAAAGATGTCCTCTGACCACACATGAGGTATTGTATGTATATAAACTCATGTGCACATACACATAAGCACACGCATACATATACATGCACTAAATAAGTATATGTTATATTTTCAAAAAACCAATAGCATGATGCAACATGAAATATTTCAAGCCCTTTTCTGAAGAAAATATCTTAGAATACAGATCAGAAAAGAATGTAAGAAAACTGGCCATGCTGGACAGGCTTTTATTTCATGTATTAACATCTCAAAGAACACACATCCTAGAAAATATATAACTTATTTAGATCAAGGTCAAGGCCAGACATCCTGGTAACCTGTGAATGGGGTACTAAACACTGTACCAGACTCCACCAAGCAAAATGAAAACACAGGAGATAAGGCATTATAATTGGGTTTTTTATTAATTTATTCATATTACATCTCAATTGTTATCCCATCCCTTGTGTCCTCCCACTCCTTCCTCCCTCCCACTTTCACCCTATTCCCCTCCACTATGTCTGTGACTGAGGGGGACCTCCTCCCCCATTATATGGTCACAGACTCTCAAGTCTCATTGTTTTTTTAAAACCACCATTTTTATAGATTCTCCACCTTATTAGCAATAGATTTAGGCAACCAGCTCACTTTGAATACTAAAGTATGGAAAGAAGGAAACCCATGTCCTTATGGAGATGCCTCATGAGCTATGTGCCCATTTCCCTCTTAAACAACAACCCTGATGGGCCCTTTTGTCTCTTCCCAGGCCCAAGAATCGAGGCAACTATTTACAGAGCCCTAGCCAGCCATGGTTACCATGTGAATCAGAGTGAGAAATAAGCTCTTGGTTTTAAACCTCCTACACTTGGCAGGTATTTATTACTTCACATCAATTTCCTCCACCTCACCAGATACAAACACTAACAGACAGTGTTTAAAAGAATGAGATCATCAACCAAACTGCCTGGACAAAGAACTGCCACCACTGCTGTTTACACTAATAAATTTAGTTTTAAACAAAGAGACTGTGTAACAAACATCATTTTGTACCATGAACACTCAAGAGCTAGTATTGAAACCCAAGTAGGCTGACTTGTAACTGCCTTACATTAGAGAAAACAGGTTACAGAGTTAATATATCTCAAAACATTTTTTCTGATACAGAACCATTTTGTAAATTGTAAACACTAAGTAATTTCTAATGTTTTATATAATACATTTTGAAGATGATTCCCAAGCCCCAACTCATTCCAGATCCTCCTCACCTCCCTACCCACCCAACTTTATGTTCTTTCTCTTTTCACACAAAAAATAAATAAATAAAAATAGAAATGAAAAATTCAAAACAAGCAATGCTAGACAATGGTGGCACAGGCCTTTAATCCCAGTACTTGGGAGGAAGAGGCAGGTAAATCCTTATAGACCTTTATTAATTCAAGGACAGCCTGATTTACAGAGTGAGGTATAGTACATCCAAAGCTACATGAAGAAACCCTGCCCAGAAAAAAAAAAGAATCAAGACAAGCAGACAAAAAAAAAAAAAAAAAAAAACATAACCTAAGTTTTACAATAACAAATATATATGATTTGTTTATTATTAGAAATATTTATCATCATCTATTTTATCCTTTCCCATAACTGGAATAACATAAAATTAAGACTCTTCTGTTTCTGATAGTGTTCATACTTTGGAATACATACTCAGAAACTAATGGTATGTGATTTTCCGGAATGTCATTTTGGCATAGCTGATAATTCACTCTTCATTGCTACTTATCATGCTTATAAGCTTTGATAGGAGAAAAAGCATATAATTCAATCAGGTAATTACACCCTGCATGCTTTCAAAATGATTTAGATAACACAAGAAATACAGGGCCAAAGCCAGATCATGGAATGACTGAAAAGAAGAATGAAATCAGGCCTGCTGTCAATTGAATTGAGTGAAAAATAGTGAATCCAATAGGAGCCTATAAAGTTATTAAAATTTGTTTTAAATTTTAGCTTTGAAGTTTCTGAAATCCAAAGAAATAATAGAAATATGATGACTTATCATACATACAATATTAAAAAAAACTTTAAAGTCGGCCATGTGTGGGAAGCACAACTTTTCATGGTGTGTAAATGTGTCAGATTATTTCTTTTGTGAGTCTACACACTGTGAGATAGCATCCTTACCAACGCCCTTATCAATAGTACTACACGTATGACAGCAAAATTCAGAAAAAAAGACTTCCCAATCTGCATCCTATTAGGACTTGTATTCCATCTTATGGCTGAAGGAAATAGCCAGTCTAAGACCATAAGTTCTTCTCAGTTATGTTGCTACACTGAAGTTATATAGTCATTTAGGCTATGTCAATTTCATATGCAATATTCCAGGTGACATTCTGAGACAAATATAAAATTGAAAACTTACTCATTGTTACAGATGTTTCATGGTATGTGCATGGCAATTTTTATGCCTAGATATTAGGAAAACATTCTTATTTATCTCTGAAGGAATTTTAAGTCCCCATGATCTTTTTCTTTTATTTGATGTGAAAATATGTACATCTGTTACTGTCCACACTTTTTTTCTATTGTCATGTACAATTCCATAGTAACATCTGACTTGAGTTCGTTGAAGCTCTTCTTCACATTGCAAACCTATCACTAGCTGGGCAATTAATTAAAGGTGACAATTATGTTGAACTAATCTAGAGTATTGTATTCCTAAACAATAAAGTAGTTTATCATGGATATATGGTACTGTTGTTCATGTAGAGATTCTGTAATAACATAGACTTTGGACATTTTCTATGTAGTTCCTCGCTTGCTATAGAGTTTTCCAGATGTGCGTGTCTACGTATGTAAGTATCAATTATTTTCACAGTAAAATTGCGCCTTCTATACCTTCATTAATTTTTTAAGCACTTCATATAGTGAATCTTAATAATATTCGTCCTAAATTCCTCCCAGACCTCCTACACTTTCCTGTTATTTTTAACAAAATTTTAATCATTCAATTTTACTAATAAAGACTTGGAATCCAGATGGTGAGGTAAAAACCTGCTAGCTCTGAGAGGCAGAGAAAGAACCCAGCTGACCTTCCTCCTCAGCCAATATCCCAGAGGGAAATTCCCCCTCCCACACTTTCTCAAACAACCTTGTTCAAACTACGTGTCTCTCCCTTCTATGTCCTGTGTGTCTCTCTTTCTTCCTGACTTCCTCTTACTCTATGGTTTTTTTTAATATTCCTATGTTTACTTCCTGTCAACTAGTTGCTTGCTCTCCCTCTTGACCTATTGTTGACTTTATTTAGTCCTATTTGCAATATTCAGTCAGAATGCTCTTAGATTAAAGGTGTGTGCTAGGGCTGAGCCACACCACTAGAATCAGGCTTTTTTCAGCAAATGACACAGTCTCTGAGTTCACAGTGTGATCAAATATCCTGCAACACTTCTCTATCCCCCAACTTTGTGTCACTCATTTTTTAAATAATTCATTGTCTCCAGTTTGTGCTGCTCATATGCTTCTGCTTAGTGAGACTTTTTTAGTTTTTGTTTCTTTTAAAAGCAGAAATATTATGGCACTATATTTTCATTGTAATCTTAGGTATGAGGATATGGGGCTGCTTTGCAGCAGCTGACTATGGTTTGCCTCATGTTCTAGCAGGGGCATGTTTTTGCCAGCTGCAAATAGTTTCTACAGTTGTGTGATATTTTTAATTCTGGGAACTTTGCAGATGGTATACAAATGCTAGAGCCTCAACATGTGGTTGGTTGGTTGGTTGTTGCTGTTGGATGCATTTTTTTAAGTTGCCATGTGCAAAGAACAAACCACAAGAAGAAGAAATAGATATCCTGACAGCAAAGATCAAATTTGCCCTAAGGAACTCAACACCCCCTCATCAGCAGGAAATAGTTTAACAATCACACTGGTCTCTTTTCTCTCTATTCTTTATTCTCTCTTACCTAATGTTAGGTGACTGAAAAGATGGGAGAAAAGGAGTGGAGAAGGGTGGAAGAAAAGAGAATTCACAAAGAAGTAAACATTGGCTACATTCCTGTATGTAGAGCTGCCTTCTGGAGTATAGTTGACTTATCAATAGCCATATTCTTACAGGCTTTCTTTCCACCAGAAGCTATCATCTGCCCATAACTCTTCAGTAATGATGGAAAACTCATGAACTCTTCCCCTTTCTATGTGAGGTGGATAAATTAAAGAGTTTTGGATTCATTGCATTGGCCGAGAAAATTTCAAAATAACCTAGTTTTGACTCTGTCATGTGTTTTTAAATGTTCATTCTGTCTCTCTGACTCTCTGTCTCTCTCTCTGTCTCTCTGTCTCTGTTTTTTTGTTTGTTTGTTTTGTTTTGTTTTTTGTTTGGTTTGGTTTGATTTTTTTGAGACAGGTTTTCTCTGTGTAGCTTTGGCTGTCCTGGATTCAATCTGTAAACCAGACTGGCCTCAAACTCACAGGAATCTGACTGCCTCTGTCTCCCTGAGTGCTGAGATTATAGGTATGCAGCACCAGGTATGGTAGCCTAGTGTTCACTCTTATAAAGATCTATAATGAAAGTGAAGAAGATGAGCAATTAAAAATACAAATTGTACAGTTCAAGCAGAAAAAAGTGCCCAGGAAATGGAATGGAGCTAAATCTTGTGTTCAAGGAGACAAATGGATTAAAGAAAAGGTTGGTGTTAGATGAAATAAACAGGATAAGACCCTGCCTAACTAAGCTTTAAACCTCTGAAAAGGAATTAAGGAACAATTTAGGTCCTGGCATGGTGGTACACAACTTTAATCCCAGCACTTAGGAGATAGGCATTCAAATCTATGAGTTCAATGACAGCCTGGTCTGCAAAGCAAGTTCCAGGACATACATGCTTAGGCAATGAAGGAGACCATTGAAAACACAAAACTGATGAAGATATAACTTAACAACAGGGCCAATGTTCCAGTCCCAGAGAGCAGTAGAACTTGGCAGCTGTGGCCACGTGGTTCTGGCTTTAGAGTCAGGGATAGAAGGGGTGATGGAATCTTTCTGGGAATAAGGAAGCCGCTAAGACCAGGCATGTATCAGAGTTGTCCTTGCATGAAACCCTAGAGAAATCGTGTGGCCAGGTAAGGTGGTGCATGCCTTTGATCCCATCACTCAAGAGGCAGAAGCAGGTAGATAGATGTGAGTTCAAGACAAGCCTGGTATTCAAAGTGAGTCTAAGACAGCCAAGGCTACACAGAGAAACTCTGTTTCAAAAAAAAAAAAAAAAACCAAAAAAGAAGAAAAAGCAGCAGACAGAAGTCTGACTAAAAAAAGGGCAAGCTTAGATGCAGGTAGAGTCAACAAGCAAACTCTGCCAAGACAGGGTCAGCAAGTCCTGACAAATATGTCTGTCAGATATACCGGGATGAATACGATGCCCCAATGCTATAGAGAGTTTTAGGTGACTGTTCAGGCAAAAAAAAAAAATGTCTCTGACAGTTTTTTCACTTTGGAAGCTGCTAACTTGTACTTCCTGTTTACTCAGATAATTAATTTTATTCCTTCTCAAGTCTCTGATGGGGTTGAAGACCAGATAGTTTAGTTTTACAATTAAGCTTAGTTGTTTAGGGGTTATGATGTTTATAGGTCCAGACAGATGTTTCAAGTTGATAGAGATGAGATATGATAGATATTGATTTACATTCAGAATTTTAGACTCACCATGATAGGAAAGATGGTTTCTTCAAGGTTGCCAAATACAAATAGACAACACTATGAATGTAACATTAATATAATTCCTGATTGTTTTGTGGTTCTTCTTATCATATGTAGTTTATTATATATATATATATATGTGTGTGTGTGTGTGTGTGTATTAATATAATATATATGGAAAAATCAGAAATATTAAAATATATGAGAAGAAGAAGAAGAAGAAGAAGAAGAAGAAGAAGAAGAAGAAGAAGAAGAAGAAGAAAAGGAGAAGAAGAAGAAGGTCATTGTATGAAGCTGTGAGGTTGAAAGTTGAAGCCTGGATTACCTTGGATACCTTAAAATGTTGGAGATGTCAGAGCTATGGGATGCCTGCCTAGAAGAGCTGCTAGCATTGAATGGAACCAGACGAAGAGAAAGAAGTATGTTGCAGTCAACAAAGCTGAAAGGAGTTGGAGATCTGAAGAGTTCTTTCACATCAGACTTGGAGATGCAGAGAGTTAGGAGTTTGCCCAACTGGTTTTAATTTTGCTTTGGTCCAATATTTCCTCACTATGTGTCCCCCTTCTCTCTCTTATGGATCAATAATGTAAATCCTATGCCATTGTATGTTGGAAAGATGTGATCTGCCTTTTTATTTTTACAGGGGATTACAGTTAAGAGACTGCCATGTGTCTCAGAAGAGACATTGTATTTTGAACTTCTAAACAAGATTGAGACTGTTATAGACTAGGGGGAATTTTGAAGTTGGACTGAATGCATTTCTGCATTACGTTATGGCTACAAGCCTATGGGGACCAGGGAATGGGATGTGGTGATTGGAATAGGATTGGTCCCTATAGACTCAATCTTGGCCCATAGGCAGTGGGGCAAGGAGGTATGGCCTTGTTAGAGGAAGTGTGTTTCAGTCTTTCTGCTGCCTGTCAGTCTATCTGCAGAATTCTCAGCATCTCCAGAACCATGTCAACCTATATGTTGCTATGCTTTCCTCCGTGATGATAATGGACTAAGCCTCTGAAACTCTAAGCCAACCCCAATTAAATGTTTTCCTTTATAAAAGTTGCTGTAGTCATAGTGTCTCTTCACAACTATAGAAACCCTAACTAAGACACCAACCTAGAATGGTAATTGGCTTCAATTTAAACATGTCTTGTACAGATAGATATAGCTGCTTAGACTTAACGAGCTATGTCCAGAAGACATTGTTTATCTCTAGCCCTCCTAAATCTAGGGCTTTTACAATCTCTCTGCCCTTTCTTCCTGAATAGTGACTGAGCCTTGGGGAGCAGTGTGATGTAGAAGGCCCATTTGTGGCTTAGTACTACATTAACACTTATTCTTTGTGCTTCTGAGAAGTTGTGGGGTGATTTGTGATAACCACCATCCACTACACAAAGAAAGTTCTCTAGTGAAGTAGTCCTGAGCTTCATTAATTTACAGATAGATATGAATTTAAAGGTCAATTTGCAGCCTTGAAGAGGAAAAACACAAACAAGAAAATAATGACTAGATTTAAGTATTTCCTGGAGAGCTCAGATTTCAATTTGTAACACTGATTTTCAGAGTCTTTGTAATGGATTGATATGAAAATTCTACCTTAGACTTGTAAAAACCATCTTGGTTTTGTTATGTATTTCACCCTTCATGTTGGAAACTAATATTTATAGGTACTGTCTATAGACTGTGGTTTGACTAGAATAAAATGATTGATGCTGTGAGGCTATTTCCTCATCATTAACAAAGAGATTATAAGAGTACCTACACAGGAGTTCTTGCAAAGGTTATGTAACTGTTACATCACTATAATGTAAGCTCCATTTAGGACTATGCTTGGTACATGGGAATATAATCAAATGTCTTTTGAAGTAATTGGTATTTTAAAAAAACTTATCATCCTTCATGTTTTTCTTCATAGGCTGTTCAATGGCATTAAAAAGATGAAAATGTGCACCATGAAAATTAAAAATAGTTTTCACTTTTAAATGAATTTTAAATTCTGCCATATTTGTACAAAATAAAGATATAAATTTTCTTATTATTATTCAAACTATAGGTATGACAGTCCAATAATTCAAAAATTATTTCAATAATACGAAAAAGACTATTGATAACGTCTCTTTAAAGTCTAATGTTTCTTGTTAAAGGTCCAAATAAAGGCAGATATGTCTTGAGTTTTTTCTAATCCTAAACCCTTTTTTGCAATCCATTTAACTCATTCCCAAGGATCATGTTTATTCTTACTAGAATGGATCACAGGATACAATAAAGAAAGTTTTCACTTGGTTTTTGGAAAGCTTATCCTCAGCTGGCCTTAGCATCCATTTCTATTTTTTTAAAACAAAGAAAGCATTTCCAGTTTTTTAGATAGCTTCTTTCAAAAGATGAAGTGAAGGCATCTTTTGCTTAATGC
This sequence comes from Acomys percivali, assembly GCA_907169655.1. Lineage (NCBI taxonomy): Eukaryota > Metazoa > Chordata > Mammalia > Rodentia > Muridae > Acomys > Acomys percivali. The sequence goes on along the minus strand of OU015748.1, from coordinate 71,677,722 downwards.
TCACAATACTCAACATATTGAACCAGTCAATCCATCAGCAGATGAATGAGTAGAGAAAATTTTCTATAAAAATATACTGTGAAGTTTTATTCAGTCATAAAAATAAGGAAATTATGTCTTTTGCCAGATAATAGAACTAGAGATATTAAGCAAGACAGGTCACATTCAGAAAGACAAACATCAAGGTTAATCTTATATGCACAACCTGATGTACACATGCATGTGACATGAAAGTAGAAGGTAGACTGTGAGCATGAATAAGGATGAGAGGGGTCAATAGTAAATATTGAAAGAAAAGAAACAACATTATATCTTGGATTCAGAATTTAGATTTAGCCATAAAATACACATGTGATAATATCGTACATATATGTTATGAGGGCATCAGGGATCATTTGAGGAAAAATAATGTCCATCAAAAAAGTGGATGGATGAATAAAGATCAAGGAAGAGCAAAGTACAATGATACATACATATGAAAATGACATAATAAAACTTATTTTTTTTACTCTAACTAAAACTTAAGCTTAAAATACAGGCATATTAAAAAATAATGTGTACAAAATTCTCAGAAGACCTACATAATACACAAAATAATAATTCACCTGGTGGCACTCAGAGGAAAGATAGCAGGCTACCAAGAAGAGACTTGATACCCTATGAGCATATACAGGGGGAGGAAGTCTCCCTTGGTCACAGTCATAGGGGAGGGGATTAAGGGGAAAATGGGAGGGAGGGAAGATTGGGAGGATACAAAGGAGGGAATAACCATTGAGATGTAATATGAATAAATTAATAAAATAAAATTTAAAAAAATAAAATAAGAATTCACATATTTGGCTTGAAAATATATCTATATTTTCCATAGACTAAAATTATAAAAAAATAACACTCAGAGAAAATTCATATTTTATCTTCCTTGTCAAAAAGAGATTACCAGGAATAATCGAGAAATTTTAACTAAAATATAAAATTGAATCATAAGGATAATTTCAAAGTGACAGAAGTTATTAACTGTCTAATGGATGATTGCAGTAAAAGAAAAATCAAAATCATGTTTGAGAAGTCCAATTTTAAAACATTAAGAACATATATAAAGAATAAAATACCTTGATAATGCAGGTCTGGGAGTTGCCAATTTACACATTAGCTATATAAGGTCTTGTATATTAAAACACACATAGACAATACTAAAGGAAGTAGGGAAAGAAAGCTCAAAACAAATGTTTTAATGCACATTTATCATACAGGAAAGAGATGATGGCAACTGTTGCAGGGTATTATGATCCCTGAGATTGTGCACTGTAAAAACCTGTCTTTTGTTTGGCCTCCTTGAGCCCTAACACACACCTTTAATGCAAGAATTTAATGTTTATCATAAACAATGATAAAGGTGTGGTTCAGCCAACCCTAGCCCACACCTGTAATCCAAGAGCTCTCTTTACATAGGATTTAATAAAGTTAGCCCTAGGTCAAGAGGCGGAGCAAGAAACTAGCTGACAGGGATTAAAGAGTAGGAGGGACTTTGGACTGAGGCGTGTTTAAGACAGCCTGGAGAAGTAGAAGGAACTCCTGGGATTTGTTTAGCTCTTTAGCTCTTGGGCTTTTCAGTTCCTTGGCCTTTGGTTTCAGGGGCTTGTTGAGCTTTGAGCTAGCAAGATTTTGGCCTTGAGTTTTTGGGCCTTTTTCTCCTGGACTGTCAGTTGAGCTATTGAGCCTTTTGGGCCATTTCTATCAAGATATTAGCTTAGTAGGAAGGTCAACTGGGTGTTTTCTCTGCCTCTCTGAGCAGGCAGGTTTTCACCCAAGCATGTGGCTCCTGATTCTTTACTGATAAAAATAGACCAGTTGGGATTGTCACTTAAAACAACAGGCAACACACAACCTTAAGGCTCTACTGAGTAAAATAGGCATTGCAAATCAGGAGCAACACGAATAAAAACCTATATAGCAGAACTCAAAGAACCTTGACTAAGAAGGGTAGGGGGAAAATCTCACCGAGCAAAATTTAAAGCAAAATAAAACCATGAGTAAGTACTTAAAAATAGTGGAGATATTTCCAAATATTTCAGTCATTGTAATAAGTACAACTGGTTTACAGCAAATCACTAAAAGACAATGGTATACTGACCCAAAAGGAAATGGAGTGTAAGTATTTATTTCATCTTTGTTCACAGTTTGGGCAATTCAGATACTAAGAACCTCAGAATCCCTGGAGAAGATGACTCTGGATGCTAATAAGATGAGCAGTGGGAAAGGTACATGACACCTATAGGATTGAAGACTGCTTCCAGGAAGACAAGGCAGAGTCAATTCATACCTTGAATGCTAGGATGGAGACTGACCTAGTAAGAAATAGTCAGTGATACAGGCAATCGTGCCGACCCAGTGAAACATCCATAAATGATGGCTCAGAAGCCTCCCAAGTTAAAAAAAAAAAAAAAAAAAAAAAAAAAAAGAGCTCAAGTGGGAGGATAACATCCTGGAACATATACCGGCTGTTTGTTTGTGCTATAATAAACTGACAATAGTAAGTAAAATATTTTCTTGAAGTTTTTGAGCCATTCTAACAAGTTAAACAAAACTGAGGAAGTCTGTCTGACTCAGTGTTATGCAGGTAACCACAGCTGTTGTGAACTCATGGGTACAAGGGCCATGTCCTGGACTGAAGACAATGTTAATGACCTCTTCCTCATCCTCTTGACTCCTAACTCTTCTCACTTCTACCGTGTCCCCTAAGCCTCAAGGTGAATGATATGATTAGGGTCTGCATCTGACCACAGGGAGATCTCCCTAAGCTATCAAAGTGAGCCCACATGCATATGAAGTCAGAGAAGCAGTCTGGGAACATTTCCCAGCAGTGCTGAGAGATGTGGTAACAGATAAGTAGGCATGGGAGAGAGGCAGGAGAAGAATGGCTGCACAATTGCTAGCTTTAGAGACAAAGGGCCCGCAAACCACAAAATCCTGGGGACCTATAAAAGCGAGCACAAAACCAAGCTAACAGCAAAATCAAAACTGAATGCCTCCATTCTACCGCTCTGAGGGCATGAACTCGGTACCATAACCTGAGAGAGCCAGGAGACAGGATCTTACCTGTTCCGGTTGCCTCTGATTAGCCTGACGTTGGTAGGGAGTTAATGAGACTGTGCCGCGGACTTTACTGTGTATGATTAGAAGAGATTTCCACCACAGTGAATCACTATGACCCACATGGTACATTTTAATACAAATTACATGAGAAAAAAATACATTCTGTTCAGATGGATCAAAGTCCAGTTATGGAATATGATTATTTCGCTGTAAACTTTGTCTGCTGTTGAGACTTGCTACTGAGGATACTCCCAGAAGCCTGCCTGAAGGACACATGCTGCTTCAAGAAAAATCATGTTTTTCTCTTCCTATATTTGCTGAAAAATCTCAATCTTCCCATTCAAATATAAAATTTGTGTTTTCCCAGAACAGCTCTGGGCAGATCCATGGAATTAAAGGCTTTTGTTTAACAAAAAGACATGGTTTAATTACAGTTACGAGAGATAACCAAATAGAAAAAAGAAAGAAAGTAAAATGTAATTTTAAATTCTTAAAAATAGTAGCTAAATATTTTCATTATCACAGTTAAAATTTCAAAATGAGCATGAATGTTGTAAGCCATTTCTGAAATGAAGGTATAAACAATCCTGTCGAATGCAATCCATTTGCCTTGGGAGTCACACAAGCACACATTTAAATACTTAATCAACTCACTGCAAGACTTCAGTTTGCTTCACCCCTTAACTTGTATTGCACTTGGAGAGGAAGTCTACTTCACAGAGCTGTGGTAGAGAAGACAAGACTACACACGTCTCCTATGATGATACTTGGCACATGTTAAATATCAATAAACAACATATATTCAACTTTTTGTTTCACTGGTTCATAAACAGTAAAGGAAAACTATCCACTTTTACAAATTACAGCTCTTTAGCCATAGATTGAATTTCTCTTACTGTGACATCCATGCAATAATCACATCAGTATTTTGTAATTAGACAGAACTTTCATTTAAAATACCTTTAAAATATCTCATTTGATACATATCTATAGCAGTAACTACTTCATACTCTTCCAGAAAGAGGTAATTTGAGGCTCTGTAGTGGTTTGAATAAGAATGACCCCATGGGATCATACATTTCGATACTTAGCCATCAGAGTGGTACTATTTGGCAAAGATTAGAAGGATTAGAGGTGTGGCCTTGTTGGAGGAAATGTATCCTCCCTCCCCTGCCCTCTCTTTCTCCCCCTCCCTTCTTCCTTTTCTCTCTCTCTCCATCCCTGCCCCTTTCTTCTCTGCCTTCAGATCAGGATGTACCTCTTAGCAACTGGTCCATTGTCATGATGAAAATGGATTAAACCTATAAAACTGGAAGAAAGCCCCCAATTAAGTGTTCTCTTGTATAAGAGTTGTCTTATTCATGCTGTGTCTTCACAGTAATGGGACAATGTGTATGGCAGGCCCAAAGGAATTAACCGATTTTAAAAATCACTTATAAAATAGTTGATGCATCTTGGTCTACCTTAGTTTCTTTTCCTGGTGCTGTGGTAAAATACTCTGACAAAAGCAGCTTAAGGGAGAAAGGGTTCATTTTTATCTCACATTCACTACAGTCACAGTCAGGAAACATGGAGGGATGAACACATGTTGCTGTTCAGTTTCCTTCCTCCACTGAGACCATCCATGAACCCAGGCAGGAATGGTGCCACCCATCTCGGTTGACACAACAATAGTCAAATACTCACATGTGTTCCCAGAGGTTCATCTCCCAGATGATTCTAGAGTTTTTTACAGACTGACAATTAGTACCAACATTATTTTCTAGCACTTTTCAGTTTTTAGTTTTGTTTTGTTTTTTCTGAAAACACCATTCCTATAGAAACTCACAAGTGTTAGACAAGCTACTTGGCTCATCTACTCACCAGCCTGACTACCGTTGATTAGTTTGACTATAAGAGCAACTTGGGCAGAGTGCTATTGGTAATTCATTCTCATATTGGTCATAGTCAATTGGCTCATGGATCAGTGTCTGACTCTATTTGACCAAGTGGATCCCATTGTTTCTGAATTTAAGTCATGAGTTTCCTTCTGATGGCAAGGTGTAAAATTTTGGAGTGTTTCCTGTGGCTTCTGTAGTACAGGGAAGATGATGCTGAACATACAGTACAATGAAACAGATGTACACGTACAAGTGAAGATGTACGTGAATCCACACTGACTTCTTCCTGAGAAGCAGCTTCATTATACTCATGTTCTTTGCTTCCAGGCTGCACCTCTATATCCTTGAACCTGCTTCAGGCTCAAGCCAGTTTCTATGATTTCTGTAACTCAAAGTCTGCAGTGGAAGCATTGACCCCATTTTCCCCAGGCCAAACATGAATAACTACTACTGTTCTTCAAATACCCATTTTTTTGCCATTTCATGAATTTAGTATTTTTAATCTGGATGGGAAAAAATGACCATAAAGTATAGTATCATTTTACACATGCAATGAATACAAGACAGTAGAACAGAAAATGACACAAAATGTGGAATACACCCTCATCCTGATATTAAGTCAGTTCATCCACATGTGTTACATTCCAACTAGCAAATAGTAAACCCTTTAGACTTGACCTAGTCCACATAGCCTGGACCTTTCACAAGATTTCAATTTCTGGTATTTAGTCCCAGCCACCAGCTAATACCCTGGACCATAATTAGCCTAGCAAAGAACTTGCTCAGGTCTTAGCATAGAGATAATATATTCTAAAATGTCTTTTTTTAAATTTCCAACTTAAGTTTTGTGCATCTCATGAATTCCATGCTTGTATGCATAAAAACTCATCCTGCAGTGAAGTTGTCTGATAAAGTCTACTTTATCATAAACTATATTTTTAAAAAGATACAAAACAGCCCCAAGAAGACAACAGTGCTGTTCAAACATGTACCGTGGTCAATTCTGTATCTTCAGGAGCTGGAATAGTGTTTTAAACCATAAAAAAGAAATCAAATGAAGTTTGATAATCATTAGGAATAAGTAAGATGTCTCAGAGATTTTTATGACGCCATGTCATCTTCACATTCAAAGCACTGATGCATACCTTTGTCTACAGTGAAAGAGGCCTCATCTGAGAGAAGTCCCTGTCTTCCTCTGTTTAACACTATGTTAAATCAGTCTATTACAATATTACTTAGTATGTAAATCATATTATGTTGCTATCCAGAAATTAAATTATGGTTTAATGATTTTTAAAGAATATACAAAGAAAAAAACTTTAACATTTATATGTTTGCCAATGTTGGAAATTCTGCAAAAAGAAAATTTTACTTGTGCCATAAGATAGGAATTATATTCAAAACATATACAGATAATTCTATTTGTCTTTAAAACAGAAAATGAGGGACTGATGTCTGTAGTCCACCAAAGGACAATAGGAACACCAAATATTGTCCACAAGCGATGCAATCTTCAAGCAGCTACCATAGAATTTTGAGTACCAATCCACATCCCAGTGGAGTTTAACTCAGCTTTGGCAACGTTATTGCAGACTATTACTTCTCAAAACCAAAGCTATGTTTTGCCTTATGTGAGTGGTTGTGGCTATGTAATGAAAACTCTCTCAAAATATATTATAAGTGACAGTAATCAAACAAAAGTATAACACAGTTAAAGAAATATGTGTGCTACTCAGATTCCACCTGCAATTTAAATGGTATGAAACAAATGATCCCCCCCACTAGGTGACATCAATCTGACATAAGCAATAGCACTAGGAGAGGAACGTGTCTAAATACACTCCTGTCAGGAGGTCTTAGGCTGACTAGAGGCAAAGAGGAAGCCCAATGTTTTAGTTTCTATCAAACGTTCAACACATTGTTTTCATCCTATTGCTGATCTTGGCCCTAGAAACACTCCGCTCTTGTTAGGATTTTAGCAATCGAGTGTCTCTAACCTATAAAGGCATGTTGTTAACTATCCTGACCAAAGCAGTGCCTGATGATGTGGGTGCCTGGAATCTTCCCTAGGACCTTCAGAGTGGGCCATAACTTATTGTTCAGTAAACAAACGTCCAAACAAACCAACTGGTTTCCAGTTATTTATATATGTTAGACTTCTTTTTTTATATACTTTGTAACATTTTAATTGGTTATTAACACATAGTCACACCTCAGCCAATGCACGGGAGTGAATGAATCCTTTTCCTAAGCAGACAGACAGCTTCCGCTATGGCTTGAATTTAAAGTACAACTTTCTCAAAATACACCTGTTACTGCTCTGGGTATTTGCAGAAGTGCACTTAAATAAAAGCCTTCTCTGGATGGATTTATTATTTCAAGAAATATGAGACTTATTTATATATTTCCCAGAAAATATTTTTTCGTGAGAAAAGCAACAAATAGCATCATTATGCTAAGACACTTAACAATTTAAGTTGATACTTTTCTGAAAATACATACTTAGAATAAGGTATCTCAAAAAAGACTGAAACCATCAGCAGTCTTGTGTGTGGTACAGGTGTTTGTGTGTATGGCTCAACACACACACCTGTGCCTTCACCTGCACCTGCGCCTGCACCTGCGCTTGCACCTGTGGAGACCAGAGGTGAGTGTCAATTATCCTCCTCTTCATCCCTCTACGTTTTGTAAAAAAAAAAAAAATCACTCATTGAACCTAAAGCTTAATATTTTAGCTTTCCTGGTTGACCAACAACATCCCAGAATCCACTACTCCATGCACAGTGCTAGAGTTACAGGAAGAAACCACAGAGCTTTTGTGTGGGTGCTGGGATCTGAATTCAGTCCTTGTGCTTGTAAAGCAAGCATTGTATCCACTGAGATCTCCACATAACCCAGTAAGTATTATTAAACCACACAAGAAAGTATACTGTTAAGTAAAAATCTGCTAGGTAACCTGAAGTATGTGAGACTAAATGAAACATACTAAAATGGTGAAGAATGTATTAAAATCTTCACAAATCTTTATAGGCAAAGGAGGAAGTGGAAAGGTTTTTTAATGATATTATAACCTTCATGCCAATATTAAAGTGTGAAAAGTAAGCTTTAGAATAAAATCATGAACACAGGTTTTCAAAAAGGCTAATATTCATTGGACTTCTTCCATGATAACCAGAATATATATATATATATATATTCATTCATATAAAGAGTCTAAAACGTAATATTTTAGAAATGTAGAAAGGTATTTGCCAGAGGCTGGTCAAGATGAAGAGAACATAAGGCATTAAGGCAGGGCTGATCAGAGGGTGCTCGGTGCAGCAAGAATGGTGAGTCCATGAAAGCGGCTAGGTAGATAAAGGTGCTTTCTGCCGCACCTGACAAGCCTGCATCACTAGGGCCTGGATGGTGGGGACAGGAAACAGTCTGCTGCAAGCTGCCCATTGACCTCTGCATGTGTGCTATGATATGCATGCCTCCACATAGGCCCACACACACAAAATAAATAGAGTGAGTTAGTAAAGTCCTGTTATACTTTTTCACAGTAGTGTAACTCTATGTAACAATTATGTACTATATATTTTGAAAAGCCAGAATAGGGAATTTTGATTTTTTTTCACCATAAAGTAATAATAAAGGTTTAAAAAATATATTTAACCTGGCTTAAACATTATGCAATGTATACAAGGATTAAAATGTCATATGACACAGTGCAAATATGCACAAGCTTTGCATTTTAGCTCACAGTACACAAAAATCTCATTTCTTTATGGTAGTTACAAATAGAAAATGAAATCTAATAACAGCCATTTAAATAGCTACAAAAATGAATAACTTTTTGAAAGGATTAGATTGTTCCTTGGAGAAGGCTGTAAACCATCATTGGAGGACACTTTTAAATAAATCTGTTAATGGGGAGATAATAGGGCACAGTGATTCTCTCAAATGCTGTGGATGTACAATTGGGGACATTTTGTGAACACTGACTCCTGGATCTGCTCACAGACAGTATTATGTACCCAGTCACCATGTACCTTGATTTTAGAGTTTTTAAGTCTCTCCAGGTAGTTCTACTGTCCAACCAAGTTTAAGGAGCTGTTTATCCTGTCCTAGGGTGTCCACTCAGATCCCTTCTGGAAGATGGAAATGCCTGTCTCCTAAAGTGCTCATACTTGACAGCTGTCAGATGCCTCTCCTTGTCAGAGCTCTCAAGCATTTCACTTACGTATGACTGAAGGTCACTCTGTAATTCTCCATGGAGAAATATCACTGTACTCACTAATCTAACAGCACAGCCTAAGTTGGCTATTTCTCATTCCTATGTGTTTCTACATCCTTCTACAAAAGAATGCACTTTAAATGAAACACAATATTAAAGGATAGCGTAGCGAGTCTTGTTTATCTTCTCATCTAATATTTGTAAGCCGCTCAATATTAATTCTAATTAATTTACTTAACAGATGCATAGATCTCTATCATGTAAAAATATATACCACCATTTAACCTGATTTTTTATTTTTTATTTTTAACTCACTTGCATTTTGGTAGATTTGAGTTTTCTTTAGAAGGGGTTTTAAGAATCAAGGGTCATGAAACAAGCAGTAATTTCTTGAAAGTTAGAAATCAGCTAACATAAAGCCTAGATGAGACACAGAACCAAGACACACAGCATCATAAAAGGACAAGACGGCATGACAAAAGGTAAGAAAAGGAGCTGAGATGAATGCTAACTGATAGATCACATGAGGCAAGTTTGAGGATTTCTTTAACCAAGCTGTATTACACAGTTTTTTCTTCATTTTCTTACTCTTTATCTAAAACACTTTAAGATGATTTTCAAATTCCCTCATCTGTTTTCTCCATATACCTCTAATGGATCCTTCCTTCGGGATCCTGTGTTCCCATGTCTTTTCCTACTCTCACATAGAGTTGCAAACCCATAATATTAATGAAGCTGTGGCACTCATAAATAATGACCTACACTGAATACAGATTGAGGGCCCATGTTTTAACACCAGGCAACCTAGAATGATTTCATGGTGTGTGGTGGAGTCATGTAGTCTAACTTTTAATAAATAAAGTGCAGCCTTTAGACATATACTAAGAAAACTGAGATGTTAACTATAAAGTCCCTGGTCTATGCATGGTTCAAAGTAAGTAAACAGTAGATTTTGTTTTTAATTTGTTTCTTTTCCTATATAAACTGTCAAATCTAACCATGGACTATGAGCAACTAAAGAGGGCTGCCTAAATGAATTCCCTTGTCAGTGTGATCTTGCAGTCCAGGCATTTCCGAACTTGGATGAATTCCATTAGTCTGTCAAACTGATGGGATAATCAATCAGGAGTGCACATTTACTAACATGAACTGAAGGTATCCATTGATAGATTAGAGTCATATTCATTTTTATAAGCACTAATTCAGAATAGTTTTGGTGGAGTCTAATTCCATAAATTCTACAGGGTGTAAACTCCTAAGTTTACATAACACTTAAATAAAATGGAAGAATATATAGTTATGGAATGATTTACATGTTCAGAATCCATCTTTTTATATTATAGTGGCTTCATTAAAGCTGAGGCTGTCCTGGAAGCACATGAAAGTTGTGCATGTGCACACCTCTAGAAAGCCTTCCTTAGTTTTCACAACTTTCAGAAAATATTACTTTAGAAGGTGAAACAGAGCTAGGTTTCCCTAACGCAAGCTCCTCTCGTGACCATAACCTGGAGTTGTGTTGGTTTTGGTGTTCTGTCATTTGTAAGGTCCTTGCAGGCACACAGTATTGATGCCCAAACTGATTCACCCATGACACAACAACAACATCTCTCCTGGCAATCAGTGTCATTGGGCATGGTCTAAGAAAAAACACATCTATACCATTATAAGTAGGATAAACTACCATTGAGAGAGTAGAATAGCCCTGCCATAGACCCCACTCTCTAGAGGTATAATTGTTAACAGTGTTGGGATTTAATTTTGAATAATAATCTTTGTGATTACTGTAAATATGATTAAAGAATTGCTGAATCATATGAATGGCAGGGCAGGCATTTCTCCTACTCTGCCGTCTCCTCCTCCTTCTCTGACATTGGTTAGAATCCAGCTTAGAAAACACACATGACAACAAAATATAAACTGTTTTAGATTCACCTAAAGAAGGTTTATTCATTCCTTGTTGAACCTAGAGTTGGATAATTGCCTGTATAACAACAAGCCCTTCTATTTGTGTTTTGTTTTGGTTTTGTTTTTCTTAATAATTTCATTTTACATCCCAATCAGAGCTCCCTCCCTGCTCTCCACCACGTCCCGCCTTCCCACCATCTTTCTCCCTTCTCCCCTGCTTTTTCTCAGAAAAGGGAGCCCCCTCCATACCCACCCCTGCATATCAAGTAACATTGGGACTAAGGACATTCTCTTCCACTGAGGCCAGACAAGGTAGTTCAGTTAGGGGAAAGTGATCCACAAGCAGGCAACAGAGTGCATGTCAGAGACAGAGACCCCGCCCCGCCCCACCCCTGCTCCACTTGCTCATGAAGACCAAGCTGCTCATCAGTTACATACATATTGAAGGGCTAGGTCCAGACCATGCCTGCTCTTTGGTTGGTGCTTCAGGTGAGCTGCTATGGACTTTATTGGTCTTCTTGAGTAGTTCTTGTTCCTTCCATGATCTTCTCTACCCTTCTCCACCCCCTACTCATTCACAAGACTCCCTGAGCTCTGCCTAATGTATGGCTGTGGGTCTCAGCATCTGTTTCCATCTGCTGATGGGTGGAGCCTCTCAGAGGACAGTTATGCTAGGCTCCCATCTGTAAGCATAGCGCAGTAATGTCAGAGGCTGGCTCTTTCCTATGGGGTGGGTCTCAGATTGGGACAGTCATTGGTTGGCCATCTCCTCTGCTCCATCTTAATCCCTGCACATCTTATAGGTAGGGGAAATTTGAGGTTGAAGGTTTTGTGGGTGGGCTAGTGTCCTGCTCCCTCCATTGGAAGTCCTGCCTATCTAGGAAGTAGCCTCTTCAGTCCCCATGTCCCCTGCAGCTAGGAATCTCGGCAAGAGTCAGTCACCACCACATACTCCTAGGAGCCTACTCAGACACATATCTCTAGCTTGTCTCAGAGATGCTCCCCCCCCCCCAGTATCTCTTCTCTCTCCTAGCCCCCTCACCTCCCGCCCTGCTCTGCCCACATCTGACCCTCACCCTCATTCCCCCTCCCCACACTCTCTCACACACAGTTCCCTTTCCTTCATTCACTTCCGATGTCTATTTCAGTTCTTCTGAGTCAGAGTTAAGCATCCTCCCTTGGGTCTTACTTGCTACTTAGCTCTTTGGGGTCTGTGGATTGTAGTACGGGTAATATCCACTTATAAATGAGTACATATGTGCATCTTTCTGGGTCTGGGTTACTTCATTCAGGATAATCTTTTCTAGTTACATCCATTTGCCTACAAATGGCATTACTTCCTTGTTTTTAATAGCTAAGTAGTATTCCATGTAAATGAACATTTCCTTTATCCATTCTTCAGTGGAGGAGCACAGCAGGCATTTCATAAGGCTACTTTTTCTTATTTTGTTAAAGGAATCCCAGATAAGCATAACCATTCTTTCCAGCACTTGAGAAATGAGAAGTGATCAATCAATATTCTGAGTCTTTTCCACACACAGGAGCTACATTGTGCTGGAACAGACATTTTCTGAGGAAACACAATAGGATCGTGTAGTTGAAAGCAAGCCATTGTCCTTGAGGAGAAGACAACGGATCTATGACAGCATGACAAATGAGCACTTATCACAATGTTGTTCTTTCATGAGCCAAAACACCTGAGCTCTGGACAGAGGCTAGACCTTTCAGAATCCAGATTCCCAGGATTCCCAGTTCTGATTTCCAAACTAACTTTGTAATTCCCAGAAAGAAAATATCCTGTATAAAGTTCGAGAGTGCTCCCAATAGTCAATATTTGCATGTTTTCAATGGAGAATGTTTGCAATATTTTTCAATATCTATCCTCAATGCCATAAGAATGAATAAACATAAGAATGTAAGCAAGTGTATACTTCCACGGTGGTCAAAATGTTGTAAAATATAGGTGAATAAAAACATAGCATTGTTCTGACTCCAACATTGAATAAGAGGCCACACAATGCATTAAATCTTAATGAGGTGGAACTTGTAGTTAATATAAAACCCTACAAAGGTGCTATAACCCCAAATTTATAAACATAGTAATAAATATTACTAGAAAGAAAATAATATATAAGTTTTATATGTAAGCTTATAATTATGGAAAAATATGCTAAGTAGGGAGACTTTTTTATCATGTGAAAATCTCCTCAGAGAAATTCTTTTCTTTAAAAAAAAAAGTTGCTAGAGCTTTAAGCAAATTGAATTAATGTGGATATCTGATGCCAGTAAGGGTTAGGCAAATACCACCAGAATCCACCTAACTTAAGGAATAAAAACCCTCTTGTTGAAAGGAGTCTATTAAGGAGAGAAAGGCATTCGACTGTATAGTCTGGGAGGGAAAACACTCTAAAACAAAAGCCCTCACACTACAAAAAATGTCAGAGGACCCTGGTTCTGGTGAAAGTGCTGGTGGGCGCACTAAGGCAGATCTTTTGCAACTCAACCTGAATAAAAATCCATCTGCAAATGTCCCATGGGGACACACACTCCTTATTCAAAGCTCAAACTCACCAAATGAAGTAAAGCCAAACTGTATGTCAACCTTAAAGGGATGAGTGGTTTTCATTTGGCTAAAGAATGTGGTTATGTAGAACACAAGCTGGGAACGCGCTTTAGCTCAGTTCCCACCCCAAAGCCTAAATCCAAATGAATCCCTCTCAAAATTTATTCACCTGGTACAACAGAGGCTCAGTTAAGTTCAGGGAAAGCTGTGACATGATAGACTAAGTCAGTTCTCCCAAGTGTTGAAGCTGATGCCAAGAAATTGGAATTTTTATTGGGTAAAACCATATCCTGCTTGTACTTCCAGCTGTTGTTGATACACAGATATCCCTTTGGAAGATCTAGGGAAAGGTTTACTGTTCTTTTCATGAGCAAATAAGCAAGGTTGTATACAATGCCAACTCTAAGTTCAATAGTTCTAGAACCTTCTATATTTGTCCACACCATTAAGCAGCCCTCCTTTCTATTCTGTTAATTAAAGCCACTCTCTTTGGTAGTATGTGGTTTCTGAGAGAGGATATGGCCATCCTTTCCATAGCTAAACTGTCACCCCATGTGAAAGCAAAAGTTATTTCTTATGCAAGCTCTAATTCACCAACCACACTGATCATGAAAAAAAAGAGAGAGAGAAAGAGAGAGAGAGAGAATTTAACTTCTTTCTAACTAATACTTTTGTTTATGAAAACATTTGGGACTTTATTGTGGTACCTCACAGAACCAGAAATTTTACCTGACTCTCTTCTTTCTCTAAATGTCTACTTTTTAAAGTTTAAATAAAATTTACAGGATGTTAAGATTCCACTGGCTGCATTAGGAATATACTTCCCCTCACTTTAAATGATTACAAAGCGGCATCTGGGTATTTCAAGTTTTTTTTTAAGTCATTCTAAATCATCCTTTAAAAAAGTAGAAAAAGTATTATTAAATTATAGGTAGAAGTGGGTATTAATGACCACCAAGTAGTTCATCATTTAAAATACATATGCAGGTAGGTATGAAGTGCAGTATGCTCCTATAGCTGCATCTCTCCTTCTCAAGACTAATACTTCTGTTCACTATGCTGCAATGCACAGAGAAAAGGAACATTTCATGATTATTAATTTAGTTGCCTTGTTAGTTGGGCTGAAAGTGCCCAGAATATTGATCAAATGTCATTCTGGGTCCATTAAGGACAAATGTTTTCTAAAAAGACTAACATTTAACTCATAGGCTATATAAGTCATAATGTCTTTTCCAACACCAGTTGCCTCCATTCAAGACAATAGAAGGATCAACTGGAAAAGAAAGACACCTTCAGCCTGGCTGCATTTGAGTTGGGAAATCAAGCTTTGTCTATCCTTCCAACTGGAAGTAAAACATAGGGCCTTTGTGGGTTCAAGACAGGAACTGTCAGAGTAGGCCTTCCAGCATTGAATCTCTTGTCTCCCAGTTGTTCAGATTCAGGCTAGAACTTTGTATATATTCTCTTAAATCCTCAGATCATTTTACTGTGGATACGGAGACTTAACATTCTTTATTATTAATGTGAGCCGAGAACATATAATGGAGATGTGTTCTCTACCTTATTTCTCAGGATATCCTTGACTAACACACACAGGGATCCAATATCATGATAAAACCAAGTAAATATGTTCCTAAATATCTATGGAGTAGAATAGCTTCAAGAGTAAAGATGAAAAATATAGCAGTCTAGTGAGAAAAAAAGAGGAGCTTATTTTCTAGCTTAGGAAAAAGGAAATTATTCCCTAGGAAAGAAAAGAAAAATTACAACTGAAATGAACAATTTCATGCAGAAATGTAATCAAATGCTGCATGGTAAAAGATTTACATAATTCCTTCAATGTATGAAACAGCTTCATAGTTGTAGGCTTAGATTTTTCAAAACTTACTATATTTGGGAGTCTTAAATCACTTCAAGCTAGCTTCTACCTTATAGATCAGAGGAAGGGGAGAAAGAATGTTAATAGGAAAATTTGAAGTTACTTTTATAAAACTGTGTTTGTTTTTCTTAGTTTCTCTCTTAACCCAGATATCACATAAATAATTGAGACTGTTTTATAATGCAAGGTTTCATAACACAATCTTGAGCAGTTTAAGTCTGTTCTTTGCCTTCTCTGCTATTTTGTCTTACTCCCAGGAAACATCCCAGCCACACTTGCACTTTGTAGCTTTCCTTGGCTCCAGCTTCTTCCTCCTGATCTTCCTTGGGTCTCTAGCCCCTGGCTCTTTTCCTAACTCTTCCTCCCATGTCTGGCAGGAAGTCCAACCCTATTCTCTCCCTTGTTCATCTATTGGCTGTAAGCTGTTTTATTGACACATCAGAGGGCAATTGGGAGCCAGAGTTTACACAACATTTAGACAGGAAATCAGAGTTTAGACTACACAGTAACCCTTATGCCTACAGGAAAAAGTGTTTGTGGACCTGTTCAGATGTACTTCCTTGGACCCAATTCCACTCTGCATTGTCAGGACTGCTGTCCAGTCCAATAGCAAAGTCCAAGTCACAACATGAATTCACAGGGGTGGCACAATCCAGCAGAAGCAGCAAGACTCCACCAAATCAAGCGGGTACAAGTCGGCAGAAGCAGTCATAATCAGCCAGAGTTCTGAAAGAAGTTCTCTGTAATGTTTCTCTCTGCAAAGTGAAGACCAGCGAAGACCAGCAAAGACCAGCAAAGCCTTGCAAAAGCTTCATCCCCTTGTCTGTGGAGTCCTATCCATACTCCTTCCACACATCATGTGCCCTCTCATGTGTCTGCTCCCAACAAAATATCACAGACCCCTCCACAAGACATCTTTCAGCAGAGCACCACATGACACAACTGAGTCTTGAAAGAGACAAGAAACTTCCACTACTCAGGATGATCCACATTAATGTATACTTATAAAATGTGAATATTTCACATCTTCACTTCATGCTTTATTCAACTTTTTGTGCTCTTGAAATCCAAATATCTCAGGCGTGATTATCAAATGTTATAAAAACATGAAACATCAAGCCACAGGCTAAGGAAAAAAACATCTGTCCAAGTATTTACACCATAATTACATAAAAACTCTATACTGAATATTTAATATAGGGAGATTACTTGAACATATTGTGAGGAAAGATCAGACAATGTGGTGGTACAAATATCAGCCTGTGGGATGGGACATAGGATGTTGTCAGGGGATAAAGCGCACACTCAGCTTCAATAAGAAATTCAAGGCCGATTTGCGCCATATGAGATCCTGACTCAAAAAATAAATACATAAAATATTACTCCTCTCATATAAAAACCATGACAAAGAAAAGTATAATGATGATAATTAAAATCACCTAAGATACCATGCCATGCTCAATAGAATAGCTAAAATCTTTAAGACTATCATTGTCTATGGCTAGCAAGATATAGTTATTGGAATATTCATAAACTGATGGTAGCAATTTAAAATAGTGCCAATGCTTTGAAAACAGTTTGACTCTTATTGTGAAGTGAAATATATACTTATGTCTTAACAAACAAGATCTCACACCTATATATCTATAAGAGTAACGGGAATATATGCCCTTATGAAGTCTTGTCCTACATGTATCAGTAGAAGAAAACTAGATATGAATCACCAAAATCTCCATGAATGAGTCAGCATAAATATAAGTGGCTGTTTATACAAAATACTATTTATACAATGGGAAAATAACATAGCTATGAAAAGAAAAATTAACTGATGAGATTTATAGCCAAGAAGATAATGAATCAGTAACAATCAAAAGCACTCTGGGAAAAAAAAGAAACACATAGGAATGCAAATAGTATAAGTTCATTTTTGTGAAACCCCATGAAGGTAAATGCCGCATAGATATAAAATAGATCAACAGTAGTCAGTGGCTAGTGAAAGGCCAGAATAAGCTGCAATGATGAAGGAGGCTGGGGAAGTGAGAAAGATACTTTGTATTCAGAAAGTACTGGTGATAACAGTGTAGCAATACACATTTGAAATTTATTAGCTTCACTATTACAGTGGTGGCATTTTACTCTATGTAAATTACATATTAATCTAATTTTTAAATGAATAAAACTACTATGAGCATAGCTGAGCACATGTCCTTGTTTCATGGTGGAGCATCTTTTGGTTATTTGCCCAGGAGTGATATAGCTGGGTCTTGAGGTAGCACTGTCCCCAGTTTTCTGAGAAAGTACCAGATTGATTTCCAAAATGGTTGTACAAGTTTGCACTCCCACCAGCAGTGGAGCAGTGTTCCTCTTACTACACATCCTCGCCAGCATGTGCTATCAATTGAGTTTTTTATTTTAGCCATTCTGATGGGTGTAAGATGGATTCCCAAAGTTGTTTTGACTTGCATTTCCCTGATGTATAAGGACTGAGCATTTCTATAAGTGTTTCTCAGCCATTAGAGATTCTTCTGTTGAGAATTTTCTGTTTAGCTCTGTACCCCATTTTTAACTGGATTATTTAGTTTGTTGGTATTAATTTCTTGTGTTCTTTATATATTTTTGGATAGCAGACCTTTGTCAGATGTATGATTGGTGAAGATCTTTTCCCAGTCTGTAGGCTGTCAATTTGTTCTGTTGATGGTGTCCTTTGCCATACAGAAGCTTTTATGTTTCATAAAGTCCCATTTATTAATTGCCAATCTTAGATCCTGGACTGTTTGTGCTCTGGATTACATTGATCAATTTCAATATATTGAACCATCCCTCTATGCCTTGGATGAAGCCTACTTGGTCATGGTGCATGATATTTTTTTATGTGTTCCTGGATTCAGTTTGAAAATATTTTATTGAATATTTTTTGCAGCGATGTTCATTTAAAAAAAATTGGTCTGAAATTCTCTTTCTTTGTTGAGTCTTCATGTGGTTTAGCTATCAAGGTGACAGTGGCTTCATAGAATGAGTTTGGTAATACTCCTTCTCTTTGTATTTTGTGTGACAGTTTGAAGAGCACTAGCATTAGTTCTTCTTTGAATATCTGGTAGAATTCTGCCTTCAATCCATCTGGCCCTGGGCTTTTTAGATTGAGAGAGCTTTGAAGACTGCTTCCATTTCCTTAGTGGTTATAGGACTGTTTAAGCTGTTTACCTGATGTTGATTCAATTTTAGCAGGTGGATTCTATCAGGAAAATTATTGTCCATATCACTTAGATTTTCAAATTTTGTGGCATATAGGCTTTTAAAGTAAGACTTAATGATTCTTTGGATTTCCCTGGTATCTGTCATTATGTCTCCCTTTTCATTTCTGATTTTTCTGATTTGGGTATTCTCCCTGTGTCTTTTAGTTAGTTTGGCTAAAAGAAAAAAAAACAGCTCTTGGTTTCATTGATTCTTTCAATTGTTTTCTTTGTTTCTAATTTATTGATTTCATCCCTGAGTTTGAATATTTCCAGCTATTTATTTCTCTTGGATGTGTCTGCTTCTTTTTCTCTAGGACTTTCAGGTGTTCCTTTAAGTTGCTTGTATGAAATGTCTCCAATTTCTTTATGAAGGCACTTAGTGCTACGAGATTTCCTCTTAGCACTGCTTTCATTGTGTTCCATAGGTGGGTATGTTATCATTTTCATTGAATTCTAGTAAGTCTTTACTTTCTTTTTTCCTTTCTTTCTTTCTTTCTTTCTTTCTTTCTTTCCTAACCCAGTTGTCACTGAGTAGAAAATTGTTCAGTTTCCATGTGTGTGTAGGCTTTTTGTATTTATATTATTCTTGAAGTTCAGCTTTAGTCCATGGTGTTCTGATAAGATACAAGGCATTATTTCAATTTTCTTGTATCTGTTGCTTTGTGTCCAACTATATGGTCAGTTTTGAAGAAGGTTCCATGAGGTGCTAAGAAGAACGTATATACTTTTGTCTTTGGGTGAAAAGTTCTGTAGATGTCTGTTAGGTCTGTTTGATTCATGACATCTGTTAGTCTCATTATTTCTGTTTAGTTTCTGTCTTGATGATCTATCTGTACATGAGTGAGAGTGAGGTGTTGAAGTCTCCCACTATTAATGTGTGGGGTTCAGTTTGTGATTTAAGCTTTAGTAATATTTCTTTTATGAATATGGGTGTCCTAGCATTTGGGGCATAAATATTCAGAATTGAGATGTCATCTTTGTAGAATTTTCCGTTGATGAGTATGAAGTTTCCTTAACTCTATTTTATTAGATATCAGAATGGCTACTCTAGATTTTTTTTTCAGATCTTTTGCTTGGAAAACCTTTTTCTAGCCCTTTCCTCTCAGGTGATGTCTATCTTTGTGGCTGAGGTATGTTTGCTGTATGCAGTGGATGATGAGTCCTGTTTACTCATTCATTTTGTTAGTAAGTTTCTTTTATTGGAAAGTTGAGTCCATTGATGTTGAAAGATATTAATCACCAGTGACTGTTAGAACCTTTTGTTTTGACATTGATTATGGAAGTGTGTTTGTGCACTTGTCTGCTGTTGGCGTTGCTATAGCGAAGTTATTATATCCCATAATTATTTGGCGGGTGCAGTTAACCTCCTCAGGTAGGAGTTTTCCTACTTGTGTCTTATGCAGTGCTGTGTTTGAGCATAGATATTGCTTAAATCTGGTCTGTCATGGAATACCTTGTTTCCTCCATCTATAGTGATTGAAAGTTTTTCTGGGTATAGTAGTCTGGATTGGTATCTGTGGTCTCTTAGGGTTTGCAAGATGTCTGCCCAGGCCCTTGTGACTTTTGTGGTCTCTGTTGAGACGCCAAGTGCGATTCTGATAATTTGCCATTATATGTTACTTGTCCTTTTTTCCCTTGCAGCTTTTAATATTTTTCTTTGTTCTGTACACTTAGTGTTTTGATCATTATGTGGCAGGAGGATTTTGTTTTCTGATCTAATCTATTTGGCATTCTGTAGGCCTCTTGTATGCTCACAGGCATCTCTTAAGATTCGTGAAATTTTCTTCTATGCTTTTTTATAAATCTTTTCAGAGCCTTGGAGCTGGGAATCTTCTCTTCAATTCCTATTACCCTTAGGTTTCACCTTTTCATGGTGTCTTTGATTTCTTAGATGTTCTGTGTCAGAAATTTTTTAGATTTAACATTTTCTTTGATGGATGAACTGAAATTTTCCATTGTGGCTTCTACGTCTGAGAGTCTTTCTTCCATCTCTTGCATCCTGTTGACGATTTTTACCTCTGTAGTTTTCTTACCTAAGTTCTCTCTGTCCAGGATTTCCTCAGTTTGTGCTTTCTTTATTGCTTCTATTTCCACCTTCATATCTTGAACCATATTATTGATTTTCTTCACCTGTTTGTTTGTATTTTCCTATAATTCCTTCAGTGGTTTATTCATGTCCTCTCTAAAGGCTTCAAAATGTTTGCATGTACCTTCCTGTATTTTTTTAAGTATTTTCTTTGTTTCTTCTATTATTGTTTTCACATCCATATATTTTAATGTCATTTTCCTGACTTTCAGTTGTGTTAGTGAATCCATAGGATGACTAGGTGCTAAAGATGTCCTATTCCTCTGGCTTTTGCTGATTGTGTTTTACACTGGCCTTCAGCCATCTGGTTATCTCTGGTGTTAGTTGATAGATACAGTTCCTGTATGTGCCTCCCTCAGATTGTTGGGAATGGTCTTGAACTGGTGGGTTGTTCTCAGGGACTTGCCAGAGGCTCTCTTCAGATGTATCATCATAGGGACCAAGTGAGATCCTCAGGAGCCTAGAGACCCTCTTCTCACCAGGTGAAGCCCTGGAGTCCTCTGCCCTGGCTACTGGCTTTCTTGCTCAAAGGTAAATGAAATCCAATGGCCCAGACACTGTGCCCAGACACTGTGCTCACTGGGTGGGGAAGCCTGAGGTTGGAGCTGCCTGTCCCAGTATCGCCAGGTGTCCTCTCCACTGGAAGGTCCGAGGTTGGAGACACGAGCCACAGTACACAGAACATTTTCTGCAGCATGCCAGTGATAGTGGGCACCTGATGTTGGAGCTATATGTCCCTCTCCTAAAGATAACCACTTCACTGGGAGGTCCGAAGTTAGGGCCACACGCCACTGTATTTGGAAAGTCTCTGCTCAGTGAGAGTGGGTGCCGTGGTCTTCCTGAAGCTAAGGCCATGCCTGCAGGAGCTCAGGAGTTTCCTGGGGTTTAGCCAGGTGACCTGTGGTTGGACTCATGAGTTTCGCACACTGTGGGCTCTTGTCTTACCTGGGAAAGATAGACTTTTGGGGTCCACTGCAGGCCCTGTCAGTTCCTCTGCTTTCACTGCTGTCCTGCTATTCAGATATAGTGCACACTCAGTGCTGCCACCTTAGATTCCCTGAGCAATGTAATTTTAACAAGTCACTGGATTAAAAAGCATTTAACACCCCTACTCAGATCTAGCCAATGGACAGGACATTCTCCACAGTTGAGTGGAGAGTGGAAATGGACTTTCACATGAACTCTGGTGCCCTGTATTTGACCATGTCCCCTGGATGGGGAGGCCTGGTGGCACTCAGAGGAAGGATAGCAGGCTACCGAGAAGGGACTTGATACCCTATGAGCATATACAGGGAGGAGGTCCCCCTCAGTCACAGTCATAGGAGAGGGGAGTGAAAGGAAAATGGGAGAGAGGGAAGAATAGAAGGACATAAAGGATGGGATAATAATTGAGATGTAATATGAATAAATTAATAAATATATTTTAAAAATAAAAAACATTTAACTACTTAAAGCATATTTTTCAATATAGTCACATCCAAGAGACATTTCTCACATATGTTCTCAGTTTTATTGGTTGACTCTCAAGTCTCCTTAAACACTTCCATTGCTCATACTTTATAAAATCTAATGAGACTCAAGTTATACATGTACATAAAATAGCTATGCACATCAAACTTTTACCAACATAAAGAAGTATATTTAAAATAATCCTTTTGTAAACAAATAACCTTACCATTTATTAAAGACCAAAAGCAATTTTACATTCCATAGAGACATACGTGATTATTTGTCTAACACAATACATTACAAAGTTTAGCTACATTGGTAATTACATGCTGAGGTATGATGGTAGGAAAATATTGAAAGACTTTGTTTTCCATAATGAAGCCATTATATTTCCACTGGAACAGAAAGCTTCATAATTGAATAAAATAGACTACAATTCATAATATTCAATAGAATTGAACCTGAGCCAAGGCATCAGGCACCATTGTTGGACATGCATGGTGTAACCACATGCACACTAAGCAATATGCATGTTACATTCAGAACTGAGGCTGCAGTGAGGTCATGTGATTCAATGAAGGTCATCACTAGCAGTTACATTTCAGACCCATTGTGCATTATATGTTATTATTTTTATTGTTTCTCATTAAGAAAACTGTAACTGTTGCCAAATTTTCATCACCCCCACACTCATCCAGCTACCTGCACATTGAGAATTTTTGCTATATTCAACAATGAATGCATATGCCATCTGGGTATCAGTGCAGATACAGAAGATCTGTATTTTTTAAAGGCATAAAGGCCATTAGGAAATATTCAGTATCAACTTAGGAACTGACACAATACATCCCATCAAATGTCATTTTAATCACATTCTGTCTTAGGAATGCTTGAAAGCTTAGTTTATTCTCAGGCCCATTTAAGTAGATTTACTTACTAAAGTGTAAAAGGAACTTTATTTTATTTGCTACAATCAAATTATCTGATCCTATTGAACTGTTTTCCCATCTGTCAATGGATATTTCAGAGGAAATAGAATTGCTGAAGTCTGGAGAAACACATTTAAGTTCTAGTGAGTGTTTTGCAAGTAGAGTAGGGCTTTGGAAATTGTTGGATTTTTTTTTCAGTAGTTCATCAGAACACCTCAGCATTGGAAAGAGGGTCCATTGATTCCAGAATATCCTCCACGTCCCCAATCTAAATCATGCCACTCACCTTATGAGTTTATAAATTTCCACCAATCTTCTAATAACACAAGCCTCTTCCCCTAACCGTAGTTGCCCACAATACTTGCCACTGAAAGTCCCAACTGGTTAAGAAAATGGTCTTATAAGTAGCATATGCGTTTGCCAGATACAAAAAAAAATTATTGGACAAGTAGGAAGATAAAACCTGAGAAATGTTGACATTAATAGTTGAGAAAATTTTAATTATTTGATAAGCTACCATTGATTAGAGTTTGAGACCCATGTCTCATGGCCACTTAGAGTTCCAGGTTGTCTAACTGGAAATGACAACATGAGGAATATGTCATCAGGTTTCAGATTTGCAGATTTACGAGATATGGATGTCTATGATTCAAAATATTCCATCTACCATCTGAAGCAAGTGAAGAGAAGAATTATAAATATTTGTTAGGAGATTTCCAGTTGTCTAACATCACCAATGTCTGGACCATTTATTAGATGGCATTGTGAAGACCAAAATCTATTGATATCATATTTTAAGAAATCATTAAAGACTTACATGTCCAGTCAGAGACTTGGAAGCTATTAGAAGAAAATGTCAAAAATTCAATGACATTAATATTAGCAATGGTTTTTTTATATAATCAAAAATGGGTAACAAAAAATACACAAAGGAGATTACAGAAAATTTAGAAGCTTCTGCACAGTTGAGACATATTAACAACAAAATGAGACACCCTACAAAGAAAAAAATAGTTATAAACCATATATCCAACAATGACTTAATGACCAAAATGAATAAAACATCTAAACAAATGATGAATTAGCAACTAATTAAATTTAAGTAAAGGACCTAAAAAGATATTTTTCAAAAGACATATGAATGAATGCTATTTACATAAATATCTTTCTTAAATTGCAAATTGTTTGAAAAATGCTAATAACATCCATAGTTAAATATTCCATACCTATTAGAATACACAGTAAATAAAAGTTGAATAATAACAAGAACCTGAAAACACGAGTTGGCAAAAAGAATAGAACAAGTTCATGGAAAACAGTATGAAAGTTTCTCAAACAGTTAAGAATAAAAACACCATATCATATCATTCCCACACTTGGATAGTCATCAAAGAAAATAAAATTAGTTTTCTGGAAATTTCTATGGCCCATATTTTTTGCAACAGCATCCACAAAACAAGATACAGAATCAAGTGTTCATCAACACATCAACACACACACACACACACACACACACACACACACACACACACAAAAGAGTATTACTCAATCTTAGAAAGAAAGTGACAATGTGATTAAGCTTACAATACAACATATTAAGTGAAATAAGTACAGCATAAAGAAAGAAAAGTAGCATATGGTCTCTCTTACGTGGGAAATCTAGAAAAGGTGAATTCATAGAAACAGAGTAGAAAGAGAGAGTTGGGAGAGATACAGGTCTCTGGGTATAACAGTTAGACACTAGGAGTTGATGTGCTGGTCTGTGGGTATGACAGTAAGACACTAGGAGTTGATGTGCTGGTCTGCAGGTATAACAGTAAGACACTAGGAGTTGATGTGCTGGTCTGTGGGTATGACAGTAAGACACTAGGAGTTGATGTGCTGGTCTGCAGGTATAACAGGAAGGCATTAGGAGTTTATTTAATACTTGGACCATTTATCAGAATAATGGTGGTAGGTTCTCCCCAGAGCCTATGGCCTGGCTAGCCACAGGCTTTGTGCACTGATAACAGTTCCAGGTATGAGTTTCAACTTGTGAAAAAGACGTTAAGTACAACCAGAATGTATCTGAGGAAATCCCATGATATTAATGCTGCTATTGCCCCAGTAGGCATTATTAAAGGACTTTGTGCAAAGGAATTTGTGCAAAGAAAGTAATATGCACAAAAGGTCACAGATAAAAAATTATGTAACCTGAATTTGAAAACTGAAAGAAATTGAGTATAATTTAAACATAAGTAAAGATTAGGGAATCTATAGGATGAAAAGTGGAAAGAATTGGAGAAAATTATCTCTCAATGTGACACAAAACTTTTGGGGACATGGGCATCCCCTCCACCATGAAACCTGATTTTTAACCATTTTTAACCTATTTTTGTCAGCCTTCCTTTGTGATAAGGTGACAGTACTAGAAAAATATAGTTAATGCAAAATAGCAATTATATAATAAGACATTTAGAACAACCCTTTGCTTCCTCTCTGCCTCAATTCTTCAATAACATGCAAAAATTCAGACCCTGTTAGAGTCTTTCTCAAAAACAAGTGATTGAGTAAGACAGAAATGCTTGTAGTTGTTCCAAAACAGCGTGTAACAACAGTCAGGATTAAAATGCACCTCTCTTTGATTCAAATAACACGAAATGATGATTTAGGTTATTTATAAAATAAGCAACTTCTGATATTCTGAATTGTCTTAATTTGAGCAAAGACTGAGCTACTTACTAAAGGAACAGCAAAGAGAGGTAAATGTAAGTTCAATGTCCATCCAAACAAAACTGCTAAGTTGGTCCCATGGTAGCTACTTTCCCTATGGAAATGTGAAGACAGTTCATTTTACTACAAATTATAGGTATCTTATTTTCCTGCATGCAACTGCTGTGAATTTGAGTAATAAATTATAATTT
The DNA here is from genome assembly GCA_907169655.1 of Acomys percivali. Taxonomy (NCBI): domain Eukaryota; kingdom Metazoa; phylum Chordata; class Mammalia; order Rodentia; family Muridae; genus Acomys; species Acomys percivali. The sequence goes on along the minus strand of OU015748.1, from coordinate 71,651,583 downwards.
TGTATCATAGTTTGGTTACATACTGCCATTGGAAAGGACATAACCTCAATGCCGATGAGAAACCAAGAACACTGTATACCAAATAACTCACAGGAAAGTCAGTACAACTCAGAATCCTCAAACGATGAACACAACAACATTTTAACAATGGTACAGCAGTAGTAACTCCCAGATGTGAACTCTCCACATGACGAATTTATTTGATGCAGAACCTCACACCTCCTTTTATTTAATGATCCAGACGTTTTCTTTTTAATTGATTTGTGCTACTCTTATTTTCTAGTCCTTTAAGAAACTTTTATTGGTAACCATATACAGGGGGCATATACAGGGGGAGGTAATCCCCCTCAGGAACAGTCATAAGGGAGGGGAATAAGGGGAAAATGGGAGGGAGGGAAGAATGGGAGGATACAAGGGATGGGATAACCATTGAGATGTAACAAGAATAAATTAATTAAAAAAAGAAACTCTTATTATCTATCATCACTGTTCGTGGTACTGTGCTACATAAAGGCAGGTCATGTGTGCATATTTTGCCCATTGAGCGTATTTATCTACAGCTGATATTTTATTAGTGGGAAAACATGTAGTAAACAAACATTAAGACCAGTGAATATAGTAGTATCTGACGATTTCATGACAAATATTTGTCACGTCCTTGCTTAGAAAGCACAAAATTAGAACAACTACAAGCTGACCTGATGTCTCTGGCACCATTGTCAAAGTTAATGAACTCCTTAGGAAAATGAATTGCTACAGCCATTTATAAAGTGCTATAGTGAGCACTTTAAAAAGAGAGAGAGGGAAAAAAAAATGTTTTAATCGTACTCAGAAATGTGATGTACTTAGACTTGGCAAATAGTTAGTTAAATGCCTATACTTTCAAGCAATATTCTCAGTCCCTAGTTTATATCAGAATCTCATACTAGATAGTGAAATCAGGTAGGGTAAGTGTAGTGTCAAACTGACTCTGGGAGTGATAGTCCATCACAGTCGTTTGGAAAAGTTTACACGAGGCATCAGGGAAGATGGTTCGGTCTGTCAAGGCCTGCCACAAAAGCAGAAGGAATGCAGTTTAGGCTTCCAGGCTCTACATAAAAGCTGAGTGTGGAAGCGCACACCTTTATCCCAGTGCTGGGGAGCACAAGCAGGCAAACCCTGGAACTCACTGGCTAGCCAGTCTAACGGAACTGAGCAGATCCAGGCTTACGGAAGAGCTCTGTCTCGAATAGACACTAGCGAACATTTGAGGAGGGACCTCTGACTACTGCCCTTCACACACACCTGCACATGCATGCACAGATGCATACACACACACACAAGTTCATGTGTATTTCTATCTGAGAGCTGATAATAAGAACTGCTCATAGAATACTTTCTCTAAAACTTATGGGAGATCCCAAACTTGCCTTTAGAAAAAACACCCAATGAAGAGATCAGTTCCATGGTCATATGTTGGCAAAACATACTGTCTTTTTTCACATCTGTCAATAAGAGCTGTACTGCGGTCAAATATATAAAATATAGTGGAGCTGTTATTCCTGAGAGACTGGACAAGTTAATATGCCCAAAACTCAGTGTTGGCACATGTTACAGTATACTTGAATATCGTTATTTGGGAAATAAGTTATAAAGACTTAGAATTCCTGAGGAAAGGCCAGAAATTACTACTACATGAAAACCAAATACACAAATAGAGTAATTCAAGAACTCAATAATGATGTGATGACTTAAAGGAGGACTGAAGTCAAAGTATGAGAAAATAAAAGGCTGAGTCAGAGTTAAGGATACATGATGTGTAATTCTATTAAAGTTTGTTACTACATCTGTGTAGTATCCATAGCTATCTGATTCAACTACAGGAAAGTTCACATCAACATGCCATCTATGCCCTAGCTACCAGGATGAACAGCACTGGCATTGCATGGGGCCTGTTTAAAATGCAGAATCTCCTAACCTGTACCAAAGACTACCTCAACATTCGACAGTGGAGGTTGTGCTGTTGGTCTAGTCAGCCAACTTAGTTTCTACTCTTAACCAACCAGTGACATTGCAGTGGAGAGGTGACTTATATACTCCATACGCTAAGCAAAAACATATCCTTCCTATCCAAGACAAAGCTCCGTGAAAACTTTCTGTGATTCTGTGGACAACGCAGCCAGAAAATGGGACTGAAATGTATTGATTTGAAAAATCAATAATCCGGGGCTGAAGCTGAAGCTCAGGGGCTGAGAGGACTTACCGCTATCCTGGAGGGCAAGCATTTAGTGTCCAGGACTCAGGCTGGCCAGTGAACAACTGACTAAAGTTCTGGCTCCAGATATGATGCCATCTTCTGGCCTCTATGGGCACCTACACTCACATGTACATGCACACAGCACACACAGACATATAACTAAAAATAAATAAATTGTTTTAAGGCTCAAGAACCTCTTCAGGAGAATAACAAATCAAACAACTTGCAACTACATCACATATTTTCCTTTCCTGAGAGCCCTTTCTTAAATTATTTCCAACACTGGACCACAGTGATTAAGCTAAAAAAAAATATATTTTTAGTTTAGTACTTGATGCCTATGGGTGTTTTTCTGGAATATATGTCTACCATGTGCAAGCCATGCCCATAGAGACCAATAGAGGGCACTGCGTCCTCTGGAACTGGACTCCATGCTCCTAAACCAGTTAGCAGTTCCATAGGTATTATAAGGTAAATGAGATTTTTAAAATATATACATAGATATAGATAACCCTTCAAATCTCTAATGAGAACAGGACATGACATGGAAAAAGACAACAAATTATAGTAATTTATTAGTCTATCAATAGAGATGAAATACTTTGAACATTCTTAAATCCTACTTTATATGTACTCATACATACTAAGCATAAATAATACACTCTGAGTAAGAACAAATATGAATGAGAATTTTCAATTTACTTTGCTTCAGAGAAGGTTACTTCTACCAAGCAGACCATGGGAAATAGAAATCCAATTACATACAGATTGAAGGAAACAGGCTTTCACTCAGCAGGCTTTCTATTTAAACATAGCCAACTTCATCACATGTAAACTACTGAGGTCCAAAAGTGAAAATTCAGAAAGATTAAAAACAGGAGTAAGCCTTTGTCTAAGATCCTATATTACAGCTCTAGGAATTTTTAAACATTGCCCCTTTCCACCAGAAGCTAATAGTAATAGCTTAAACCCTGGGCTCAGAGGTTTTCTGTTTTATGCTAACACTGCTCGGTACAGTGTTGTTTACTCCAATCATGCAAAACCCACAAGGCACTTAATAATGTTTCAGCTGCTGTTTTTTTTTCCTGTATATTGTGTATTGGTGTATGATACCCTCGTCCCTACATGATAAATTTTGCTATTTCTCTGTGTGATGCAGTAATTTTATATTTGCACATATTTGAAGATCATGTTTTCCATTCAAAGTTGTTTATTTTGAGTAAATCAATGATTTTATTCTCTTTGGAATGATGTCATAAAATGATAAGGTAATCTTCAATTATAAGTAAACTTTAAAATCATTTTTCTTTTGAGTCTATTTTGGGAGCTGGGGAGGTGATTAAGCCACTAAGACCACTGGCTGTTCTTCAAGATGACCCAGGTTCCATTCCCAGCAACCACATAGCAGCTCACAACCCTCTATAATTCCAGTCCCAGGGGACCTGACACCCTCTCCTGGCTCTGTGGCAAACAGGCACTCACATGGTGCACAAACATATGTGCAGACAAAACACCTGTACATGAAACATTAAAAAATGTTAATTAAAGCACATTTGCCTAATATTAGTTCAGTTATTTCTTTTCAGTTCGTATACAATCATATTTTATAGTACTCTTCCCTAAAATTGTTTTAGCCAATTATCTTAAAAATACCACAAAGTTGGCCTTTAAATTTACCTTACATTTCATTTATAATTCATCTTACTTATTGACAAGTGTTAAAATCATTTCTATTATATTTGTACTTTCACAGTAGCAACATTTTCTGTGTCTCTTTCTCTGGCTTTTGTTTGATTAATTTGAATACTCTTCTGAGGTTTTGTTTTGTTTTGTTTTGTTTGGAGGGGTTAGTTTATTTGTTTGTTTGTTTTGACAACTTGCCACAAACCTGGGCATATCTAGGAAGAGAGAATCTTAATTGAGAAAATGTCCTAAGACTGGCTCAAAAGCAAGTCTGTGAGCATTTTCTTGATTGATGATTGATGTGGGAGGTTCCAGCCTGCTGTGGATGGTAACATTCCCTAAGCTGGAGATCCTAAGGTATTTAATAAAGCAAGCTGAGTAAGGCAGTAAGCAGCATTGCTCTGTGGCCTTTGCTGCATTTCCTTCCTCCAGATCCCTGCCTTATGTTCCTTCCCTGACTCACCTTCATGACAGAGTATGACCTGAGATCTGTAAGATGAAGTAAATCCTTTCCTCCCCAGATTTCTTTTTGCCATGGAGTTGTATCACAGTAATAAAAAACCCTAATTAATAAGATACTTGTTTACTTTATTTAAATTCATGTATTCTCATAGGGTATCAAGTCTCTTCTTGAGCATATACAGGGGGAGGAAATCCCCCTCAGGAACAGTCATAGGGGAGGGGAATAAGGGGAAAATGGGAGGGAGAGAAGAATGGGAGGATACAAGGGATGGGATAACCATTGAGATGTAACAAGAATAAATTAATAAAAAATTTTTTTAAAAATTCACGTATTCTCTCTAAGCTTATAAGCTATGCTTTAAAAAAAAATAGGTTCCACACATAAAATATAGACCAGTGGAGGTATTCCTTGGCATATAAGTACACTGCTTCTAGGTTGCTTAGCAACCTTTGATGTCACCACCTGTGGTCTACTCCAGGGATCCTACAAAAAAGGCAAACCTGCCACCTTGTCTCAATTTCAGTCAGTCCCCCCCCCTCTCTCTCTCTCTCTCACACACACACACACACACTCCTCTCCCCTTCTCTCCCACACTTCTATAATAAATCTCTCCATATCATATCAGTTGTGTGTGGCATCTCATTCTTTTTATTTTTAATTTCTTAATTATGTTTATCTACAGAAAACTTATCAGTATACATTTAACCCAGTTTAGTGGTGAGTTCTTTAGCCTTTGCCTTTTCGGGTTTGGCAATATGAGCCACGGGGTTTAGAACCCAGGATATTGCCTCCCCAGTGGCGCTGGTGCGGAATCCTGAGCAGGGCTCTTCTGATGCTAAATAGACACGCCATTATCCCTTCTCCCCACCATGTTGCCAGCAGCATTTGCCTTCTGTTCCACAGATGCCGCTCCATCGCTCCATCCAACACTGACCAAATGATTAGTAGATTTTCCCTTCCTGGTCAACGAAAGGGGCAACGGCCTGCTGTTTCCACTGATCTGCATTTGGACAGCTTCCTGCAGGAGACTTCCTTCTCCTACCTGCAAGGTTTTCTTTCTCTCTTTCTGGAACACCAAAAATCCTGTACACAGGTGAGATCGCGCTGCTCCGGCGTCTGTCCTTGTCACTGGAAAAGCACGTGACCACACATTTGACCAGCTTGTGCCAAATCCTTTCCAGTCCCCCAAGCCCTCTGGGACGCTATTGGATCGGGCTTGCAGTCTGATTTCTTTCACTCTTTACCCACCCGTGGGAACGGAGTCCCCAACTCAGACCTCCAGGCTTTTTGGAGACACAGAGCTTCTAAATTGTCTCATTACACCACACAAATGACAGGGAGACATAAAAAAAGCTTTCCTCCCTTTCCTTTCCTATGCCTTTTTCTTGCTCAAAAACTTGGTTTTACACTGCCTGATGGATTTTCCCACCCTCCACCGCCTGCACAACAAGCTGAGAATTTGACCCCTTCCCAACAGGCAGCCTACGCCTCAGGGCTGGCTCCAGTGGGAGCGCTGACTTAGATGACTGCTTCAAACGCTTGTGCCTTGCGACTGCCTCTGCCTCTGTGGCAGCCACTACCCCGATGCCCACCCCGTATTTCTTCAACTTTTACAGGTATGCCTGGACCGTTTGTTAAATAAGGGGGAGGGCCTCCAACTTAACAAGAATGAAACCAAAAGTCCTAGTCTTTAATGATTAAGATATTAGAAATTATCAAATCCTTTAACATGTTAAAAATATATTTTAGTCATGCTAAGAACCAATGTGACGTATTTTCAAGGTCAAACATAAAATAAGATCATAACATTCTGTTTTATGTTTGCAATGTATAATTTAGAGCAGATAACTAAATACAGACAAAGATTGCTTAACTCAAATATCCTAGCCTTCAAGCTTGTCAGAGATCTGCTAAATATAGCATGTAACATATAAGCATATTGTAAAAAACAGAAATTTCCAGATCTTATCAGTAGTTTCTCTACGGTCTCTGAGAAGATTTGAGCACAGCAAATGACTTCACTTGCCTTACTCACAGATTTCAGGTTAGAGATAAAGAGGCTTCAAATGCTTTCTCAGTCCACATCATATGCATAGGACCAGGTTTTAAGCTTAAATCACTCCTACAGCTTCTGCTGTTAAGTCTTGGTATAGTCTAACTTACTACCAGGCTTAAGAAACAGGTCTCACATGCAACCTTTTACCATTCTTTTAGCTAGCAGACAGTGACTGCTCACAGCAATTTCACCTATGTCTCATGGTAAATGATTGCATAAGGATACAGAAGTATAAGCTAAAAACTAAAGTTTCTAAGCAAGAACTTGAGGGTCTACAAAGACATTTTAAGGTTGGTAAATACAAGTTATGAAAGTTGGAGTGTCTAAAAGGATGTTTTATTTATTCCTGTTGCTATACTACCGCTGCACTGAGACTATTCAGAGCTTTGACACAAATGAATGGATCTCTGATTTATTAATCTAGCAATGGAGGAAACCCCATTTCACTATAAGATTCACTATCATATTTCCAAGCTCAACATTTTTAATTTCCTTTAGTTTGTCTTTTAAGTATAGACTTAAAATGTCTCCCATTGTGCTTGAGTTATGTACACCCAGAGTCTTCTGCATAGAGGTATTCTTTTATGTGATGTAATCATACTGAAATTAAGGTCAAATGTGCTTTTGCTTTTGTTCCTTCTACGTCACAGAAGGCTTTTGCCTTCCCTGAGTTCACCATAATGTTTTCGCTGTAAACTACTGATATGTGTCTACTGCCTTTTCCACTACAGCTTACAAACAGTGGTGATGCTTACATGTCTAAAATGTATCTCTTTTTACAAACCTAAAGTGATTCTTGTAAGATACAGGAAATCCACCTCTCAGGTCAAATGGAATCCAGATAAGCACTGCCAATCAACAGCCTATGTTTCCCACCCATCGCCTATCTCAGAGGGTGGGATTCCTCCCCTTTCTCGGGTTTTTGGACTCCCATAACTGCCTAATTGCTAGATTATTTCACCGAACACCAGCTGATTGCCGAGTCTTCCCTTCTGTTTGATATAAATGCTTCTTGCTGCTCTTGCCAACATACATCCAAATCCTTCATTTAGGAACTTCTCCCTTGGGTGAGATCTCCCTTTATCACATGATTCTGTCTCCCTCCCCTCTCATTCTTGTTTGAAACCCTAGCACTATGTGACCATATCTTCTCAGAGCCATGCCCTTGGACTCTAACCAGCACTGATGAGCTGCTGGAACAGATTGTACCAATTTTGTTGAGTCAAACCTTGCTTTGGGCTACACGCCAATGGGTCACTGACTTCTCCTTTCCCCATGGGAATAGTCCATTTGCTGTCCCTCCAGGTTCCTCTGGGATGCCTTCTGGAGAATTTCAAATCCCTACACCCACATTAAGGGCTACTAAGTTTACATGCCTCTACAACCAAAATTGGCCTCAATATCCCTTAAATGACAGATCTAAAGATCCAAAATGAAACTTTTAAATACTGCTAGTGATCAGGTAAATGGAAGGAAATTCCCCATGTTCAAGATTTTCTCCTCTTCACTCCAAAACTTCCATCTCTGTTTATTCTCCCCAAAGTTTCAAATGTACACTGAAAGGAAATTTTCTCCCAAACCCACATAACTTTGTCCTCTGCCCATATATATGTTCTGGTATTCTGCCAGATCTCCTACATTCAAGACATCGCCACAGAAGCTACCAACAGAGACTCTGGTCCAGCCTCACAGATCATGTTAGCTGGACTGACATTGGCCTTCTATCTGCACACGTTCTTAGACCCTGGATATCCAGCAAATACAATTTCTAGAACTTGGTCAACTTTTCAGCCTTTTGACCCCCCCCCGTCATTGTCCCAATGTCAGCAGGAAGCAATAAAGACAATTGATCTCTTCATCCTTTACCCATTTATTGTCATAAAAGACTGGACGGTGTGCTTCAGACCTGAGACAATCAGCTTCAATTTCTCCCAGCACTCCTCGGTACCTGTCTGCTCTAAGACATGGCTGGCAGGGTCCTTTCTTCCCCTTCACCATATAATCAAGTCATGTTGTTGCTCTTCCCCCCTCCCTTGCATGGCAGCCAAGAGCTGCTCCCAATGAACCTACATTTATATACCTTAACTTGTCTTGCATGAAAAGAAATCCAATGTCCTCATTTTTTTTTAGTATGGGAAAAGGGAGGAATGTTGACATATAACTGTCCTGGCCCTAAGTTGCTTAGCAACCTCTGACATCATCACCTGCCCACCAATGGATGTGCACCAGGGGACCAGAATAAAGGGAAAAAATGGCCAGCCGTCATTCTCTTACCTTTCTTCTCTTGCTCTGTCTCTGCCTGGCTCTCTGTCTTTACCCCTGGGTTGTCTGTCACCCCTTCCTCTTCTCCATCTTCCTTTCTACAGTAAATCTCATACGATATGTGTTGTGTGGCTTATATTTCATATTGAGCAGTATTATTTTACCCAATATTTGAGTTGTATCTTTTTAGGTTGGCACTAATGTAGATTCGCTGATATTTGTTAAATTATGTTTCACTATTCTCTTTCTTCTAAAGTTTTAGAGTTCTATCATTTTATGTAGTCATAGAAACTCCAGATACATTCAGGATTTTTCACAACAAATGCTTATTTATATCTTTATTATTCTTTAGTAGTAATTTGATTCACCACATTAGTAAAACCTTGACTCAACATTAGTGAACATATCTGGTTCATGGGCACATGGCAAGATAGCCGACACAAGGCTTTGAGAGTCAGGATTGACTTCTTGGGGAAATCAAGACCACTTATAGTAAGATCCACAAGAAGTTCCAGGTGGCTGAGACAGACAGACAAGACATACTAATAATTTGAAGGAAGAAGGAAAACGGATCCTAAAGAACTTCTTTAATGATAACCATAGTGTGGTGATCTGCCTAAGGATTGTGGAATTAAGAAGAGAAGCAGGGAAACTCACAAGTATAAGAGTCCCTGCCATTCATATTTCACTGAAAGAAAACAGTCCTGGGCCTCCCAGTATCATGCACAAGGCAATAGGGTCACCTGTGAGTTCAGGAAAAGGATGAAGGTATAAATAACCAATGTCTACATCTATTGGCTACCAATTACTATAGACTGCATATTAAATATCAAGACACCCATCAGCCATCTTCAATAAGAGAAACATAGACAATAAAAAATCACTTTCTGAACAAAAGTTCCATTGTAAATCTAATACTAACTCCTGCTTATTATATAAGAATATGCACACTGTCATGGAATCAGAGCTTTGCCCTCCATGCCTCAGTTCTTGGAAAAAAAAAGAGCCAAGAAAGTTGTCAATTGGCAGAGAATTGCTGAGTATGGTAGGATACCAAAGACAGACCAGACAATGGCCTTAGATTTGATCCTCAAATAGAAAAGGCACAAATATCGACACCTGTGGCCTCTGAAAGGCTCTCTGTGGGGCAGGAGTGGGCAGGAAGAAAGAAAAGCAAGATTGATTTATAGCAATGCGTGGGATCCTCCTGAATGACTGTGAAACTCAGCCACTCTTGCTGCTGCTGGGGAATGTCTGAAATGATTTCTGTTCAAATGGTCTGACCCTGCTCAGCCTGCTGCCCCTGTGCCTCTAGTCAGGTGAGGGAACATGGTGGGCGTTTTGGTTTGGAAAAAAAACAACCGAACCAGAGGTTCTTACGTGCCATATTAGGTAATGAATTATAACTTCATGAGCCTTAGGTTTCTCATCTAGAGTATAGTCATAATATGTATTTTACTATGTCATTACAAGAGTGAAGATTTCAAGAGCTGTAAATCACATAATGCCATGGGGTTGTGCAGAAGGCTCAGCGAATAGAAATTCCCCATACTCATTTTTCATTTCTCTATTAGCAGGTGTAATGTTGCTTGGGAGGAGGGGTAATTATTTTTTCTTACATTAAATTCAAAACAATATGGTTATTTTAAATACACACAATTATTTTAAATGATAAATCTGAATTTTAATAAATTTAATTTTTTGAACAAATTTTTTATTTAAAGAAAAACATGAATCCTATTAAGGTCAGATCTCTTGTTTTTTATAAAGTGCTGACAGGTAAAATAAAATATTTTCCATATGCATCCCCTTGGTGGAGATTGCAGATGTCCTGGCATATGGTACAATAAGAACCACAGTCATGCCTCCAGGTTGAAGTACATAAAAGCAATTGATGTATGGAATCAGAGTTAACAGTGCTTGGAAATTCAAAAATGTCCCACAGGTTTGGGCTAAGTCTTTTGAGGAAAGTGCAGGTACCGCTATAATTCTCCCCCTGGAACATTGAAAACACTGAATACAGATCCTTTGTTCTTGGTTTGCTCTAGGAGATTTGCTCTGTTACAGAAGTCACGTCACTGAACAGGTTCCAAAGAAAGATATACAGAGGAGCAGGGCATTTGTGCATAAATATGTCTACAAATCCAACGAAGCTGAATATGAGACCCAGAAGTTGAAAAGTACCATATCAACATCAACGTACAATTCACCATGTTGCCAGTATGAAGAAAGCTGAGAAGCAGCCAAAACAGTGATTCACATTCTGAAATCTGGCTTCAGAAAACAAGATGAAAATAGATGAAGTTAATTTTTACAGAAATTGCTAGTTGTTTTAAATGGCAAATTTGGAATGGAGCATCAAGCGAGGTACATACCTATAGTCTGAGCATCTAGGAGGCAGAACAAGAAGTCAGACCCCAGGGCTTGGGTAAAGCTTGAGTTACTCTTATATTTACCCCTGAGCTGAAGCTATTTTGTTTTATATGTATCATAGATTTTCTTCAGTTACTTAATAAAGAATAATACATTCATTTGCTTACCAAAAGGAACATAAAAGAACATTTTGACCTGGTACAAAGACAGAAAATTTCCCAGTATTTTTAACATTCTGTAGCAAACACCACAGGCTGAGCCAAGATTGTACTAACACAGACATAATGCCTAGGCCAATTACAAGAAGAAAGAAACCCAAGGGTTGAGAAGGGAGGTGTTGAGGTGAGAAAACTATGCTTCCAGCAGGGTATTGAATTTAAATGTCTAAAGTCAAAAGATTGCTTTCATGGAGAAAAGGGCCACCAACTTAGCTCTGCAGGGGGCAGGGCTGGAGGGAATGCACAACACATGCAGACACTTAGAAGATACTAGATTTTACTGAGTTATTCTGTGCCATTCCAAAGAGGCTGGTGCTTACCGTGAGTCCCATTATACCCACTGTATTTTATTATGAGATTTTTGCAGTTGAGAATGATCATTTTGGTCCATTGTGGAAGACAGAATAAATATGGCCAGTGCTGTGAAGGCATGGATACCAGTAGTGTAGACTTGGGAATCACACACACACACACACACACACACACACACACACACACACTACCTTGGCATAAAAACCGCCTCTTAGGCAAGTGGTGTGGTGAAAACTGGGTATTAGTGTGTATGTGAATGATGCTGGATCCTACACTTGCCCTTGTAGAAAAAATCAACTCCCAGTAAATTAAGACCTAATAATGAGGCTTGAATCTGTTAAAGGAAAAACATTTCAAGATTCAGGCACTGCAAAAGACCTTCTTCAAAGGCCTCCCAGAGCTGAGGAAATCATACCAAGAATTGACAAAAGGGATTGCATGAACTGAAAATGCTGCTACTTCTGCACAGCAAAGTAAATAAACTATCACTAGAATGAAGAGAATACCCAAAGCTGGGGAGAATCTGCAGGTTCTACATCTGGCAGAGGACTGGTACATAAAATGTATAAGGTCCTAAATGTACATATACATCAAACCCCAAACACCCAATCAATGAATCGGCAATGGAATAAACAGATGTGTTAGAAGATGAAGTACAAATATCCAATGATTATGAAAAATGTTCAACGTCGTTAGCAATCAAAGTTTTGATGGAAATGAAAATACTAAATGTGTGAATGTTGTTGTTTTGACTATGGTTCAGTTGTATAACTTGAAGTCAGGTATGCTGATGCCTCCAATATATAGTTTTAAATTCAGGATTGCTTTTGTATTCAGGGTCTTTTCTGCTTCCACATGAATTTTAGGGGATTTAATATCTACTTCTGCCAGAATGGTTATTATTAAGAAAGCATTTAACAAACAGGGGCAAGAATGTGAAGGGAGGGAATCTTTATACACTGCTGAGCAAATGTAAATTAGCCTGGCCACTACCAAACTCAGCACAGGTTCCTCATAAAACTAAATATACCTCAGAACTGTAAATTAAGACCTCAGAGTCAGCACATCACAGAGACAATCGTTCGTTGCAGCAGTATTTACAATGATCAAGTTCTGGGTCAGCCTACATGTCAGTTTGCATATAAACAAAGAAAATATTACATATATACACAATAGGATTTCATTTTTGTCATAAAAAAACAAAGTCACATCATTTGCAGAAAAAGGAATGCAATTGGAGAATATATTAAGTTAAATAATTCAAACTCAGAAAAATAAATGTGTTCTCTCATTTGTGGGTTCTAAGCTTTTTATAGGTACATAAGATTATTCATTATTTGTATGCTCTGTGTGTGTGTGCACATGCATGCACATGTGCGAGCATACATATGTGTGTGTGTCTATGTGATGACATGTAAGTACATGGGAGATGAGGTAAAATATTGGGAGACATATCTTAGTTAGAATTTCTATTGCTATGATAAAACACCATAACCAAAACCAACTTGAATAGAGATGGGTTTATTTCATCTAACATCCTGTAAATCCATCACTGAGGGAAGTCAGTTCCCAAGTTGGGAACCTTGGACCAGGAACTGAAGCAGAGGCCATAGAGGAGACCTGCTTACTGATTTGCTCCTCGAAGCTTGCCCTGTCTGCTTGCTTATACCACCCAGGACCACCCTGAGGAATGGGGATACCAATATCAAACATCAATCAAGAAAATGCACACCACAGGCTTGTGCACAGACCAATCTGGTGGTGGCATTTTTTTCAGTTGATGTTCCCTCTTCCAAAATGGCTATAGCCTATGTCAAAATAACATAAAACTAACCAGAATAAGATGGAAGACTAGAGAAAGGATAGGATGTGGAGGTGGAGGAGGTGGTTAAAGTATTTGATATGCTCTTGTGAAAACATTTATGAAATCTATCACTATTTATAATGGATATATTCCAATTAAATTTAAAAACTAAGAAATTGTTTTAAAATTTTTTGCACAAGACAGAACTCAGCTTAATCTCAAACTCATATCACTGAAACTGAGTCATGTAAGAGAGAAATAACTGGTATAAAATGCACCAGGATGACCTGCTGGTCAACTGTGGCCTTACAGATGTCTAACCAACTTCTTAGTTTTATGTTAATTAGGTCTCAGATACAAAATGCACAGAGTGATTGCTAAAAAAATGATCCTCATATATCATGCTAGTAAACTCAGTCATTGAGGGAAGACTTTCCTAAGTAAATGGACAAAAGAACAATTCTCCTAAAACTTAATTTTCACTGCAAAGTTTTGAATACTCAAGATGAGCAAAATAGGATATTAAAATAACTTGTCTGATTATGGCATAATTCATTAGCCAGGCAAATAACTATAATGTCTTGAAGTCTGATATCCTAATCTATAAATATATAGTTAGGTTCTACCTTGCCAACAAATCCAACTATGATAGAAAATGACATGAGAAAAGTGTGTCAAGTGGTCTCTGCTGTGTAGTAGATGATTACTAAATCCTCAGGCAGCATATGAGGTGTTTTCAAGTCTGCAGTTTAGAAATATGATCAAGATCAGAGATATAATTAATATCTTGTACACAGATGATAGCTGCCATATCATTGATGATCAGAAACAGAGGTATCTATTGAAGCTTTGGAAGTATCTGCTTTAAAGAAAGTTGGAGGAAGGAAGATAAAAGAAGGAAACCAGAACCAAAAGTTAAAATGCATGGTGCTGCAACAGTTCAGAGGACCAAGAGTTAAAGTGCATGGTGTGGTAACAGTTCAGAGGACCCAGAGTTAATGTGCATCGTGCAGCAACAGTTCGGAGTACCCAGAGTTAAAGTGCATGGTGCGGCAACAGTTCACAGCAGAAGTTGCACTTCATCCAATAATAGATGGGCATAGAATTAGATCCTGGGAGAAACCAAGGAAAGATGCTAATTGTGGGGACTGCTGTGAAGGGCAGAGCCACCACATAGTGAAGAAGTCAGTAAAATGTGCTGAAGACTGAATGCTTCTTGATTCTGTACATGTGAATGACTATGAGATAATTTTTGAGGTTTTGTGTGTGTGTGTTTACTCTTTGTTGGCAAGGGAATCTCTTTTCTGATTTTGAAAGAATTTTTAATGATCTGTTACATGCTTTCTATTAAGCCTACAAACAATGCCATGTCCATTTATGTTGGTTTAAAATTGTTTATATTTTCATGTGTATGAATGCCAATTTCTTTGTATATGTTTATGCACATGCACTTACTAGGCATCTTTTCATAAAATAATTTTCCTGTGTTTTAATGGTGATCCAAAGAAGATAGCTTATAAAAATTGAGTGTTTTCAATATTTTAGAAGTCTAAATATTCAAAATAGCTTCACACACACACACACACACACACACACACACACACACACACACAGTTTCCATTCTTTAGACAGCAATCTTCTGTAAGTTGCCTGTTCTTTGTGTCTGTTTTCTTGTCACTAAATGAAGAACTCTATTTGGAGCAGGTAGTTTCCACAAACATCATGCAAACATCATCCATGAGAACCCAGGCTCTGCTTGTTCCTTCATGGGCCCAGAGCCCATCAAAAAATACCTGGGATTCACCAGTCATCCTCCCACTGTAAATTTGTGCATTTCCTTATGGGATATATGGGTCATACAGCAGATACAATCATTCTCCTGGTCAGCAAAGCTTCCACTTCCTCTGCAGGAGGTGCTTCCAGAGCAAGCAGCTTAAAACTGTTCAAAGGTTCCCTTTGCAAATTCTAGAGCCTAACTGCCTGTCTTCACTTGGTAGTATTATCATGCAGAAGTCTTGTTATCTGCATATGTGCTTTGTACAGAGCCCTCTGTAGGAAGTCTTATAAGCTTCAGTTTTCTTGTCTCTAAAATGGAAAAGGGTTTTTTTCCCCTCTTATAGAGTTGTGAAGATAAAATGAATTATGAGATACAAGTACCTGGAACAGCGCCTGATGCATAGTTAGTTCTCTGTAGCATGCTTTTACTAATCATCTGCTGACATTTAGATTGTATAGAGATTTGAGGGCTCAATATTTTCTGTGTCTCATCTCATGTGAAAACTGAAATCCAACAGAGAAATTGAAATATAAAGCTGCTCACATAGGGAGAAAAAAATCTCAAAATGTTTGATGTTCACACCACCCTGAAGAAACCGCTAGGTAGAACAAAGGTCTCTGGATGTGCTGAGACCCATCTGAGACATCATATTCTCACAATTTTATAATTTCCTGGATGATATTTATGCCTGTTAAAACTCTCACATCAAAAATATATCCATGATGATAAAAGGATTCTTACTATTTGGCTAGTAGTGAACAATAATAAAAAGCAATGACTGCTATGTTTTGCTTGAGACATCTGGAAGTCTAATGAAGTACATGCAAGTGAAAAGTGACATATGCAGTGGACAGATGAAAGGCTGTAGGCTGGGCAGTGGGAAGAGTTGAAATGTATTGAACACTATGTAGAAAAATGTCCACAACATTTTGGAAATATACAATAGAAAGAAAACGGGTTACAAAGGATGAAAATGCACCAGACCCCATGACAAAGGACAGAGTGTGGGCATTACCTGACTCTGGGCTCACACAGCAAGGTCAGCCCAATGCCAGGTACCATAGATATTCAAAGTTCCTGAATATAAACAACAATGTAAATAAAGGGCTCTGCTCTTTGCACATGAAAATGATTTCTTATGAGAATAAGTAAGAGACTAATAGGAGTATATATGGAGACAAAGGACAAGAATAAGGGGGAAGTGTGATGCTCATTGTGTCCTCAAGTGCAGCCTTTCCCATTCTGGTTATGCTATTTGATTACACAAGTTAAAAAGGCCAAGGACAGTGCAGAAGTCCTCCATGTTCAACCAGCCTGTGCTAGGTCTGAGAACACCCCCTCACTATTCCTTTATTGTAATGGTCATCTCCTTGTCACGACCTAACTGCAGAGTTTAAGAAAACTGTTTGGCAGCCTAAGTGTCCCTCCGTAGAAGAATGGATAAAGAAACTGTGGTACATTTACACTATGGAATACTACTCAGCTATTAAAAACAAGGAATTCCCAAAATTTGTGGACAAATGGATTAAACTACAAATGACCACAATGAGTGTGTCCACCCAGAAGCAGAAAGACTCAAATGGTATATACTCACTTATATCTGAACACTAGCCCAAGGGGCATGTCCCATGAAAGTCTTCACTTACCAGGAAAGTGGGACAGAGAGGAGGGCATCCTATTGGGACTCTAGGTGAGAGAAGCATGGGAGAATGGGGAAATAGAAGGATCCAGAGGATCCTAGAAACCTACAAGAAGAACATTATGTTGCGTGGATCTGGGCCCAGGGTCCTGCTCAAACTATGGCACCAGCCAAGGACAATATATGCAGTAAACTTCGAACCCCTACCCAGATCTAGCCAATGGACAGGACATTCTCCACAGTTGAGTGGAGAGTGGAGACTGACTTTCACATAAACTCTGGTGCCCCATATTTGACCAGTGCCTCTGGAAGGGGAGGCCTGGTGGCACTCAGAGGAAGGATAGCAGGCTACCAAGAATAGACTTGATACCCTATGAGCATATTCAGGGGGAGGAGGTTCCCTTCAGTCACAGTCATAGGGGAGGGAAGTAGGGGGAAAGTGGGAGGGAGGGAGGAATGGGAGGATACAAGGGATGGGATAACAATTGAGAAATAATATTAATAAATTAATAAAATATTAAAGAAGAAAAGAAAACTGTTTGGATGAAATAGAACTTGACTGCTCCTCAATGCTAAAGGAAGGAATGAAAACATCCAATTCTGTATGCCCTTTCACTCCAAGATGGAATTACCTGGACATTTTGTTTAAAAATGCTTCAACAATGGGAATGTTTCAGATGAAAACCCCTTGCTCATCTGAATCATCAGGCATTTGTCTCAATTCACGTTCTCTTAGGAAAGCCCAGTGTTTCTTCCACCTGATGTCACGGAGAATGAGGTGCAGTTCTCCCAGTGTCCTCACGGTGGCAGGCGGGGACTTAGACTGCCTTTCACCAACTCTCCCAACTAGTCAATGAAACACATCTCTCTAAAATGTATTTCCTGTGCCAAAGTGTATTCTGGATTCTGTGAGTCAGCACTACATAGTTCTTAAGTGTACCTTAATGGGTTTTTAATGAATTATTTATTTTTAATTATTTTTTATTTTTAATTACTAATTAATTAATTATTATTTTACTGGTTTTTTTTTTGTGGGGATGAGTTTTGTTGTAGTTTTGTTTGCTTGTGAGGGAAATCAATGATCATTTAATAGTATCCTAATTAGACAGTATCCAAGAGATTGTAAT
This sequence comes from Acomys percivali, assembly GCA_907169655.1. NCBI lineage: Eukaryota > Metazoa > Chordata > Mammalia > Rodentia > Muridae > Acomys > Acomys percivali. The sequence continues at coordinate 71,633,633 of OU015748.1, read as the reverse complement.
TAAACATTATGGAAGGAATGTGACATGTAAATTGGGTCAAAATATTGGAAAAATTGGTGATCCCTAACACACACACACACACACACACACACACACACACACACACACACAGTGTCCGACAAATGAATCCAAAATCAAGGGTCTTTCACTTTGCAAAGAAACATATTTTTCTTTGGAATTTAATTTGTTTACAATAATAAAGTTGACATATATGTGTATTAGATAGATATATTATGATATGATAGTGAATAATGTTAAGCAATAAATCTCTACTGTATTATAAAGCTAAATATAATTACAGTTTAAAACAAGTGACATTTGAAAGGTCAAGTGTTGTACGAGAAGATTCCTTTCCCAGATCTTAAATTTTTAACCTAGTGATTTTTCATCCCACTGTTCTGATAATAGATTCAAACAAAATTTGAATCATTGAAAACTCTGTGTAATGTAGGCTTTTTCTCACCAATATTTTCTGTTTTAGTTTCTACATCATATCACACTGCAAGCTAATTATTAAAATTAATATAAAAAAGAAAATGAAACACTCATGCAAAGTTAAAGAAGATTGAAAGAGTATGCTAAAATGCAAGACAGTGACACAGAGTCCATATTGGAATAGGAAGACACTAGCAGTTAGTGGTGTGAGTGCCTGTTTATTGGCTCTGACAAATGAGCCTTTCTAGGGAGCAAGCACGTTGATGACAAATGAGGCAACTCAGCTGTTAGAAAGGAAGTTTTTATGTTCACAGAAAAAAGTAAAAGGTGAAGAAAGCAGAAGAAAGATATTCTGCTTCCTATAAAACTCATTGTCCAGATGAACAATTGAGGCCCCTGATATAAGCTGAGCCAAGCTTTCTGATGCTACAGCTGCCACCATTGGCTATAGCCTGACAACCCAGGTAAGAAACCCCAACCAGAAACAATGTGAGGGATCCTTGAGAGGGCAGACTAGCAAGTGCTCAGGGAGTTTCATCTCCACCTTCCTTTTATCACTCAAAAAGAGTGTGGTACCTTTCTGTTGCTTTCCTAGAACTAAACAAATTATGGTCTTAGTCATTTCAGAGTCTTTGTAATGAAACATACTTCAGCCCCCGAAGGCAGCAAAATCTATGTCATTTAAAATGGAATTTCATAATAAATATTACAAGTATTTAATTAGAGATTATGTGTCATTTAAAAACTCAGTTAATAACCTGGAAAATGTTCAGAGAAAAGTAACCAAAGAAGTTGTGTGTCTTAATGTTTCTATTTCTGTGAATAAATACCATTACCATGGTAACACTTATTATGGAAAGCATTTAATTGGGGATTGTTTATGGTTCAGAAGTTTAGCCCATTGTCATTGTCATCACGGGGGGGGGGGAAACATGGCAGTATGCAGGCAGACATGTTTCTTGCAAGGTAGCTAGCTCTTCATCTAGATCCACAGGTAGCAGGAAGAGACAGTGAGCCAGTAGGCCTGGCTTGAGCTTCTAAGACCTCAAAGGCTGCCCCAAGTGGCACACATCCTCCAACAAAGCCACACCTACTCCAACAAGGACACACCTCCTAATAGTGCCACTTCCTATGGGCCTATGGGGACCATTTTTATTCAAACAACCACCACCATGTGTCAGAAGATAGAGAGGGCCAAAAGTTTCAAAACATGTAGGTCTATAAAGGTAAACTAGAAAAGCAGCAAACATGAATGAAGTGGCTAATGAGGAAAATTAACAGTCTCACTAATCAAATTCTACAAGCACAAATACTCTATGACACTTATGTAAAGAGACTACATCATATGGCAGTAGTAAGTCTCTCAAATAGATAACTTATGAGCTATAGCAAGTGATACCAGCTGGAAACTCATGAGACTTAATTCAAACCTTGTTTGAGGAAGAGTTTTGTCTAAGGTATTGTAAGTGAGCCTGTTTGGTTTGCCCTACTACTGGGAACAGATTGCGCGGCGCATCAGTAGTTGCCACTGGAACAATCAGCTGACCTATCGGCTGTACAAGGAAGTCCTTTCCTTGGTGGATCTGGGTCCAAATCAAAAGTGAGATTCCCTGGGAAGCCTTACCTGTATCACCAGCAGCCTGGGACTTGTTGAGCCCATGTTCTGCCATGCAGAAAAAGAAGCCAGTTTATAATCATTGTTAAAAGTAAATATTGTGGGGAGGAGCAGAGAGAAAAGCCACAAAGTGTCTTTCCAAGGGTTCAAATCCCTGAGTCTTTCCAAGGAATTTCCTGAAAGTTCATAAGCATGCTGATCTTTGCTTCTGTGCAGAACCTAGCATCCTTTAATGAAATTCCCTGATGAAGTTCATTTGACTTGGTTATTGTTCCCTTTGACTAACATAATGCCAACTACAAAAAAAAAAAAAAAATCTACTAACCCTCTCTCTCCCTTCACCTTCAATTCTCTCTCCCTCTGTCTTGCCTTCTCTTGTTTGGCTGGACACCAAATGCTCATATTCTTCCCAAATTCCCACGCTAGAACCAACCAGCCAATATGACAGTACTAGGACATAGAGTTCTCATGAATCAACCCAGCGCCCTCAAAAAGGAGACTCCAAAGACTTCTTCACTGTTCCATTATCTGGGGACCTATGGGAAAATAAATGGGAATCTGGGAACCAGGAGTGAGTCCTTACCAGGCACTTGATCTGCATGGACCTTCATAGGTACCCTCCAGGTTTGTAATAAACTAATTGTAGTGTTTCTAATGTAACTGTATAATGCTAATATATAGTAGTTCTTTATCACAGCCAAGAACATCATATCTACTACATGTTCAGTCTCTTTGTATTATAATTTAGGTATGAAGCATCCTCAAAGGTTCTTGTATTGAAGGCTTGGTCTACCAATGGGGACTCTATTGACATGACTGGATCATGAAGGCACCATCATTGTCAATGAGCTACCCTACATGAATTCACAATTGAAAAGGCTACCCAGAGTTGGATCCTAGTTAGAAAAAAGTAGCAATTGTAGTGTGTCATTGAAAGGTGTTTTTCTGTCCACTCTGATTCCTGGCTGTTACAAAGTGAGTGAGTTCTCTTCTGTTATGCCATTCAGCCCTGTCTCTACCTTCCAATAGGCCTAAGAATAATGGAGCCAGTTGCTGTGAGCTAAGCCTGTGAAGAAGTCAAAATGAGCTTCTCTTCCTTTAATAGGTTTCATTCCATACTAGTCTGTTATCTTCATGGGTGAATGGTAGGTATGGGAACTGGCTAGCACATCCTATAACCAATGCACACAGCAGAGTCAGCAATGGAAGCAAGGTTATTCTTGCTGGTCTATAAGCAGAGCTTCACCACTCCTTTAGCTTTTTGGGTTTTGAGAAGAGTCAGTTGGATACCCAACGACACTAACAAAACTAAAAGGAAAAGTACCATTGATGATATGTCCAGTCTGACATATCACTTGAGATTTTTTTTTCCTTCTAGAAAATACAACAGAGGTCTCAACATGGTCATCAATGGCATCACTATACGAAGAGAGAATGGACCGGGTGGTTTGTTCACTGAAAGAGATCCAAGAGATAGAAAGATGGCTCAGTGGGTAGAATTATGTCTCACAAGCATGGGACCTGAGTTTGGAAAATGCAAGTGCAGTGATATTTTTCTGTAGCCCCAGCTAACAGAAGATGAAAACAAGTAGATCTATGAAAATCACTAGCTAGTCATGACTATCAGAATTTGAGGGCTCTGGGTTCCTTAACAGACCTCAAGTTTCAAGAAATAAGATCTGCATTCATTGATGACTAATGAAGTAAATCACTTATTGAAGTATTTACTAGCCAACTATCTATATTTCTTCTTTTGAGTACTTTCTATTATGTTCCATAAATCCAGTTTTTTAGTTGGGCTGTCTGTTTTCTTGATGGTTGGATTTTTTTTAGTTCGTTGTATATTCTAGATATTAATCTTCTGAGAGAAGAATAGTTGGCAAAGATTCTTCTAATGACCAGCTGCCTTTGCTGTTCAGAAGCATGTTAGCTTCATGAATTTCCATTTGTCCAGCATTGGTCTTACTTCCTGTATTACCAGGAAGTCCTTACCTGGGGTTATAACTTGAATCATTCTCCCCTCCTTTTCCTGTAGTAGTTTTAGGGTATCAGATATTGGAGTCCTTTGGCACTGAGTTTGTGAAGAGTGAATGGAAACATTAGTTTTATTGATTGTCATGATGAAATTCAAATCCAGTATCCCCAGCCCCATTTATTGAATATTCTGTCTTTTCTCCAATGTGTATTTTTGGCATCTTTGTTAGTATCAGATACCTGCAGTTGTGTAGAATTATACTTGAGTACTGTTCTATTCTATTCTGATAATCTATATGTATCTGTTTTCTGCCCATGTTCCATACTTTTAACTACTGTGGCTCTGCAGTATAATTTGAAGTCATATCTGATGATATCTCTACCAGTATCCTTTCCATTTAACATTTCTTCAGCTATTTTTAAACTTTCATACAAAATTGGAAATTGTTATTTCTGTATCTCAGAAGAAAGATGCTGCTGTTTTTCCTGTGGTGACAGTAAATGTGGATATCACTTTTGATAGGATGGCAATCTTCAGAGGTTAGTGCTTTGAATGCCTAAATTCAGGAAGTCTTTCCATCTTCCAGTGTCTTTCAACGTTTGTTTATAAGATTCCTTCTCATGCCAGCCAAAATGGCCAAAAATCAGAAATATAAATGACAAAATATGCTGATATTGATATGGGAAAAGGTGCATCCATATATACTGTAAGTGGGAGTGTAAATCAATGTAGGCATTTGGAAATCAGTCTGGACACATAACAACATAGCAGAGTCAATAGACTGTTTTGGAATTTCTTCTGCAAATGTAACTAATCTAAAACTCTTCAATTTTGCCTCAGGCAAGTTTTTGGACAAGGGAAAAAAATCATCCACATTATCAACCAAAATATCACAAAAACACTCTAAACTGCATAAAAAACTTTTCTCCTCTGACAGCTTTTGAGCCATGCTCCCACATTTCAAATCATCCCTAGCTCTACTGTAGTCCATGCTTCCACTAGTATGGCCTGTTAGGTCCCATTAAAGCTTTCAACTACTTTTCTAATCCAAAGTCCCAAAGTCAATATTCCTCCAAACAAAAGCATGGTCAGGCCTATCACAACAATACCCCATCCCTGGTATCAGCTTCTGTCTTAGTTAGGTTCCTATTGCTGTGAAGAGCTGACATGACCACTATAAAGGAAAACATTTAGTTGGGGATGGCTTACAGTTTCAGTGGTTTAGTCCACTTGGTAGAAAGTATGGTAGCATGCAGGCCAGTTTGGTGCTAGAAAAGAAGCTGGCAGCTCCATAGCTTGATCTGTAAGCAGGAGGAGATGATAAGCCACTGAGCCCAGGTATCAGATTCTGAGAACTCAAAGCCCACACCCTAGTGACACACTTCCTCTAACAAGGCCACACCTACTCCAACAAGGCCCCCCCTCCTACTACTGCCTATCACTATGACTCTATGGGGGCCATTTTTATTCAAACCACCACATTCACAATAACTAGAAAATGGATTCAACTTAGATGTTCATCAACTAGTGAATAAATGCAAAACGAAATTACAGTACATATACAAAACACTATATTACTCAGCTATAAAGAAAGATACAATCATAAAACTTGTAGGCAAGTGGGTCCATGTGGTGGGCACAGGGTTTGAAAGATGAGGTCCTCAGTGCATTCTGAGGAGGATGATTGTGTTCCAGAGCTACACAGAAATGTTCACCCCTGATAGCAGCCTGATTAGGAGGAAACACTTAGCTCAATATATTAGAAATACCCAAGCCGAGATCATCCAAGATGGCGTCGATCACACACTGTGTCTGATCCTTCAAACAGCAGTGACTTCACAGCCATGAAAGGAGCATACTGAGAGCTCCAAAACACAGTGCTGGTGTTTCCCAGAAAGAGGGAAATCCTCTCATGTGGACTGTCCATGCCCTCCTACCGCAGGACCATGGGACCACGCTCTGGTGAGCTCCCAGGGACCCAGGGCCGCTGCCACTGTTGCTGCTGCTGCTTTTCAGGATACAGCCTAGCACAGTGCAGGCCAAGAAGATGGCGTTCAAAGAGAGGATGCTATTCAAGTCGAGCCCGAGCGAGGACTGAACCAACCACACCACAGGCCTCACGGACCTCCTCTCATGGGCCAGGGCCATGCTCAGTGCTGAGAGCTGTATCATGAAAAAGTGGATACTAGGGGCAACATTGAGGTGGAGTCCCATGGCAGATGGAACCAGAAACTTGCAGGCACGAATCAACAGAACCACACGTTCCCCAGGACAAGAAGCTGATCTGGGCCAACATCAATGGTTTCTGCAAGCTACTCAAGGAAGACATTGAGGCGCCTCCGCTTGCCACCCTCTTGATGGCCCACAAGATCCAGTACCCACAGGAATAGGAGGCCATCCAGGCGTTGACAGCCAGAAACAATCTGGCGAATTGAAGGGGAGCAGGAGAGCTGGCCCTGAGGACATGGAAGCAGGAGAACCGACCCTGAGGACACAGGAGCGGGTGAGCCAGCCCTGCCATGATGACACAGGAGCAGGTGAGCTGTCCCTGCCCTGATTACACGGGAGAGAGAGAGCCGGCCCTTGCCATGATGACATAGGATTGGGAGAGCGGGCCTTGCCATGATAACAAGAGAACAGAAGAGCAGGCTCTGCCCTAAGGACATGGGAGCAGGAGAGCTGGCCCTCTATGATGACACAGGAGAGAGTAGGCCCTTCCCTGAAGACAAGGGAGTGGGCCCTGATCAAGGGCTCTGAGTCGACCTCATCCCAACATCTACCCCATGTATGACCTGCTGGAACACATGAAGGCGCTGGACCTGCAAATTCAAAAATTAACAATCTCCTTGAGGGAGATTCCAAGAGGGTGGCGAGTGCTGTGGACCTTGTTTGGAAGCTCCAGTAATGGAGTCAGGGAATTTGACTGTTTTCTTAACCAGGAACACCAAGCTCCCTACCCCACTACAGCAGGAGAACTCCATAGTTCGAAAGGAACAAACTACAGAAAACCTGCATACCCCTGAACACGGGAAGAACACGGACCCCCTGGCTGCTGAGGTAGGCAGCTAGGAAGGGTCGGCAGGGAACTGCTGCCAAAGGTTATTGGCATGGTGTCTGGTAAGACTTGCTACCAGAAGTGGCAATTAACAGGAGCTGTGAGGAGGGGTGGGTGACAGAGAGTAGAGACCAACACCCTGCCTCAGCAGGGAGATAGATTGCTCGACAGCTCAGAGCATCAAAACAGTGTCGGGAGGAAGCAGACCAGAGTCTGCTGCACGGAGGAGAGCTGCTCCACAGATCCCGCCACCAGGCATAATGCAGCTCAGCTGAGGAGCAAAGGAGAGGCGGGGAGGAAGCTGAGTGGAGTCTGCTGCGCACCAGAGAGCAGGTCCACGGAATAGAGCCTGCCACCTGCCAGTGCCCTGCTTCCAGAGTCGCTGCTCTGGAGCTCTGCAGCAACTCAAACACTGAGACTCGCCCATCTGACAAGGACTGCGGATTCCAAAATGGCAGAGATGAGGACACACAGTGTCTGATCTGCAGGGAAGAGTCCGAGGAAACTACCGGGAGCCACGGACCACCACAGGAGCTGGAGATACTGGGTAAGAGAGATCTGCACAGTGTGGACCACAACCCCATGGGCAGGCCTGACCGCCTGCCATCCAGAGGCACACAGAGGAGGGCAGAACAGTTCCCACAGCCTTGACCTAAGCCTGCCTGAGAGCTGGGAGCTATGGCTTTGCTCTGCAGTGCAAATTCGGTAAATGGAGCTGAAATCACCCCAGCAGGGAAGCATTAGAGCTCCTGGCCTAGGGAAATATCAGGAAAATGGGTAGATCTCCCCTCAGATCCCCTCCACCCAACCCACACCAGTCCACAAAAAGCCCAGGTGCCACACGGGGGCACAGAAGCCTGTGGTCACTGTCACCAGACTCTGAGCACAGTATGAGACCCAAGACATTACCAGGAGGCACAGGCCAGGGGAACGGGAGATCACTGTCTGAGAGAGACTCTCACAGGGAGGTCTGACCTCCAGCCAGTCAGAGGCACATGGAGGAAGGGAGATCAGTCCACCAGAGAACTACTGCTGCTGATAAACACCGTCAGCAAAATGGCTGGATGCAAAATTAACTCAAAAATGTCAGTAGCCTTCCTATATACAAGTGACAATCGTCCAAAGGAAGAAATTAGGAAAACTACACCCTTCATGATAGCCACAAGCAATATAAAATATCTAGGAGTAACTCTAACCACGCACGTGAAAGACTTGTTTGAAAAAAACTTCAAATCTCTGAAAAAGGAGATTGAAGATGACGTTAGAAGATGGAAAGATCTCCATTGTTTGTGGATCAGGAGAATTAACATAGTAACAATGGCTATCTTACCAAAAGCAACTTACAGATTCAATGCAATCCTTATCAAAATACCTACACAATTTTTAAAGACATTGAAAGATCAACTTCTTATAGAAAAAAAAGAGAATAGCTAAAACAATTCTGTACAATAAAAGATCCTCCAGAGGAATCTGCATACCTGATGTCAAGCTATACTATAGAGCAACAGTAATTAAAACAGCATGGTACTTGCATAGCAATAGGATTTTTTTTTTTTTCAACAGAATTAATCCACTTTATTTTTCTTGTAAAAACCCTTATGTGGTAGCCACAGCTGGAGCCTGGGTCCTCTGAACAGACACTCTGGTGTGGGTTTTCACAAGATGATCAGTGAATTCCTGATAAGGAGACTTGGTGAACACAGTTTCTTTCCAGAGATCGGGTGTCAGGTAGCTGTAGGTCTTGGAAATGGCATCAAAAGTGGCCTTGGCAAAGTTGCCCAGGGTGGCAGTACAGCCCCTGGCTGATGTGTAGCAGTCATCAATACCGGCCATCATCAGTAGCTTCTTGGGCACAGGAGCTGAGACAATGCCAGTGCCTCTGGGGGCAGGGATGAGACGCACCAAAACAGAGCCACAGCGGCCTGTCACCTTGCACGGAACAGTGTGTGGCTTGCCAATCTTGTTCCCCCAGTAGCCTCTCCGCACAGGGACGATGGAAAGCTTGGCCAAGATGATGGCCCCTCGGATAGCAGTGGCTACCTCCTTGGATCACTTAACACCAAGACCAACGTGACCGTTGTAGTCCCCAATAGCGACAAAAGCCTTGAACCTGGTCCGCTGGCCAGCCCGTGTCTGCTTCTGCACTGGCATGATCTTGAGAACCTCGTCCTTTAGGGATGCGCCCAGGAAAAAGTCAATAATCTCGGACTCCTTAATGGGCAGGGAGAACAGATAAATCTCCTCCAAGGACTTGATCTTCATATCCTTAACCAAGCGGCCCAGTTTGGTGACGGGGATCCACTCCTTGTCTTCGGCTTTTCCTCCACGAGCCCCGCGGCCTCGACCACGGCCACGGCCTCGGCCACGACCGCGGCCCCTAAGACCGCTGCCGAATCCTCCGCGGAAGCCGCCTCGCCCTCCTAATCCTGGGCCCCCGGGTCCTCCGGGCCCTCCCGCTGCACCGGCGTCATCCGCCATTTGGTGTTTTCCCGAGGAAGAAGAAGCAGCAATAGGATGGTTAATCAACACAATTGATTCGAAGACCCATAAATAAATCCACACACATATGGGCACTTGATTTTTTTTACAAAGAAGCCGAATCTATTCAATGGAAAAAGGATAGCATCTTCAATAAATGGTGCTGGTCTAACTGGATGGCTACATGTAGAAAAAAAATACAAGCAGACACATATTTATCATCATGCATAAAACTCAAGTCCAAGAGGATTAAAGATCTCAACATAAAAACAGAGACACTAAATCAGTTAGAAGAAAAAGTGGGGAAGAGCCTGGAACACATTGGCATAGGAGACAACTTCTTGAACAGAACACCAACAGCCCAGGCCTTAAGGTCAACAATTAATAAATGGGACCTCATGAGGCTATGAAACTTCTGTAAGGCAGAAGCCACTGCCAACAGAGCAAAGCAACAGCCTACAGACTGGGAAAAGATCTTCACCAGGAATTGTCCTTGGTTGGTACAGTACTTTGAGCAGACCCCCTGGGTCCAGAGCTGCTCATTATGATGTTATTCTTGTAGGTTTCTAGGACTTTCTGGATCCTGCTATTTCCACATTCTCCCATGCTTCTCTCACCTAGAGTGCCAACAGGAAGTAGTCCCAGCATCTATCCCAATCTCCTGGTAAGTGAAGACCTTCATGAGACATCCCTTTTGGGCTAGTGTCTATTTATAAGTGAGTTTATACCTTTTGGCTCTTTCTGAGTCTGGCTTAACTCACTCAGTATGATCATTTCTAGTTCCATCCATTTGTCCACAAATTTCAGAATTTCCTTGTTTTTAATAACTGAGTAGTATTCCATAGTGTAAATGTACCACAGTTTCTTACCAATTCTTCAACTGAAGGACATTTGGATTGTTTCCAGGTTCTGGCTATTATAAATAAGGCTACTGTGAACATGGTTGAGCATATGTCCTTGTTGTGTGGTGGAGCACCTTCTGGGTCTATTCCAAGGAGTGGAATAGCTGGGTCTTGAGGTAGCCCTATTCCCAGTTTTCTGAAAAAGCACTAGATTGATTTCCAAAGTGGTTGTACAAGTTTGCACTCCCACCAGCAATGAAGGAGTGTTCCCCTTTCTCCACATCCTCAACAGCATGTGCTGTCACTTAAGTTTTTTATCTTAGCCATTCCGATGGGTGTAAGATGGAATCTCAGATTAGTTTTGATTTGCATTACTCTGATGACTAAGAATGTTAAACATTTTTTTAAGTGTTTCTCAGCTATTTGATATATTCCTCTGTTGAGAATTCTCTGTTTAATTCTGAGCCCCATTTCTTAATTGGGTTACTTGGTTTGGTGGTGTTTAATTTCTTGAGTTCTCTATATATTTTGTATATTTTGTATATTAGACCTTTCTCCGATGTAGGGTTAGTGAAGATCTTTTCCCAGTCTGTAGGCTGTTGCTTTGTTCTGTTGGCAGTGGCTTCTGCCTTATAGGAGCTTCTCAGCCTCATGACGTCCCATTTATTAATTGTTGACCTTAAGGCCTGGGCTGTTGGTGTTCTGTTCAGGAAGTTGTCTCCTGTGCCAATGTGTTCCAGGCTCTTCCCCAATTTTCCTTCTAACAGATTTAGTGTCTTTACAAACTGGGCTCTCTCCCCAGTTTCAATGCTTAGTCTTTTGAAACGTAAGTCCACTCATACACAGTTCGTTCACTAAGCCTTAATCTGGATGTGGACAAACTGTAGAGTACCATTGTAATTATCTTGTGCATGTAAGCTAACTAGTCTTTACTATAACCACATCCATAGATGGCACATACACATGCACTGGTAGGTAATATTCCAATAAAGCTTATTTTCAAAAACTGGAACAATTAATTTTGTCTAGATATCAGGTTTCTAGTTTCTAATTTTGACAGCGTAAACATTACAATACAAATATTTGCATTTTGACTGGAATGACTCTGTGGTATCTTTTTCTGCAAATCATGAAAAATTGTTTAATTTTAAAACCATTTTCAATCTGACCAAACCACTCAGTTTAGAATACTACTGGGCTCATGTTATAGTTCAAAATTCCTTTCATATTTTGGGTTTCTCATTCACTCAGCTCCTAGTAGACTCTATAGACCTATTATTATGGGGATTCTTCAAATGACACAAAGAAGCTCAAATGAGGAATGGAGGGAAATACCCAAATTTTTGTTTTCATGTACTACAAAGAGGATGTGCCTTGTGCTGTGGAGCTATAGATATATCTTCTCCTCTCCAATGAGAGTCCAGATCCCCAAGTTCAGTGGCTATAAGGAGTGCTGAGTCTGTGAATAGAAGTGCCACATTCTCGTTAACCTTTATGTAAGCCAGTTTGAATTCTACTAGGAATTCTTAATATATGGTTGAAAGAGTTGTAGTCTTACAAATACAGCTAAGATTTGAGCCCATTTCATTTTACACTGATCTTTTCTACTAATATTTGGCAGATGGAATGGATGGCTGGGGGGTGAGGGTGTCACAAAAAGAAATGAAAGCATGACCTTCCAGAATCCAGCTCAGGATTATCTGAGCCTTATCCCAAGCATATGTCCATCTGTAACTGTAAGTGTCATAGAAATCTTTGAGTAAGAGGGGCAGGCAAGTGACTCTGCTGAAGAAAGGAAGTGGGAAATGAACAGCTGAAATGCTTTCACAGGATTCTTAGTTTTTAGAGCATTTTCAGGAGACAAAAATATGACAAAAATCCATGGATTTGGTAAACTGAGGAAAAGTTACTTGAGGGGAAGGGAAAATAGACTGTCCAAGGTTAGGTATGTGAAAAAGACCCAATTCTAAATGTACAGTCTCTCTCTCTCTTCTCTCTCTCTCTCTCTCTCTCTCTCTCTCTCCCCCCCCTCTCTCTCTCTGTCATTTTCTGTGTTGCTCCCTTAAGTAACTTCCCTTTCCTCTCTGTTCTCATGAGTGTTGGTGATAATCTATTCTGTTAAATCTTTCTCTGATTTGTCACTTTTTCTGCCACTTAATAAAACATCAATTTTAAACATGGGTACTTCCTTCTACAAACTAATTTCACCTTCATTGTTTGGGATTAAAGGCATGTACCACCATGCCAGAACCTAAGCTTTTCTTCACCTGAAACTTGTACTATACCAGGCTGGCCTTGAATTCAGATCTGTTTGCCTCTATCTCCTAGATTAAAAGCATGTTTATATTCCAGATAGATCACACAGACCTAGAAGGTCTTTGGATGTGATCTCTTTCCAGAGCAGCCATGTTCTGAATTAAAATTCCTCTACACAATATGGCATGAAGACCTAACCATAAGAATCAAAAGTATACAACTTGACTCCAGTCAGGAAAGCAGGTAGGCTAATTGTATATCTTCGTTTCTCCCTCTGCTCCTGCAAATCCAATACCTAAACTCCCTGCCCCCACTCCAGCTCTGGAGCACAGCATCTACTACAGCTTCCCTTTCCTTTGTGCCCCAGCCGGACATAGTGACTCACACCTTAAATCCAAGCACTTGGGAAGCAGAGGCAAGTGGAATTATGTGAGTTCAAGGCCAGCTTGGACTACAAAGAGAGTTCCAGGACAGCCAGGGCTATAACACAGAGAGACTCTGTCTCAAAAAATAAAACAAAACAAAACAAAAAAATGAAGTCATGAAACTCGCAGGTCAATGAATAAAACTAGAAAAACTCATCCTGAGTAAGGTAACACAGACTCAGAGAGACAAATAGTGTGCGTTCACTTATAAATGGCTCTTAGCTGTGAAGTCTGTGATAACTAAGGTACGGTCCATAGAGGCACAGAGAGTAGGTATAGAGTAAAGAGAGGCAGATAGATACTCCAGAAAATTGAAATTGAATAAAGCAATATGGATGGATGAGGGGTGGCCGGAATGGACCAATTGGGAAGAATTGTGGAGGGGGAGAGAATATGGGAAGAGACAGCTAAAATTAATGGAATATTGATGGATATTATAGAAACCTAATACAATAGGTGATGTATATGAAATTACTAAATAATTGAGTAGGTGGTTAAAAGGGTCCCATGGGAATCCCCAAACAACCCAAGCTATTTCCAAGGTCATGGTTGCTCTCCACAATCTGACAGGAAGGCCCCATTGCTGAAGTCAACACCTACAGAACTCACTGAACATGGAGACACAGAGTTGGTGCCTATGCAGAGCTTTCATCCCTACGTTCTAGCAGTTTTGGTACCAGAATGTTCTCTGCATGCTACCAAAAAGGAAACATAAACATAAGGCACACTCCACAAAATGGAACACATACTCAACCAGCACTTCTTGGGTAGCCAAGAACCATCATTATATTTTGTCATTACATTAAATTTATGTTCAAATTACAAAAAAGTTACACAATTATTCTTTTATTTTTATTGATTCTTTGTGAAAGCCACATCATGCACCCCAGTCCCACTGAATTCCTCATCTCCTCATATTCACCCTTCACCCTTACAACTTCCTCCCAAAATAAAACACACAAACATACAACAAAACAAAACACAGAAAATATCTCATCATGAAAGCTGTAGTATATCACAATGTGTCCCACAGTATATTCCTCTATCCACACATCTTTACTTACAAATGTTCTTGCAATGAGTCATTGGTCTGGCTTCAGATCCCTGGCTTTTGTGACACCGTTAATACTGGATCCTTGTGGTGACTCCTGGCAATCTTGTTGTTGCCCATTGTCATAAAGATTCTGCAGCTTTGGATCAGCAGGATTGGCCCTTTTATGCATCCCAATCATTCACAGATTATATAGATTTTGGGGTGAGCCAATTCAGTGCCCTGGATCTGGCCCTGGGTAGTAGCTGAGCTGGTCAGCACACCAAAACTCACTTATCTGCACCATTAGGGTAAGCTCTCCAGCACTGCTCCCATTTGGCCACCCAATAATGCCATCTGCAGGAGGCTGGGTCAACTCTCCTGCTCTTATGCCCTCATGGCCTGTGCTCCCCAACCTATGCCTTCAGAGCCAACTCTAGTGCATTGCCCAGTCAAAACAAGGGATCCACTCTCCCAAATGCTGCAGCCTGCAAGAGGCTGGGCCAGCTCTCCAGCTTTTGCATCCTCAGGGCTGGCTCACCCATGCCTTCACCATCAGGGTCAGCTCCCCTGTATTGCCAAGTAAGGTGCAGCACTCTGCTGAGTGTTACAGCCATGAAAGGGCAGGGCCAGCTCTCCCTCTCCCATGGCCTCAGGACAACTCTCTGGATACCACAGGGGGGAAAAGGGAGGGCAATACTCCTGACCCCGTATCTATGCCACTTTATGACAGACTAGTGGTGGGGCCATGTCTACCATGCTCTTGCCCTCAGCACTGGGTCTCCTACACCATCTACACAATCTACACCAAGGCCAGCTCTATTGTGCTGCCCAGGAAAGGTGAAAAGCCAGATCTCCTGAGTGATAAAGCCAGTGGGGGAAGGTCCAGCTCTTCCTTCTGCTACAGGTTGTGAGGGACAAGGTGGGGAAGGCATCACCCTGTACCCTCGCTACCTCATGGCAGACACTGGCAGGGCCAGCTCTCCTGCTCTGTAGCTGGCTTTCTTGGGGCTGACTCACCAGTTCTGCACAGCTCATGGATGTCCATGTGATGCTATGTGGCTCCTCAAACCATGAACATCCCCACATTCTCTAGTGGTATATGAGCCATGGACATCAACACAGACCCCTGCCGCTGACCTAGACATGGCGCTCAGCGGCAGCTAGGGCTGGGACCTCACCAAAGCCCCAGGTACTCAGGCTAGGCCCTCACAACAGACTATTCCTCTGCACCCTTGAGTCTCCAGTTCCATCTCTCTTCATATTGTTCAAGCTGCTCCATTACTCTTTCTCTCCCCTCTGTCCCCCAGATACATTGTGGGGGCTCCTGCTGCAGGCTGGCCATGTAGCTCACAGGCCCCTGGGTGACATCCTCCTTCCCAGCTCTGAGAAGCAGCAAATGGAGTCTATTGCCTGCCTGTGCCATATAATGGAGAGCAAGTCTATGGGTGGCATGGTGGCCTGCAGGTCTCCATCTATTTTCTTCCTCCCATGCCATGCTGCCTGGATTTGGTTTGGTTTGGTTTGGTTTGGTTTGGTTTGGTTTGGTTTGGTTCTAAGTCCTAGGCATAATATAGCTTTGGTCACCAAGCTAGGCATCAAGCTAGGATGAATGAAGGAATTTCATCTGCTCTCCCCCTGACTGATAGAAGAACACTAACAACAACATTACCAGGGTTGGTTATAAAACTCTTAAATAAAAAAATCTTTAGGACACTGAATCATTGGATTTGTCAACAACTTATTGGTTATGACTCTAACACCTAATTTTCTGGTAGGCACAGCTTACATTGTCAGACTTAAAGAAAGTGAAAAGTAGCTCACAGAGTGAAAGAAAACATGTGTAGATGATATATCTGAAAAGAGTTCTCCAAATACTCCGTATCTAGGCCTTTAAAATTCAATAAAGCCAATACTCAATATATATGCTTTAAAATAAATATATACATATTAGACTGTGTATATCTGTTAAATTTGTATGCTTACATATAATCATGTAAACCAGATATTGTCTAATAAAGGGTTTTTATATATTGTAAACATTCCAAAACTCATGTATACATACAGTATCTTTATATACATACATATATATGTGTATGTATATATTATGATGTGTATAAATGAATTGAAAACACATTGTATACAAATTATAATAGTAGTCTATTGAGAGAAGCAAAAAGATAGAAATAACTTAAATATCCATAATGAACGTATAAACCAAGTATTAGTGCATGTATGTACTGGACATTTATTCACTAATAAGAGGAATGCAGTAATATACATACTGTAGCATGGACAAATTGTGAAAGCATTATGCTAAGTAAAAGAAGTCAGATCTATAAGAATACATGTTCTATGAGTCCATTTACATGAAATATCCAGAATACAAAAAAAA